>VXBT01011624.1:1897-412533 GCA_013400235.1 Oriolus oriolus
AAAAAGAAGAAGAAAAAAAAGAGGGCTAATCCGGACAGCAATTAATCATCTATTAACCGGGAAAAAGTAAACGGCCAAATCCGCTCTATCCCGGTAAACTCCTGCCGCGGCGGATGCGCTGCGCTGCAGCGGGACCTGCGCAGCATCTCTCGCCCAGCCGCCTTTTTAGGAAAGCTGCTCTGTTATGATTTTTTTTTTTGGTTTTTTCTTTCCTCCAAAAACTTGCTGTTTTGCGGGAATCTATTTAAGCTTGTCCATCGCCTGGTGGAAAGGGTGAGGGGCGGGGAGAAATAGGGATAGGGGAAAAACAATAAGGAAAGAGCGAGGGGGTCTGGTGGGTGCGGCGGGCCGGGCAACGGCCTCGCTGCGGAGCGCTGCGCGCCTCTACGCACTGCTGCGCGGCCCCCCCAGACCGCGGCTGGGCCTTTGGCGAAGGGATCCACCGAGCTGAGGGAAAAAAAGGCGTCTGGGGAGCAAGGAAGCCTCCTCCACAAGGTGGAATCTGGGTCCATTTGCTTATCGGATAATAAATGAGGCTTTTAATCAGGCTGAATTTCCCAGCTTAAGGAAAGAATTAGTCATACCTAGGAACAATCAAATGGTTTCTAGCTGGCTTCTCTGCCGCCTTCCTAGCAGGGATTTGGGAGGGGGGGCGGGGGGACCGGGGGGAGAATTAGCATCCAAGTGCGCTCTTTCACCATTAATACTGAAATTTGAAAACTGAAATAGGAACAACCAGAAGAGCGAAACAAACAAGAAACCGCAGAAGAAAGCATTGGAAAGGCGGCCGGGAGATAATCCAGGAATGCTTCAGATAAGGAAGGGGGGAGAGATACGTGCGGAGATACCCGAAAAGTCAGAGCCTGATGGAACGGCTGAAAGAGGGACGGGGCTGGGGGGGAAACCCGCACTTGTTTAGAGCCTATTAAAGGTCAGATCGAGGTTGGGGGTGGGGTGCGGGCGATGATAAAAGGAGTTTAAGTGCGAGGGGTTTAAGCGCGCAGATGAAGCGCAGCGCCAGGATTTGGGGGGTTTGTTTACTGGCTCCCGATGCAGAAAACAAAAGAGCTGCGGGTCCGTCCGGAGAGCCAGCCCGAGGTCAGCCGGGGCTGCCCCGCGCCCACCGCCGGCACAGCTCGGGCCCTGGGTGCCGCGGCCGCCCGGCGCGCCGGGAGTCCGCGGGGGCCGGGGAGCGGGAGTGGAGGCTGCCCGCTCCCCCCACGGCCGGTCCTGACGCTTGCAGAAGTTACGGAGGGGTTTGATTAATTAAATGGAGGGCTTCTTAAAATATTTCCTAATAAAAGTTACGATTGTCTTAAAAGTTTCTAAACTGCGCTATATTTTTTTTTTTTCGCAAATAAAATTAACTGGGAAATGAGTTACTGGCCGAGATTTTCGAGACTTCAGCGGTGGCAGCAGTGCCGGCAGCGGGAGTGAAGGCACACGCACACAAAAGGAGTCTTTCAGGGACAAAAGTTGCGACCGCTGCCAGGTTTTCCCCGCGGTGGCACCTCGGGGTAGCCCGGGCAAGGCAGCGCAGAGCCGACCTGAGCCTTGCCCTTCCTATTTCACACTACAAATAGACAATCTCAGCCTAAAATCTGTAGACTAACCCCTGAACAGGCAACGCCGTCGTGCTGGGGTTGTTGAGGGGTTTTTTCTTACACGATTTAGGTTCTACAAGTGCTTTTGGGTTAATTTGGAAACACTGCTCCGCGCCGGGGTTCGTGACGATCCCTGCCTTTAGCTCATCCGCCCCCCGGCACTTCTGTACTCCCTGCCTATGCCAAACGCTCTTTCTTTCCTGTCGATATTCCTATATTTCTGGTTGAATAAAATAATAATAACAATAAAAGAAATTGCTGGATAAAACTGTGACTGCTTAATTATAAAAAAAAAAAAAAAAGAAAAAAAAGGAAAAGCCGCTGGGCTGTTCTGCATCCCAAGGATTGAGCTGTTGTGCCGTCTACTGGGAGACGGGAAAACTACAGCCACAAATGCTTCCAAATTTTCTGCGAGAGAAAAGTCCAGTTTTCGGCAATTTGGAGGGGTCGGAGACGCCCAATTGCTCGGTAGAAGAAAAGCGATCCCAGACAGAAAAGTCGTAGAGACACTTATTTTTTCCTTCGGCTGCACCTGCATAATTGTATAAAAAACTCCACTTTTTAGTGCTTAGGATTTTACTGACTGCAGAGCGTGGAGCAATGATATGGTAAAGATAGTTTGAGTTTACCCGTGCTAGGCAGTTGTACATTAGCTAAATATGTCGGAAAGAGAAATTTTATTTTTTAAAAAAGAAGGGGAAAATATTTGCGAATGGTTTAAAAACTTATCCCCCGCCACCAGCGGGCTGCAGCCAGTGGGCAGAGGGAGATCCCAATCCGGGCAGCTCCCACCCCGATGATGCTCTCGGAGGGCAGCGAAGGCAATCACTTTGATGCCACTCCTTGGTGGAGCAGCAGGAGGGGAGTTTACGCCGGCCCAGCGTTAGTCTCGGTTTAGAGAAAGCAATGACGCTGCTGTTTTAAGTTCCCGAACCTCTGCCCGTGCCTGAGCCGCGGGTGCTCCCAGGCAGATGCAGCCTAACTGGGTAATTCCCCTCTCCCCTCTCCCTGCCCACTTGCTTCTCCGCTCCCGCGGCGCCTGGAATGCTGTCCTCAAAAATACAAAGCGCAAGAAGAGATTAAAAAAAAGAGGACAAAAAAGTTTTTGTTTTTGTTAAAAAACCCCCAAAACCCCAAACTTCTAACAAAACCCTTGACTTTTACGAGGCGAGAGCCGCAGAAGGGCTGTGAAATGCAAAGCCTCTGCCGTATTTACAGACAGTGTCAGCAGCCGACTGGACACGCAGATAAAAATCTAGTGGTCTACGTGAACTCCAAGGAGTGTTTTGAAGCAAAGATCTCTAAGAGCCTGTTCTCAGTCCATACATACGCCTGCACGTAGCCCAAAAGGACGAAGACATCCACATAGCTGAACAATAGTGGGGATTTCTTTTAATAGGTTAAATGAAGGTATAAGCAAAAACTCCTGCCACTTGTAGCAGATCAGCTCCGATAGCTCTTTGCCTTCAGAGCCACTTGCCAGAGTTCAACAGAGGGTGACATTAGCCTAAAATATTCGATACTTTTTCTGTTATTCTGGAGACTTTTCCCACTTCTGCTGGGCTAAATTCAGCTCCCAGTTCATCTCTGCGGGTAAAATTGCTGTCTTTGAAGGAAACAACAACCTGCCTGATATTTTAATTTTTATTCTATTTTATTTTTATCAAGAAGGTATTACGAATACTTTCCTCAGTGTGCACAAAGCAGAAATTAAATGATTGCGTGTCCCTAGTGTAAGAAGTCGAAGGCCACTCTTCTAAAAAGTCGAACGAAGTATTTTACCCTTTCAAATGAGTCTGAAAATACTTGCAACATTGTACAAGAAGCAAATTAGCGAGTAACAAAATAAAAGCTCAATGTGAAGCGACAGAGAATTGAATATTGGAGTCTGACAGCACCTCGGCTGAACTAGAGCAAAGCTGAGTTTTGTCAGAGCTTTTCGATTTGATGTTTCCCTCCAAACTAATTTTCACTATTGCTCCATTCCTATTACCTAAGTCCATCTGCAGCTCGGCTAACGAGCCCATTACAGCATGATTTCGGCGTGCCTCTGATGCCGATCGCAGAGGATGAGCATTCATCAGTGCGGGGATCTGGGGCTATTCAGCCCGGTGGGATGGGAGGGAACCCGGGGCTCTCTGCAGGCTCGGAACTCTCGGAGGGGGCTTCCCGCAAACGATACCATCTAGGAGAAATAGGGTGCAAATCAATTACGCTTTATACATTAGAAAAATAAAGGAAAAGAAGAAGCAAAGCCCTGTGCCCGGCAGCGCGGTGCGGGACGGGGCTCGGGGCGTTCCCGGGATCCCCAGCCTTGCCAGCCCGACGGCACCGGGCACCGACCTGTGCCTGGGCTGCGAGGGGTTGGGGAGGCAGGGGAGCGTGTCAGGGTCCCTGCAAACCCCCGTCCCGAGAGTTACCAGCTGTCCGCGGCTCCCCTCAGGACAGCTCCGACCGCTGCTATCTGCATCTGAGGGTGTATTATCACAGGCTTTTGCATAATTGCATATTGACTTTACTAAATGGATCTGCGGAGCTATTTAAACATCCCTCTCTTCCCCCCGCAAACAATTCTCTCGGCAAGAAAAAAAAAAATGCGGGGGTGGGGGGAGCTGCAAAAGAGCTTCCAGTTGCTCTTGCTCCTTCGTTTTGTAGCGTTTCTTTGGGCACAAATGGCTCATCTCTAAGCAGTTTGGATCCAATTTGGTGCACACGAGTGCAGGGAAGAAGAGAGGATCTGCAGTAGGGTGGGGCACAGCAGGATGGGTGGCTGTCATTCACTTTGGGGTCTGAGAGGTGAGTGCATGGATATATGTGTCTCTCTGAGCTCCCTTGGACAATTTTCAGCCAGCTGTGATGGCTGTGAGAAAAGCCTCTGTGGGTACGAGCGTGTGCATGCACAACGAAGGACTGCTCTAAGGACAGCTTAGGAAAACCCTCCTAGTTAACCACTTTTAAAACCTCCCTTTGAAGAGAGGCACTCAAACGTGGCACTCCCCTTTCCCCACACCTCCCCACTCCTAGCCGTGCCCCACAAGCCACATCAGCCCCCAGCCAGAAAGCTGGGCTTTGCCTCCAAGGATAGGTGTGCTCATCCCCCTGCCGCCCCTCTCCATCCTGCAGGGGCTGCTGCCCTCGCCCTTGAGCCTCGTAGGGGAAGGCGGCCTCCTCCCTCACCAAGGCTGCATCCCCAAGGCAGCAGCTGTGAGAAGCAGGCAGGGAAGGGGAAAAAAAGTGAAGGAGAGAAGGAGGGGAATCGGGGAGAGAGGCACAGAAAGCCGCACTTTCCTCCGAGCAGAGCAAGCATCCCCTCGGAGGGGCCCCAGACCCAGGAGCTGCCGCCCGAGCCCTGGGCCTCCCACAAGGCAGCAGCAGCATCTCCTCCTCCACAGCCCTGCAGCCACGGTGGGGGCAGCCCCACGTCCTGGCTTGGCCCCTGAGTGCTCCATGCCGGCCTTGCAGATCTGCAGGGAGGGGACAGAGATGCACAGGGACCGAGCCAGGCCCAGGCACTGGTTTCAGATGGGAAACTCCAATGGTCTGGGGCTTCTGAACATCCTTCATAATGACATGATGCTAAAAGTCACTTTCTGTGGCTTGGTTAAAGGGTTCATAAAAAAGATCTGCTGGGACCTGCAGCTGTCAAGAGGAAACTGCAGTCAGAATAATCCACCAAGATTTACCAAGAGAATGTTCCCTTCCAGTTTACGCCACTAGAGCACTTTTTTTACCTCGAGGATGCTAGCTTTGTTTGAAAAGCTGTAATTACACTTTAAAAAAATGCTTTCCTGCTCTTATGCTCAACTCAATTGTGGGAAGAAAACACAAAATCGGATAGACACCCAGACTCTGGAAAGGAGGTACTTTTTATGTGGAACCAAAGAAACATCTCATAGAATCATCAACTCAGCTCTCCTGCGATGCTATTTAGCAGAAATTAGATCAATTAAGTACTCTCTCTTTTAGCTAAGGGGGCTTTGAGGAGGACTATCCCACATTCAACTTTTCAGTTCAGATTTCCAAAGATATTTATTTTTCTTCTCTCAGCACAGCAGTGACCAGTCCATTGAAAATTTGGCACCTGATTTCTTCAAGAGATACAAACCATCTTCAGCGAATGTGGTGTTGCCTGCCAGCCAACTCTTATTGCACTGGGATAAAGTGCCTAAGCCACCTTCTGAAAAGGGTTGTATCTGAAGGCAGTTATGCATCACAGCACTCATAGCCATGACCAAAGTAGCTCTGAATCCCTCTGTGGTGAAGCCAATTAAAGCACGTCAGCAAGCTCTACCCACTCATGCAGTTCCCAGCAGATTTTGAGGACACTGAATTCTTTGCCTCACCCCTCTTCTTGCCTCAAAACATTACTTTTATGACTCTGCAGATGCAAACACGATCAGAAAAGAGTGCAGTTTATGACATACCATGTAGATGCACTAAACCATCTACCGCTTCAGTCCCCCTCTTCATTTCTAACATCCCTTTCAGTTTGATCTCCCTCAAATGCATCCCCTGAAATGGGACCACTTACCCAAATAATATCCTTGTGGTTTAGGGGGTGCCACTGTGGCAGCTGAACATCTTATGAGCATGTGTGCTCAACAGGAAATCCTCATTCCATGACAGAGCACTTGAAACACAGAAACCTTTCAAAGGCCTCAACCAAGAAAGCGTGATGGTGCAAGAAGCAAAGGCAAGATGCTTTGCCTCTTGGGCCTCTGCTGGAAGACAAGCTGTTCCCACCCCTCTCTTCATCAACTCATAAACAGAAATTTTGGACCTTACCCAGAGCTCTTCCCCCACAGAATATCTTGCTTTAAATTATTTTTCCAATATCATCCAAGATCATATTTTTCCTTTTATGTTTCCAAGTTGAAGTTTATTACAGTTTCTACATTGCTGATCAGTTGTAACCCTTTCTATTATTTTCCTGTCCTTGTTACTATTTGAAACACTTTTTACTTGGATCCCCTTCAAATTTTGTTACTGTACTGCTCACCTCATTTTTGTACCAAGCCCATTCTGCCTTGCATTTATTCTCACCAAACTTGAGGACACAACTGTTCCCTCTCCTCTGCTCTACAGCACCACCAGATCCACTTTTTTTCCATCCTTTTCCATCCACAGTTCGCCTCTCTGCTGATGAAGAGACCCTTGCTGGGTTAAACCAGTGCCAGCCACATTGTCCTTACCATTAGTGCTACATTTCTAGTTATTCTTGCTTCTTCCCAAAGCCTTTGAAGTCGTGTAGAGACAATTTGATTCATTAGTACACTCAGCCTCGCAGTAACTCTAGCTTCTGCATTAGTTTCTCTATTAGAAGCACATGTTGGGTCTATAGCTTAGTGGAAAGCTCCCCCCTCTGACTTCCCCACACAGTTCAAATCCTGCCCTGCCTCACTGAACTCGAGGGGCTGGTCTCTTTCTGCCCTGAGTGTCCATACCTGGGAGTGCCACCTCCTCCTCCCTCCCTGCTGGCTTGACAAACTTGTGAGCAATATGCTTTCTTTTTGTGAGTGCCTCCACACTAGAGGCTTTTACAGCAGTTGCATATATGTGCAGTTCTCTTCACATTTTTTCAGAAGAGTTGAAATTATCCCAAATATTTCCTTACTGGCTTCATGTAGGCTGAGATCCATCAGCGGCACTTCACTAGACGCCCTTATGTCACCTTCATTGTCCTTGTTGGGTCAGGAGGCAGGCAACCACCTCTTTTCTTCTTCTGGCCTTTGGGATGCAGGGCCCAGCACCTCCATGAGGGACCACTTGAAAGGATCTCTTGCCTTCTTGGCTCAGGTGGCTCCTCCCAGAGCTATGTGCCACACACTACTCTCCAAAGGCGGCAGTGTTGGCATCAAGAATATAAAATGTGGCTTGTCACACATTCCTTGCTTGGTCTTCTGGTCTGCCTTGCTGCTGTGCTATGTCCCACAGAGGGTTTTCACATCCACTGATGGCTTTTTCACTGCCCAGTGGGTTTGTGTGTTCCTCCAAACACACGCCAAGACCATCACAAACAACCAGTAACTCTCAGAGGAACTTTACCTCATAAATGTGTTAAAAACCCCGAGTGTTTCAAGTAAGAGACCTCCTAAGAAACTCCATCACGGGACCACTTGCTGCTCTGGGCATGTAGTTTATTCCATTCCCTCTTTCCACTTTCCAGAGCTTTTCATAAAGTCCTTCTTACCTGCCTGTCTCTTAATATAGATTTTGTTTAGGATGCCAAGCCAGCCTGCCTCATGTTTTCCCTTGGATCTGTTCCCTGCTCCTAGCCAAGGTTGCCTGTGGATCCTGCTTTGAAGTTCTTCTGTGACACATTTGCTGCCGTTGGTGACTCTTCCCTTGGCTGACGTCACCTCGGGGGTCCCTCTCCAGCAGGCTGAGAATCACACTGCCTCTTTGATCAAAATGAAATCCATTTACAAGCGCCCAATGAGCCGGCACAAACAGACCCCCAGGTTTCTAGACAAAACTAGCTGAACTAAAAATATGCCAGTTTTAACTTCAGTTGAATCCTTAATCTGGCTAAGGTGAACCCAGAATAAAAAAAAATAATTAAAAACTTCAATTTACAAACACCTTCTGTTTGTTTAGCTCAAATTAATCCCTCATCATCAAAACTGATGTAAGATAGGGTTAAATCAAAGTAAGTGTCTATACAGGGGTTTACCTCTGTATTTTAGAAAGTGAACTTAAAATTACACTTCAAATCATTTTTATGCTTTGAAAAGGCCTTTTTCTAGGGACCAGCTGGGCCGTGATTATGGATGGTGTTCAGCTCCAGCAGGTCTGGGTGAAGACAGTAGAAGCAGATGGATCTCAGTGATGCTGGAAATCAGACTCAGCACCTACGGCAATTCAGCCTGCACATCCTTCAGCCCCCAGTAAAACCTGGCTCTCAATGGCTGTTCCAAGGAGCTGAAGTGGGCAGTCTCTATGCTAGAAAAGTTAATTTTTCTTTGTGATTATATCTTGAGACTCTGCATGTGTTTGCGAAGTTATTTTCCTGAACCCAATAAGAACAGCAGTTGTTTAGTGTAAAAATGAGGGGGTTCAGCCCAAAAGATTACCTCCACTTTACAAAGTTTTTCCCTTTCAAGTACTTGTAACTATTGATGGCTTTGTCAAATCATCTTCAAAGGAAGGAAGGAAGGAAAGAAGGAGGAGAGTTTTTGCAGCCAGCTGACTTTGTGTAATCCATATTTTCTTTAAAACTTCCTTCCACAAGGAGGACTGTTCTGACCTCAGACAAGTTGTGGAAAACAGTTTGAAATAAAATATATTTGAAGCATTAGGGACCTTCTCTACATGCTCAGTTCTTCGCTTCCCAACCGTTCCCCAAGCGGTTTGCTGTGGTGTCCTGAATCCACGTGCATGCCAGATGTGCATTGGCACTTGTACCCATGCCACCATCCTCCTTCCTACACAAAGTCATCCATCACCCCACCAGCTTCTCACCTGCACGAGGGGTAACCTGAATTTATTTTGATACTGTCTTTTTTTGATTGGTTTTCTTTGCTGTTGAGCCTGTAATTTAGTTTTGCTGCCATAAATAGTTAACCCCAGAGTGGGAAGTTATGAAACAATCCCTGAAGGTATTTGGCTGTATTGATGCAGCAGCCAGGTTTTAATACTCAGGTTTTCTTTTTCCCCCGAGACCCAGAGAAATGATGGATTATCAAATACCACTGGGATCACTGGTAGAACTGCTCTCTTGCCGAAAAGAGGATGCAAGCTTTCACAACGGGAAGAAAGGTCTGGAATAAAGAGAATTTGAGCTCCATCATCACGAGGCATCAGGTAATCAACCTGGTCCCTTCACTTTCTCACCCAGTGGGATCTTATTCCTAGACTGGCTTTATGTCAGCACAGGGACACACAAGGCAGAATTTATGTCCACTAGTGTGCATTAACTCCTGTCCTAACCAGTACTAATTACCGCTAATTATGTGGGACAGTGTTAATTCTTTTAGCGGCATTATCGCTGGCCATACACTTCTGAAAGTGCCTTTGGGTGAGGCAGCTCACTTTGAAGAGATATTTATGTGGGGAATAAATATAGAGTAGCTAATACACTGTAAATTTACACCACTGGATAGCAGGCTTTAAAGGAGGTCTTTGGGCACAAAGACAGACAAACCCTTGAGTAAGAACTACTCAATAGAAAAGGTGGCAGGATCACCCTGCGTGATCTTGGGAAAGTAATTTTGATCTGGCATTTCTCTTCTGTAAAATTGGAAAGATAATGTGTCCCTAACTCTCTCAAGGGTATAATATTTATTTTCTCTGCCTTGCCAATCATTCTCTTTGCTTTTAAAAAATATTCTCCAAACCCTAATTGTTTTTATGTGTTTGCAGTATAAGACATAAAAGACATAAACCCATCATATTTTTCTATACTGTATTTTCCCCATTGTGCTGTACTGTTACCATGAGCACTTTGCTGTGCAGAGGCTTGGCTACTTGCTGAAAGGATGAATTAAGACATCTAAAATGCTTCAGCATCTTGGCTGAATGGCACTGCAGAGCTGGAAGGTATCATTAAGCCAAATGGCTTCTTTTCTTCTGGGAGTGAGAAGCCCAGATATTTTCCAGAGGATTAAGGAAAACCAGTTCACATTCCTCTGCGACCTCCATCTGCAAATATAGGGCAGGAGGCCACAGCTTTGAATCACGAAAGTCCCTTTGCTTCCTTTAGTTTGGGTGTTTTTGACTGTTTCATCCCTGACTGGGATGTCAGCTTTTAGCTTGGGAAGTCAGGAGACATCAGATGACCCCAGTCCACCCTGGCATCAGCATCTCTGCAGTTTACCTTGGTATTTCTCCTTCCAGAGTCTGCACGGTCACCATGAATACTCAGCAGCACGGTCCTGGGTGATTTTGTTGGCGTGGCCGTCTCCTTCAGCAAGAGCACTAAGTCAGGAGGCTTCGCTGTTAGACCATTATTGTCTGGCCCCTTTGACCCCAACAAGGGGCTGGTGCCCACCAGCTCATCAGATCCACGGAGAAAGGCCAAAAATCACCGCAGGGTGCCCTGCCAGGCAGCAGAGCTGCTGCTTCTCCAAATAACCGGTGTGTGCACCAAGTCAGACCATCTGTGCCTCTGAGGGTTTCCCATGTTTGGATGGACCCTCCTTCAGTCTCTCCAGCAGTCAGTGATACTATTTCAGCCTCTCCCACCACCGGCATTTCATTGCTTTTCCCTGGTTGCTGAGCAGGCAGACGTGGCAGCGCAGTGCTTGGGAGCCTGCTCCAGCAGCATTGGGGCACTGATGATCTCTGGGGCTTCTGAGATGATCTCCACATGCATAGTTTCTTAAGACCCCCTGAAGAGATGCTTCCTTCCAGAAGTAGTACGCTGAGACACCCTTTCTTACTCACTTACTGCACTGGAAATACTTATTCCAGGGTTTTTTACTGCTCGTGCAGCAGTGCCCATGTCAGGCTTGGGGGTCTCTAATCTTAGGCAGGGCACGTCTTCCCTAGGCTGCTTTCTCCAGGATCTGTGTACTATATTTGGGGTTATTTTCATCCTTTCCCTGACCATTTGGCTATTTCAAATCATTTTTCTGAGTGTCTCTCTCAACATTATGTCCAGTAAACCGGAATCAGACATACTACAAATGACTTTTTCAGTACGTTATCTTTATATCTGCAGATGGATGCCAAGGTCCTTGACCCTGAATAAAGCGATTTTCCGTCTGCTTTTTTGGTTTTTAGGTGAAAGAACAGGAGTCTTGTTTGTCCAAATACAGCAATACAGAAACATGCATCAGTGCTGGGCCTGGGCATTTGGCTGTCTCCTCCCCTTTCTTCCCCACCCACTTTTATGAATAAGAGGCAACATTTGGCCTTTGCAATCAAAATGAACTTTTGCACTCACTTCTCTCTCAATTCCTAAAATTTTAGACTTAAGGAAAAAAAAAGGGAGGGAGGCTGCACTTTCAGCAAGATATTTTCCTTTTCCACTTTTCCCTGTTTGCATATGACGCTTTTCCACAGAAGTTCCCTGCAAACCAGCACCTGAAAAGGCTCAGGTGAGGGGAACAGAACAGCTCATCCTCTCCTTTCCCCCAGTTTTAACTCACTTACAAATGCACTGACTTGATTTATGGGGCTGTAAGAAGTGGGGACCGACCTCTGTCCTTCCCTATTCCCTGCCAAAGAGCCAGGGAGAGACAAGCAGCTTCCAAGAGGCTTGTTGGTTTGTGTTCATCAACAGCAGCTGTCAGACAGCTCTCACTGAAGCTCCCCATCCTTTCAAAACCATCGCAGCTTTCTACTTCACGTAGAAATACGCAGCAGTTTCGTTTGTTATAAACCCTGCATGAATAAAAATTTAATCTAAGTCTATTACTGCTCTAACAGCAATAATTTCTCTTAAAGGCTCAATACAAAGAATACTAAATACTGTCTATAAATAAGATTGTGTTTAATAGAGGAGAGAAGCAATTTAATAAGCTTACTAGTAAAATCTTCTCTGCCACTTCCAACCCCAATATAGGTCTTTTTTCCTGAGCAAAACTGGCTTGTTACAAGGAAAACTCGGGCCCCAGCAAACTGTGATTTTTTAAGGTGAAGTCATTCAATTCAAGCTTTCCTGTCCAAAAGGAAGAGGAAAAATATCTACTTTAAGGAAATATTAGTTAATCAGAGGACATCCCTTTCATAATAGAAGCTACTAGGGGATTTAAAAGCACATTCTAATTATAATAGTTCCCTAATTATCTGCCTAACATCTCATTTTTCTGTCTAATCCCACTTTTAATTATAGAGTACCTTTTTTTGCCCATCACACAACTGAAGTACTCTATTTTACTGAAAATAAATCCTTTTAACTGGCGATGTCAGACAAGAAATATTGTCACTGCACCCTGGAACGTGCATGCTGTCTGGGAGGGAAATGCCTCGCCAGTGGTTTTGGATAAAATGCCTGGATGTTCCCTTTAGGAACAGTCTCATTTAAGGCTTTCCAGGTTTTCTCAAGTAAAAGAAAATGCTCTAAACCACACTGTGCTCTGCAACTGTGTCTGGCTGCAAAAGTTTTCACGTATTTAGCTTTGTTTCTCAAACTCTTGCAGCTTGGCCTCCTTACCACTGATGTTTGATGGGATCCCCGCCACTAGCTGATGGTGGAATAGGATTTGGCCTTTGAACCAAGCCAGCATGCAATTTGCAGAAAGGAAGCAATATTTGAGCTGTGTTATCTATGAGCATCTGGTCATCAAGATCTTGCTTAGCGATTAGCGAGCCAAGAGGAAACCCTATGGAGCGGGGAGAGGAAATCCAGCAAGCAGGGTTCCCATTTCCAGCCCCGCCGTGAGTTTCCTGCCCTATCCTCCAGCAAATCTCAGCTCTCCACTTCCCGAGAATAAAAAAAAAAGAATTACCCTTCAGGAAAGTTGTCAGGCTTAATGGATGTTTATAAATCGCTCGAACAAAAGGTGCTATGTCAGTGAAAAGTAGTCATCCCGATGATTATTCAAATGCTCATTAAAATGCATTTTGCTCTATCCTTTCCCTTGGTTTGTGTGGGAGGCAATTGAAAGATTTAGTCTTTGTGGGAAAGCGGGAGAGCTCGAGCACTTTCCTTTGGGTGTGGGAGCGGCAAGTTTGGGGAGTTAAGGACCTTTGGCATGCAGGTAGGGTTTTGTCCAAGGCCTTTAGGCTCCCATCCAGGCTGCAAGCTCTGACAGACCCAGGACTGGCAAGTTCCCTCCAGGAAGACAAGCCAGCGATTAATGGTACCAGCCCCTGCTCAAATTTGCATGTATCATTTCCTTAGCTTTGCTCCTGATGGAATTAGGGATCATCCTTTAGAGAAAATTATTCTTAATGTGTATTTAAGCATTAAAAATGAATATGCATGTGTGATAAAACTTAAGGAATAATTTATAAACAGCTAACTTAACGTGAGGTATGGAAGAGCTGGCTGCCCTGCAAACCTGTGCATGTATAATGCCAGGATGCTTCTTCCCTCATGGATGTTTCATTATGTCTCGCTGACCCCTTCATGGCAGCTTGATTTGCCAGGGTCTGCTGGCTATTCCAGGTATTAAAAGCTGAAGAAGACACAATATATCTTTTCACTGCATCAGACAGCAGCTTGGCACTGAGCTGGCAGCCTAGACACACTATTTTTCACCCTCTGCAGCCCCATGAAGCTGCATGTGCAACCACATCCCCTCAAATATCATCCATGATGAACAGGAAATTTTTTTCCTGCTAACTGAAATAGAAGAATTTCTGCATTAGCTCTGAAAATGAAAAATATGGATTCCCTGGGGAGGAGTTTCTATCCAAAATGCAAAGAATTTTATGCTTTTTGGGCAAAACATTGCTGCACGTAACAGTTAATACTGTTTCTAATTAAAGTGCACTTATGTGCTCTTATCATCCTGTTTAGAGGATGGGAGATGCTTTTGCAGGGCATCGTGAGTGCTCCCATGTGCAGTTCTCTCCACTCACCCTTGCAGCTGTCACATAAAGCATCAGTAGTGACCCCTCCACTACCATTTTGACTTCTACTTTTTTCCCCTCTCCTGGGAGTTAGTTATTCTGTCTTGTCCTTCTTTTATGCCAGGCAAACCCTCACTGCCACTGCAGGCAGCTGCTGGGATGAACTCAGCCTCCTCTAGTGTATTACACAACCACGTGAACTGGCACTTCTTGCACCTCCCCTGCAGAGGCTGGAACAGACTGTGCAAGGCATGAACCCGGGGTGAGTCAGGCTCTGTGAATTTCTCTCCTCTCTGCAAGCCCAGTCTGATCCTGACCATATCCCAGCCTTTTCTCTGTACCCATCAGCAAGCAAGAACCAAAGTTGGTATCACCTTTTTTGTTGGCTCAATCAGCCAGCAAGCTGCCAGGTTTCAAGTCTTTGTTTATTATTATTTTTTTTAAATTTTGCAGCCAGCGCCTTTTTTCCCTCTGGTCCTTTAGTGCTTTCCTTGTGTTGCTCATGTGCTGTTCAATCTGTGTTCTTGCGGGTTTTGAAGTGGCCTTCATTGCTTGCCCCTCTCTCATGCAGGACTCGGATGTGATACGCACCAAGGAAACAGAAAAGGGGGCAGACTGAGTCCACTGGAGCCTTCCTGCCCTACTCTTCTTCTTTCTGACTTGTCTTCATCCACTGCCCACTGTGGTGTACACTGACTCTACCAGATTCCAGAAGACGGAAAGAGATGTTTTTGCTCAAATATTGCCCGGCTCATTCTTCTTTAATAAAGAGATTGTTTAGTTTCATTTTTCATCACTTTATTTCTCAGCTAATTCAAATAGCATCTGCTGGGCATACCAGTGGTAAGACTGGCTACTCTTCTAGCAAATCTAGTTGGTTTAGTCAATTATACTGGAAGTGAATGTTTTCAGCATGGTAAACTTCCCTGTGCCGAGGGCTGATTCTCCACGACATGGGTGAGCCTCACGAAAGGGGCACTGTGACTTGATGAGATTGGTGGACTGAAAATAAGAGTATGTGAGGACAAATCTAGTCTCAGGAGCATCCCCAGGACAGACTGAGGTTGCTTAGGAAAGGCTTAAGCCCCTGCATCCCCTCGCAAATCTGCTCCTGGTGTGACACTCCAGCTAAATCTTGCATGTGCCAAGGCGCACATTCTTCCTTGTCAAGTAATTAAAATGCAGTGGGCAGATGATGGAGTAGCAGGAAGGTGGGCATACTAAGCACTTCAAACAGTGGACAAGAATTTGTTTTCCCATCCCCTTCACAGATGTGCAGTAGAAATTTAATGGTCATTCAGAGCAAAACTTCCCCATGGATTCTCAGCACTGGCATAAAGTTCAATTAAGGTGCTTGATTTGGCGCACAACACTTTGCTAACCCAGCTCTTACATCCCATATCTAAGGTCTGAAAACTTGTTCCTCAGCTCTTTGGAAGCCTCACCTCTGCAAGAGGAGCTCTAAGACCTTCTGAGCTTTTCTACCACCGTCCATGACCTTCAAGTCTGACAACTTTAAATAAAAGAAGCTGGTTTCGCACAAAAATGGGCTTGTTGGTATGTAATATGAAGGGTATCTTCAACTCTGGAAGGACACAGGCTTGCAGGTGATTTTACTGACAACTAGGCAAGAGTAAAAATAGATCTTCCTCATAACGCTACCTCGCTGCGGTAAGCTCTGATGATGTAGTGATGACCACGACTTAATTATCTAGAAATCAGCCCCCATGTAATGCTTATCTTTGTGCAGAAGCTTTTGTCCCCCAGCAATGAGACCCAACGGCACGGACCCGCCACTGCCACTTGTTCGGAGTAAGGCTCGGACCATGCTCCTCACGGATGACAGACTGAGCCTCTGCCAAAGTGTAGGTGCAAAAGAGGTTTACATGGACCAGAAGCTTCTGCCTAAAGCTTGAAGAGATGTCAAATGGCAATGCAGAGGCAGGTACAGCAGACCCCACAAAGGCAGATGCTACAAAATCATCAAGGGCATGAGCTGAAAGTGCAAATTGCTGGGATTTTTTTTATGCTGAAAATTCTCCCTTCAACCCTACAGCTTTCATCCCAAAACAGCAATAGAGGAGGTAGCCCTTGGTCCTGCTCAAGGACTCCTTCTTTTCTCCTGCATCCTCTTGACCCTCCTCTGACGAGTCTTGAGGCAGTCTGAGGTCATTTCCCCATCTGAAAAGTTAATTAGGGACAAACCCCTTGTTTTGTTCCAGTACTCGAGGATTGAGATGGAATTCTTTCTTGCCATAAAGATATTTAAGCAGAAACTGGTGGCAGAAATGTGTGGGTTTACTGGCCCTATCTGCATTTGGTTACATTCTGTTGCACAGGATGATGCAATCCTTGTCTATCCCAACAGAAGCTCAGTTTAAGAAATTCGCTATTTTTTCTAATGGTTGGACATGCTTTTCTCAGAGATCACAACTTATTCTATGTTTTTGTTGTTATTACTACTTATGTTCCCTTAGAAATAAAATCCAAGGAATCTTGGTAAGGAGAAATAAATACCATTATTTCTGGTCTTTAACAAATAAGTATAATTAATTCCCTCTTATTATCAGTCCTATTAGTTTTCCAGCTTGGAAGGTCCACTTCCTTGCAGAAATCAGGGTGAGATATTCTCTCAATGAATCCTCAAAATGAATAATTTCTAGAATCATCTGGAAGTTTCATGATAAAAACTAGACTCACCCACATTAATTTTTTCCAGTACAACCAAAGGTTTGCCAAATGTCCTGAGAACTCACATCAAACCCAATGGCTGTTGATCGCTCCAGCTGTTGGAGCAACCACTTTCCCTATTAAGTCTCAAGTTTGGACCCATGAATTTTGTCCATGGCTTGAATTTGCAGATGGCTTGGTTGCCTGGGGGCAGGGACACTTCCACACACAGCCATTTCTGCTTTGTTAAATTATTTGGAAGCTACGCTTCACATTAACAGATGCTTTTGCAAATATCCAAATGTTGGTAGCACTTCCAAGATGGTATCCAAAACTAATCACACAGTAGAAGACAATTGTATGATCCTCAAAATACTTCACATTTTTTCAGAAAACACTGTCTTGACCCCTGCTCAGTACAAATCACCAGAGGAATTTATCCTAAGTACCCCCAGATCTCATAACAAATTCTTGATGCTTTTACAGGATCAGGCTCTTCCTCTCTGGACGGACAAACTTTGTACACAGGAGTGTGGGACACAGGGTTTTCCACCACCACAGAAATTCTCCTCACTTTGCTGGAATTGACATTGTTTCTTACAACCAAGTGAAACTAGACCCTCACTGAAGACTGAACTTAAAGGGGAAATTTCACACTGAAAAAGAACTGGAGAAAAAAACCCCAGTCCCTCACTGCCTAGTGTGACAGACAGACAGGCGGGATTTACTTGATGCTCTTTTTCCAAGGAAGGGTTGGAGCACTAGGAGCAGCCCCAGAAGCAGCTCTGAAAAGCCCAATTCTCGCCCCCTCCCCTCCCTATACATATTTTCACAAGACAAACCCTAAACTAACCAAACTTTAAAGCAAAAAACCTTACAAATTTCAGATACTGCTGCAGATGGGTACCTTCAAAAATTTCAGAAGGAGCTACAACTAATCTGTTAATCACTGCTACTAAGAATGAGTTTATCCTTCTGTGGCTCTTTTCCTCCACAGACATATCAAAGGACTAAAGGACACAAACATTAGCTAAGCATCACCATGTCTCTCCTACTGATGGGGCCAGAGCAGTTTGAGAGATCTGGAACTTGGCACCCGGGACAAAGCAGTAACTTGCCGGAGATATTAAACTCTGGAATCAGTGCCAGAAGCAGGAGCCAAACAAAGCCTGCACTGGAATCAATTTTCAGGCTTTTTTGGGATGGTTCTGTTTCACTTATTTTTTAAAACAAATATGTATTTGAGGAGCTGTGCTCATTATGGTGGTTTACTTACCGGAGGCAAAGCTCTGTCCATGGGTGATTGTATGTGGGTGTCCCTTCGGAGCCTCTGCTGCGTGGCAGACTTCACCCATGGAGCGTTCAAACACAAACACTGGAACAAGGTCTTTTTCTGAGATCCTGTTTATTTTTTGAGAAATACTCCTGATTGAGATGGAAAACACTCTCCCATCACCCCTAAGGCCGAGAGTCCCTTCTTTTTCATGCTGGCCCCAGTTATAGACTGCCCCCCCCCACACCCCCAATAAATCAGTTAACGCACCTATTTTTCATAATACATCCAGCTGCCTTACAAAAAGCCAATGAATTATTCTTGGTTTTAGTGCAGCCACTGAAAATATTTCAAAGTGAAAAGGAATTGACCCAACCTACTGTGCACATTATTTATTCAGAGGTAGTACAAAAACGAGTCCCTGATGTTACTAAAACAAATCCTAATAAGTACAGAGAGCATCAATTACAGGCTTCCCTTTATAGTCCTATATATCTCTTTCCCTTTCTGGAGATAGCATCACATGTGAGGGGGCACTGTGTTGGCTTTCAAATCTATTGAGCTTTCATAATTATAACCTCTATTTTAACCTCTTTTATAGGACACACTATACCATTTCACGTTATGTTCCTTGAATCCCAACCAACCCTAGGAGAAAGTGGCTTTAAAGCTCGCTTCTGATAAGATGAGCATAAAATGGGAAATATTAAGCATTCATAACCTTATGCATACATTACATCAGGGTGCCAAGCACAAGGAAGAGCAAAGCAAAATAGATCTTGTGAGCCTCACTTGGACTTTTGCTTCTAGCTCAGTAAATATTCAGCATGCACGTAACCTGACATAATGGAACCAGGGAAATATTAACTGCAGTGAAATAGCTGAATTTTTTTTTTTTTGGTCCAGTCTGTATGGAATGTCCTTCTATTTAATCAAAAAGCTTGGAATGATTCCTAATCTATCATAAAATATTTTAAGGACATGATTAATTCCATTGTTTAAATGCTGTTTTATTGCCATAAGAAACTCTCATAAATGATCCCACACCTTTCCCTGTGATAATTTCCTTTTAAAGTAATATACTAATTAATTTCAATTAAATATATGTAAAAGAAGATACATTTTGAAAAATGCTTCTCCCTTGCCATTTGCTAATATAGTGAAAAAGTGTAAACCTTGGAACATTTAGCATAGAAAATATTAATTTTTGGTAATTTCTCAAGGGGACAATTTATTAAATGAAAGGCTTTTAACATTAGCTAAAAGCAGCCCTGTAAATCATGGGTGTCATCAAACTGCTTCATCACTTCATTAATTTAAAAGATTATTATATGCGTAACTGACATAATTTTGAACAATGTTACATGGTTAATTTATTAATGTAGAAAAGCAGAAATGACATGCTGAACTGATTTATTATTATAATTGTATAATTTTAGGACTTTTCTCTGTGACTTTCACCAACAGAACAAACGACTCTGGGTGAAATTGTGCCATTATTTAATTTTTTTTTACTTTTTTTGTTAAGGTAGGGCTACTCACTGATGTCTGCAAAGACTTAGGAAGAGGGGGTCCAGCATGGCTCCTTGGTGTTTAAGTAGAAGCTGCTGAAAGACCTCCTTTACAACCCATAGTCATCTCGTGATTTTAATAAATTTAAAGCACTTTTTACCCCTTTCAGTAGTCAAAAAAGATTTAAAAGTTACTGTAGATACGTTAAAAGCCTGATTCTGAGTAAGCTTGCTTAAATGTGTGTATTTCTAAGTTTTTCACACGCACAGAAAGATGATTTCAGGTGGTGGAGTTTGCCCAGCTCCACTGTAGACCCCAAAGCCTCGCACAGCCCAGCCCCACAGTATTTTTGCTCATAATTATATTGGTGAGCAGTTAGTGCTGGCTTTGTGCCCAAGATGAAAATATAATGCAACATCGTTTCTGCATGGAAAGCACAGTTCAACTTGTCTTCAAAACCAGTGTACCACATTTGGGATTTATTTTTATATTGAAATGATGCGTGACTCTGGAACCCCGCAAAGCTGATGGAACATTCCTTGTTTCAGCCCAGAGGTGCATGTGCAAGGGAAGGGAGGCACCACGGAAACACCCTTGCCTCGAAAGTCAGGAACAAGGTTAAATCAAGATCTGACTTAATGAGGTCCCAGATCATCACTCGGGCACACATTTTGTGTGTTCCTTCAGGAACGCTGCTAACACGCATCCCTTTAGCAGCACCTAAAAAAGCCCAGCAATCCTCCTGGGCATCCCATGGCTCTGTGTCCCACTGCTGCAGCCTGGCTTTCTCAGGCCAAACTGTCACCAAAACAGTCACGGGTTTTGCCCGCATTTCGGCTGAATTCCCCAGCTCCGCACTCGTGCTGCACGGCTACAGCTGTGTCTGGAACCAAGTTGTGTGGGTGCCTGGGCGACTGGGAAACACTCTTTCAGTGTGTTTACACCCTAAGAAGCAAACGCCTTCAGTAGCACAAGCTTTGATGCAGGAAATCTTGTAAAGGGTGACTACAGGTATGTCCCATTTGGAGCAGCATTTATGTTGCACGGGGAGACGCTGGCAGGTGCCAAAAACCATGGCAACAATCAGGGAGAGTAACTCCAGCCTGAGCCATTGGCGATGCCCTGGTCAGACCTCCAGTGCCCGCTCCCACAGGACACAGGTACCTGTGGGTCTACATAACCACTAGCATGGTATGGATGTCCCCAAAACCTCGGGTCACCTCCAGCGCTGTTTAACAACAATCAGAAATCCTTGAAAGTTTGTGTCACCTCCAGCCTCACCTAATGCTCATGTTAAGCAGCCAAAACAAGCTTTAGGGCTTTGATTACAACCTGAAAGGACCAGGAGTGGAATGGATATGCTAACATCAAGGACAAACTGGTTTTGTTAAAACCCATCACATTGGCTGCATTGAGTTCCACTGTACCGGTGTGAGCTTGAGCTCTGGGCACCTGTGCTAAGCCAGGAGCATGGGGCTGGGAGCGGGGAAGTGTGGGCTGGGAGTGGGGAAATGGGAGCTGCATGCTGAGTCATGCTCGTGTGGGGTATAAAAGCCTGGGCACGTCCCCAGACTCCTCTCTTTTGTCCATTTTGAGTTATCTTTAGATGACCAGACACCCAGGTCTGGCCTCTGAGAGGGCCATCTGAGATGCCAATAATAAGGACAGCAAAAGGCAGAGAATTTCACAGTGGATAAATTTAAAATACAAGTTAAAAACCATTTCAGAGCAGTGGTTAAGGTCCTCCATCATCAAATGGTGTCACAAGAGCATTCTGGGCAATTACTGACAATTTTTAAGAGAGTATTTTTCTTTCCCTGTAATCTTACATAATGCCTTTCATATGTAATACCTTGAGCATATGCAGTATGCAAAACACTCTACCAACTGTATACAGACAGAAATCATTTCGCCATTAAGCGCAGCCATGGCCCGGGTTGCAGAATGGTGACCAGATGGTCTGAGCACAGCACAGGCTGCAAGACTAAAGAGCAGGGAAAAAATTTCAGCTGGGGCAAGCCCAGGCTCTTATGAAAAGCACCATGTGGTTTTTAATGTGCACAGAGTGAAGACAGGACCTCTGATTTTAAGATACTACCCCCCAAGATGTAAATTATCCAGAAAGGCATCCTTCATGCCATGAAGTTTCAGCCCATCATTCACATATATTATTTCAGTGCTCACAAGTTATATAGGGCATATTATAAATCTCCAATTATCTCTGGCATGTGCACAGTTGACTTTTACTTTTGATGATGTTAATTTTTAATTTTTTTTTTTCCTAAGGGTGTCACCAAGGACATGGGGAAACAATTTAGGAGATTAAAAAAAAAAAAAGGGGAAAGATTTGAGCCAAATGCTTTCTTACAGGAAACATTTATTTGCACTTGAGTGTCTCATCTAACAAAGTTCCCCCATATTTTCTCACAACAGACAGGAACTTGTCTGCATTAGCATTTTAAGAAATGAATCCTAAAGACCAGCAAGTGTCAATACGCTGTCACAAGTGGGATTGATGGCTCTTAACAGAGCTCTTCTCACATGAGTGCAAACGGCTGTCTTTCAGCTCATCACAGACATTTTGGTCAACACAAGCTTCTCGTATGTTCACATGGCCTTTAAAATCCTTACGAAAGCAAAGCAGAGGGGCTGGTCCTGTCCTATCGCAATTAGTGGCAAAATTTCTCTTTGCCTGATGGAGAGAAAATGAGAACCTAATTACGAGCAAATGGAATATTGTAATTTTCTGCAACCTGATCTTACAGATCACATCACAAATAGAGAGCTTAAAAGGTGAGCTAGAGGGAATTTATAGAGAATAACAACTTAAAAAAATTATTCAGACACTCTACGTGATCTGGACTGGATGTGTGCTGGGCAAAAAAAGCTGGGTTTGATCTGAATATTTAGCGTTGCAAACATCTGCTAGCCTTATTAGAAAATTGCACTTTGGTTGTCATAATTAGCAACCACATGATGCTGTTGTACACGTGATATTCACAAAATCAGAAAAAGATGGAATAGTGGAAGTACTCAATTAGTGTAATTTCTGGATGTTATATACTACTAGTGTGTGACTCTTTTTGGCTTCCCCCTCCTCTCCTGACACAGAGGGATCCTGTTTTCTTTCTTCTTTTTTTTTTAAAGAAAGATATTTTAGCCAAAGTGACAGCTTAGTTACAGATTTTCCTTTAGTGCAGATTGCCACTGGTAACGTCACCAGCTTGAATATGAGTAGTGCTGCTTCATGATGACTGAAGGAAATCTGAAAGCCTCTCCCACTCTCCAGCTTAAGAAGACAAATCCAGACACGCAGCAAAGATGAAAGCAGCAGAGTTCCACTAACAGTGTAAAGCTGCAAGCTTCAGTGTAACACTGGCTATGCTCGCCCGTGGAACAGAAGTCTCCAGGATTACAGTCGCAGGCAGTAACTTAATTCAGATAATTAACCATCCATAAACCTCCCAACAAGAACACGTGCAAAGTCAGCGACAGAGTTCAGGGGTACTGCAGCCTGCCAGAAGTGGGGGAGAATAGGAGGGTAAAGAAAAAACAGAATTTTTTTGGTTTCAGACATGTTCCTGTCAGGACAGGGTAAACCCAGGAATGCCAGGCATCTTTTGTGAAAAACAAAGTAACAACAAAGACCCGTTAATATTGTCTCCCAACAGTCTTCTCCTGCAACCACGCTTAATAAATCAGCCTTTTCAGACCAAAAATACTACAAACCAAAGAAACTTCTGACAGCTATTCGGTTTCGGATGCCCCTTCTCCCAAGACCTCGGCACCTTCCCAGCTAAATCAGCCATGCAAAAGAGAAGTTCACAAGACACCAATACATTAGTTTTTCAACATAAGTCTAGATGTGGTAGACCTTCACTGCTTCCCCACTGTTGGATTCTCCAGGAGCCATTTCCACCAGCACTGGAGAGCTTTTGGCACCAAATCTAACTTCTCCCCAGCCCCTCCAGTAGAGCAGCCCGCTCTCAGCCGCTCCAGCCCCAGGGAAGGGCTGGGTCTTCAGGGCAAGCAGAGGGTTGGCAATAAAAGGAAGGGTTTGCTGTCCAGATGTTTCACTCTGTGGCTGGCAAATACCCTAAAGATGCATGGGCTTCATTTGATTCAGCTCCCAAACATGGCATCTAAGCTGTAGAGAGCAACAGTGCTGCAGTTGTCGCATTTGGCTTGGCTTGGCTTCAGTCACTGATGTCGCACCTAATGCTACTGCCTGTTTCCCTGCTTTCCGTAGTGGCAAGGTATTCACATCCTTTCCTCTTCATGTTTGTTCCTTGCTTTCACTTCTCACTTTCTTCCTTTCTCTTTCCTTCTGCTCCCCTCTTTCACCCTTTGCCCAGTTTCTCTTTTTTCCTCCTGTTATACTCTTTCCTCTTCCGCCTTCTCATGACCATTTCTTTTTTCTGAGTCAAAAAGCTAAAGCAAAAAGCTGGAAGAAAAACCAAACAGGTGAGCTATTTAGACTGATCTTACAAAGGCAGCACCTCTGGCTAGAGAAGTCACATCCCTGAATTCCAAAATTTACCAAGTGGGAGATAATTTGGGGGAAGTATCCTTGTATGACGCTCTTGCTCTTACATTCTTTCCAGATGTTGTGGGTCTCCATAACAGATGAGACATTGGGTTAGATTTTTAGTTTTGAACCCTTATGTCTTTTCTTATGTTCTTTTTTGAACCTAGGAATCAGATATTAGCCTCTTTATAGTGGGAAAGCTCTCTGTAGTGAACCATATGAAACTGAGATGAGTGTTGTCCCTGAGGAATCATCCACACCATCTGTTGGAGACAAGATTATGTTTCCTTAAACCCAACCTTTACAGATGTGTCTCCTACAGCGGTGATTCCACATAGTTACTGAATATTGTGCTCCAGTGCTTAACTGTTTTTGGTATGAGGAAGTTCTGTAATATCTCATCTAAATCTCCTTTACTGCATATTAAGCTGATTATTTCTATTCCTTCCTTTAACAGATATGGACTAAAATCTCATTGCCCTCTCCTTTCTACTAACCTTGCAGAGAGCAGAAGACTGTCACCACTCTCTTGCTGGCTTAAAAGAATCACGTACTATCAACTTTTCTGGTAATTTCATCCAGATATTATAGAAAACTTAAATCTTCTTCCCTCCAGAGCAAGCTGTGCTCTTTCTGCCTCTGCAAGAGGCAATAGGGCAGCCTCTGAATTGTCTGAGAGAAAATGGCAGAGTCCATAAAGCAGGCAGGATGCCCAGAGAAGATTTATGGCTGAGGCACTCAAGAGCTGTGTTGTCTGAGTGTTTCTCTTGGAAAGCTCTGCTCTCACGGGCGCAGCCAGCCCTTACCCCTGCCCCGCTGGCAGCAGGGCTGCGGTATCGCTGCCGTTTCTCCGGCAGGGTATGGATGGGTAATTAGCCTTTCTCAGGAGTAGTGCTGGAGACTACTAGAGGCAGAAGGGAAAACAAACATAAAATAAAATCCAGGCAAGAGGGTAATATTTCCATCATCAAAGCTGACTTACTGCGCTGCCAATCCTTTGAGCAGCAGAAACCTGATGTGCAAACCCTGCTGAAAGAGAAATCTTTGTATGAGCCTTTCTCATAGGATAATTTTAGACTTTGGCACTTCTTTCCACAAGGACAATTTTAAATCTGGAATTTTTAACACACATCCAAGGCCATTAGGTCATGGAATAGGACTTCTTCTGAAACAGAGGCCAACGAATTTCACCTACATACCTCTACAAACATATTTGCAGGGAAAAGTTTGTTCACAAGTGGGAGTTTCTACAGGAAAAATTATACACTTGGGAAGACAGACAGGACACCAGGAAACCCAACTCCTTGAACTGCTGGACTCTGACACCAATAGAAGAGTGCTCAGAAAACTATGTGTCCTTCCCTCCCTATCTCACTTGTACTATCCTCCGGGACAAAGTCACCAGTACTCACTTCTCCAAGCTAGACCTGGGCAGATCCCTCTGGGACCTTCCAACAAACAGAAACTCCTCAGACCTGGTGCCTAGTGTTGCTGGGCAGGCACTGGAGCATATTTCCTGGTTTTGCATGGAGGCAGGGAGGATTTTGCTACAAAGGAAAGATGACAAGAACAGAGGAAGAAGACTGTGATAAAGCTGACATGTCCCTTTGATAAATTTATTAAGAATGTCTGCTTCTGCCCTCTCCTAAAGAAGGACTGAAGATGATTGGTTTCATTTTTCTCATGAAAACTCACACCAAGCTATTTACTCTGGGAGAAGATAGAATGAGAGAAGGAAAGAGGAGACCCTGAATATATTTTGGATGCTCCAGCATATTTGGATTTGAATAGTTTTCTCTCTTCTTTACAATTAAACTAACTTTCTTGTGCCTTTTCTGTTCAGCTTCCCAAGCAACCAACATAGGAATTGCCACAGCTCTAGTGCTGCTGCTTAGGAAGGAGATGTCAATTGAAGAGCTGGTTTTCTTTTATTAACTCCCTTTTAAAAGGGCATTTCTTTTCCAAGGCTTTGGAAGTGCTAGTGAGGCCAGGGACAGGACCATCAGAGAGGCAGAGTATCTAAGCTTAAGCACAGAAACAGTGGAAAGCTGCATATCCTTTCTATGCATTTCTGTACCTTCCTGCTTCTCTCCACAGTTTCCTTGTTTCTGGTGAGAGAAGTCTCTCCCAGCTCTCCTCCTTCACCACTCTGTTTCCCATCTTCCTTTCCCCTGTCTGGAGGTCTCTTTGGAGACTATCAGCTTTGTGGCTCCTTTTTGAGATGCTTTGATTTTGACCATTGGTAGCACTGCCTGGGAAGCTAAAGGGGAGCTGGGGGTGGAGTGGGAAAGAGGGACTGATCTACGCAGCTGTGTAGTCCATCCAGAAGATGCTGGGTTGGTAACTCATCACTGAAGTCTTTCAGGGAAAATCATCACATATTTTATCAAAATATAAACTCCTGCCAAGCATCAAAGAAATTTATTGGCCAGAGAAACACACATGAGTATTTTTATGCTTGAATAGTCATGCTTCTGAAGGGCTAAATAAATGTTCAAGCATAATCAGAGTTCATGCGTGTGTTGATGAAAAAGAAGATATCACAAAACTCAAAACAAACCAGCAGAACAATAAAACCCAACAAAACCCTCAGTTCTTCCTCCTTCCCCCGCAAGGTTAAAGTCTCTTCAAATCAAGAGAGACCGCACGGGCAGACAACTATGGGAGGCTTTGCATTAATGTTTTCTTTCTTTGAAAAGGCTTTAAATGCTTTTCTCATGTTTTTACAAAAGCTTTTAAATTTTCCAGGGGTTCTCTTTCTGTCTGAATGCCACTGCTAGCAAAGGAAAGGAAATTCTTCGTGTCCTTTTGTTGAAATTACGTCAAGGGCTTCATGAGAAAATTCCACGTGCAGGGAGCCCTGCATGGGCTCCTATAGATGGCAGGGAGGGAAAATCAATCCCAGCCAAGGAAACGACCAGATGTTTCATTCATGGCTGTATCAACAAAGTGATATTAATCAATGATGAGATCCATTCTTCACCCCCCACAGCTGATTGCCTGGCTCAGTTGGGCAGAATCCAAGGGGATTCTGCCCCTTGTGCAAGTGGGCATGAAACTGGTTCCACAGTGGCAGCCACACAAGCCGGGCATGCTTCCTACCAGACTGTGCTGATGAAAGGCATCCAGCCTTAACCTGGACATCCACAAACAGCTATACTGGTGATTATTATGTTTAGCATCGCAGGTGGTTTAAACAGAGCTCACTATTAACCTGTACTCGGTGGTTTGATGTCCATCCCCAATATGCCTTTTTAATGATTATCAAGTTATTAGGGGCTGTGGCCTGCAGAAGACATTCCCCAGAAGTTGCATGGACCCATCCAAAACTCCTCTTACATCTCAGCTGCAGTTGGTGAAAGCAGAGCAAGAAGACGAGTGGAAAAAAAAGTCAGTAGTTGGGAAATGGAAGGGAAGGGAAGGATTAAATGAAAAGCTCTGCCAGGATGTAGCCATGGGGAGCTAATTCACCATTAGCAGATCAACTTGAGTGAGGACTGAGTTTAAAGGGTCAGAGACTAGCAGACAGCTGGCACTCAGCTGGTGATGGTGCTGTGGGTGTGCTGCTCCAGCGTCGGTTACAAACAACACCAGGATACGTTCTGGATTTTTTTATTATTATTATTGGTTTTTGAAGTGACATGTACAGGAAATTTTTCCTCATCACATGTAAAAGCTGTTCCAATTCCCTGAAGTAAGAGACTTGGCAAGTCAATTACAGGGAAAGTAGAATTGCTGAAACATATGAACGAATTTTAACAACATGCAAGTGTAACTTTTATTGCCAACAGTAGATGCACATTGGAATTTGGAGGGGGGGGTGGGGGGAAAGAAATCGTGATGAAGTGGCAAAATGTAGTTGTTTTTCTTTATCTCCAGAGAATGCTGTGGTTTCACTTGCAAATGAATCATTTTGTTGTGATTTATTCACTTTGTAAATGGATCTGATTTATTTTCCCAGGGGATCTGAGAGTTTTTTTTAGTAAAGCAAGTTATCGAGATGGCTTACAACCAGAGGCAACATAATTGCACCAAAATGTTTGAAGAAGATCAAGTTAGGTGTCACCTGCCAGAACATTTTAGCAACAAAACAGAACAAAATCCAAGAACACAAGAACATAAACAAAAAAGAAAACAACCCCCAAACCAACTGATACATATACATATATTTATATATGTAAAAACAAGAAAGAAAAAGAGAAAAATAGGATTTAGACAAACCAAACACAGGCCCGCCAGTTGTTAAAAGAGCCTTTAAAGGAATACCCTCCCTTGGAGCACTCTGTTCCAGGGCACTACAATATCAACTTTGACAGAGCAGTTAAATTGTTTAATAATCAAGCCTGGATCTCATTTATACGTCACACAAACATTGTAAAACAGAACGTATGGAAAGCGTGCTGTACAATAAGATGTGGTTTATTTCATATCACAAGTTTGGTGGTAATTAGATAGTTCATACCACAAGAAAAAATGTTAACACCTACCACAGAGAATATATACAGCCAGCAGATTTGCCAGCTTCAAGAGTTTTCCTACCCTTTCAGTCTTTATTTTTTTTAACTTTCCATCCCACTGAGAACATGGACATTGTCCCAAATCCAGATTTCAAGGCTTAGTGGAAAGATGCTCCAATTAACTCAGGAACTCCTGTACCTGGCTGCAGAAGAAAGCTTTCCAAAGACGTAATGGTTATAATTAAACCTATGTACAGAATCTATCATTTTGGCAACAAAATAGACGTGGGCCTGCTCCAGACATAAACAACTTTACTCAAGAGTTTCCAGCATCTTGCTTCCCTTCTTACTCTTGTGGCAAATGAACTGAACATGGAGGGGTCTCAGCATCATTGCCATAAGAAAGATGTAAAGTTTTGCCGTCTATTCTCTGCCTAGGAAGTACTCCCTTCAAGACATCCACCACACCAGATGAAACCCATGCAGCCAAACACAACTCTACAAACCATCTCCCATTATCAGAAACATTTTTGTTATGAAGCAGCTTTCATTCTCAGCACAGAGGAATGGGGAATTGCCTGATTTTCTGCCACAGAGGAATTGATTTGGATAATGTGGCCACATCTCCTGGCAGGAGAGGTCTCAAAGTTTATTTTAGTGGCAAGTGGAACACCTCCCACTTCGAAAGTTAGTGTTCCTGCAGCAGGTTGGAAAGAGTTTACAATAGGCTTTGATGCCTTTGCTCAGCCACATTTCCTCTTCCAGGATTTGTTGAGAAGAGGGGGAGGGAGAAAAGAGAATAGGTTCCAAACCCTTTACTATCTCTTCTGAGCTTGTTGTCTTTTGTAAGCCACAAAGAACAGATTTTCTTTTGTAAATCCTTAGTAATTAAATGAGTACTTCACTGGCTATATTCTTCAATGGTTTTGTTTCCTAGGTTTTGCCTTTGACAGTCATATTTTGCAAAGGCTGCTGAGATGACTAGGCACCTTACCCTACTTAACGCTAAACCAATTGATGCCCGTGCACACTGCATGAAGGAGGAAAACTTTCATTAATGGCACTTCATTAAAGAACTGTGCTGGAAAGCCCTAAATGTGACCGAACCAACCAGAATCCAGAGCGAGCTGTCTATTAGGAAAGCAACAAAGACAGTTTCGGAAACTGAACTCTGGCTCCACTGCAGCGGATTAGGAAGAGTGATGGGATTAGTGTTTAATGACCTGGGGCAAGAGACAAAGGGAATTTCGACAAAGAGGCTTAGATATGGAAGAATTAACACTCTCTATCCCAGCCATGCCTCTGATGACTTCCAGCATTCTTTCCTGGCTCTGCTGAAATCTGGGGAGGGGAAAAAAAAAAAGGAGTAGTGGGGCTTTAATGCCTCCTTATCCTTTTCTTATCACCATTCTTTCTCTTTTCAAAGAAAGAAAAGATCTTTTAATTTTTCTTAATCAACGCAATAAACAAAGTTGCTAAGGGCTCGTGCCTCAGCCCACTGCAGATAATCGCATCCCTAGCCACACATTCATGGGTGATACTTGTGGATGTTATAGACCTCTCTCTTTCTATATACGTTTCATACACCCCCACATTTATATATACACATAAATACACTTATGAAGATAAGGCACATAGTTTTAAAATTACTTAGCACAGAATTTGCCTACAATTGCACAGACTTGAGAAATACCCCTAGATTTGAGGTTGTCTTGCATAATAGGGAGCAGGGTGAAACAGGCAGGCATTTGCTCATAGAGTTAACCACAGGCTTTCCCAAAATGACATTATTCAGGGCAGGACATGCATCAATGATTGGTAGAGTCCAGGAGCCTGACTTTGCATACTGAAGGTGTAATTCCATTGAAGGAACTCTTGATTAACCTCAGCATAAGGGACAGATAATGCAGACTAAGCAAGAATTGTTAAGCAGGAAAAGCCTCTTGAAGGTAAAAACAATTAATTAAATAAAAAATTCCACTAATGAAGATGATACCCCTCAACTCTGATACTGAGACACCAACATATTTGAGCCCTGAGCAGCACTCCAATCTCTGACCCTTCGGGCACTAATGTCAAGGAAACACTGCTTAAATAAATACACTACAAGCACCAAACACCCATGAGGAATGAGCTCAGGGGGACCTCTCCTGAGAAGTAATGTGCTCCTACTTTGCTCCAGAAGCCTTCCCAGCCCGCTGAGCCAAGGCAAGCACCTGCACTTCTCTGAACCATGGCCCTTTATAGCTGCTGCTCTGTGTTTCACAGAGGGAGAACCATCCTACAACTGTGCAAAATTTTCCTGCACTGTAAACCAACTCAACATGTAGTTGTTTTTTTAATTTAATTTTTTTTCTAAACCAACCCAAAGTACTCACAGAAAAGCTAGGTATTCATTTCACATGTTAGGCAATATGAAATGCTCCCAGAGCAGCTTTAGACTCCAAGGTATTATTTAACCAGTGTGGTTTAGTAGGACAATGGCAGCCCCCTGCCGTAATCCATTCAGGGGCAATACCATCAGTCAGTGTGAAATTAAATACATTACAGGGTAAGAGCTTAATGCGTTTTATAGGCAGTTGTTCATCCACATCAAACTTTAGCTTTTAAAATCCTAACATTTGATCCCACAACAGGAACCATGGCTAGAGAATGAGATTGGCACATTTGCACTGCCAGCAGGGCAGGAAAAGCAGAGCATAGTATTTAGTGGGAAATGCAATTGCCTGAGAGGGGAAAATGCTTGGATTGAGAGAGCTCTGCAGAGCCACATCACTTGTAATACATACATAGGACTGGAAAGAATAAGTACAAACCCAGCTCTGTCTGGCTATGGGTCATTAGAATCAATATTTCCTACCACTGTGTATATGGGTTTCACTCATATAATAACAACAACAACAACAACAATAATAATAACTAAGAGGGTTGGTTTTTTTTATTCATCCATACAGATTCTAGTTCTAAAAGCATACCCAGGTATGGAAAGATGGTAAATACAGAGGCTGGATGTTTATGGGTTATTAGAATCAGTGTTTCCTACCGTGGTGCATGTTGGTTTCACTTATATACCTATACATGTTATAAAAATAATAACAGGGGTTTTTTAAAATTCATGCATACATGTTTTGGTTCTATAAACTGTTATAAGCACAATCCTTAAGTCCCCATGGATTTTGGTGGGAATGCTTGCTTAAGCAGGGGGTGTTCCCATGCTGGAGCCCACAGACTCATGGCTTTTTGCTGGCTAAATGCTCTTCCTTGACCCAGCTGCCAGGTCTCTCATGGAAGTTGTGCCCATCCATGCTCTAAAACCCAAATGCTCTGGCTTCCCTTTGCCACAGAAACATCCTAACCTGCGAAAATTGTTTGCAAGAGAGAGGTACAGAAAACACCAAACAGAGGGGCCTGTTATATTCTGCTCTCGGTTACACTTGCTTAATGCGGGAGTAAATTCCATTTGTTTCAGCCGAGTTACTCCGGATATAAATAGGGGTAAGTGAGATCAGAACTAGGTCCTTAGAGAGCCCTCTGACTTCTGTGATGTTGCTTCTTAAAATGAAGCACTGATAAGCCCCAGTGGTAAAAAAATTATTATTTAAAATATCTTCAGAGCTATCTGTTGCCCAAAATGGCTTTTAACTGTTGAAAGAACATCAAACATTTAAAAACGCATAATCTGCTCTCAGCACCGGCACTCAGTGCCAGGAATATTCGTCAGCCGTATGTTTTTGGATCATATGTCACAGCGGATTATCTGACACTCCATGAACATTGCCTGCTTCCTCCAGTTGCGGCTACAAAACTTGTTCTCAGGCATGTCACTGGATGCTACAAGCACCATGGAGTGGATGCTGCCTTCACAGAAAGGTTATTGTATCTCCCCAGCCGACAAGCAAAACTGCCCCTTATATCCTGGTAATGCCTTCCCCCTTTGAACAGAAAGACCCAAGAGCAACTTTGCTGAGTTCTCTTTAGCGACGAACATTTGGATAACTCTTTAAAACGTTCCAGGGCTCCAGATGCAATTGATCCAGTGGTGTGAGCTGAGAGTCACAAGCTCCACACCTAAAGAAAGGCTTTATTGCCTGGGGTGAGTGGGTGGGGAACTCTTTAGGCTCCGAGGGGGTCAGTGAAGCTACAGGCAAGCACTGCAGCTGACTCTGAAGACAATGGGGGAAGGGGAAAAAAAAAAGAAGGATGCAGGGAAATCAAAAGAAGAACTGAATTTATTTGCAGATCCATGTTTTCTAGCTAAATGTTGACAAGAAAGAAAAGTTTGGGATCCTCCTTTGCAAAACATTTCAGCTAGTCAGAAATATTTTAATTCACAAAAAAGGGTCCTATTTATTTTTAGTATCCCCTCCTGATGCCAAGATTAGTCTTTTAAAATATACTCTTTTGGTCTCTACCTTTCCTTTCAAACTGTGCCTTATGTGCCTTCTAGGGGTAAGTGGGAATCATGTGGAAGAGACTAGAGGAGGAAAACCTTCCTGCCACATAGCCACCTGCCCCTTCTCTTGCATGATTCCTCCTCCCTTTCTACTCTTTCCTGCCCTTCACTCTGCACACTCATTAAAACGCCTAAGGCTCAGTCCATTCCCAACCTCGAAGCTCTGGAGGCATGGGAAACTCATATATCCTATATACTCTTCCTGAAGACACTCTGCTTCTCTGACACCCAGCAGCAACTTCCACACACGCCTTGCGCTCCTTGTCAACGCACTGGGCAGCCCAGATTCAAAGGTTTTGAATTTCCTTCATTCCTTCCCATCTCCTTTCCTGAACTGGGAAATTGCAAGACTAAACGTGCCCCAAAATGCCACCAGTTTCTCTTGCTTGCATTCTCTCCCACGTGCATGTTCTCAGAGATGATGCCACACAACACAATGGCAATTGCAGCATGTGGAAAGCTCCTGGGAAGGCAGCAGTGGACCAACCAGGACATGGAAAGCACTACTGCAAGAGTACCCAAACCTCCTAACCCTGTGAATCACCTACCCTGCTGCCAAGAAGAGCCAAAGGGAATGGCTGCTCCTTGAATGGCTCGTGGCCAACAAAATCCAGTTGTTCTTTTTGGGTCATCTGCTCAGCTGCAGAGCAGGGTGACTCAGAGACTCTACATAGGCACCTCCAGCCACCAGGGCAGGGTTGGGTCTCCCAGCAGCTCTTGGGCAAGCCCAGCTCCAGCTGAGACACAGGTCTGACAAGAGCCTAAGAGCCAGCCCCTTGGCCAACCCTACTTTGTTTCACGGCAGAGAGGAAGCCATGTCCTGACCCTGTATGTCTGTTTTCCAGGATGTGGGACTAAACTCTTAAATTTTCTGCCCTTAAAGTACACTTTTCCAACCACCAAGAAGTCCAGGTTTGGGGTCTGGAATCCCAACAGGCTGGATCAGCACTGGCCACTGGTCACTAGCAGAACCAGAGGCTCAGAGGCACTAGCTGTCAAGACTCTGGAAATGCAGCTTGTTTGCAATTTTTTCAGTGAAATGTGATAATCAAAATTTTTTCTAAAAATCAGAAAGAACAGCTAACATATTCTAAGGCAACCACATATTTTTTTCTCTGCAAGCAGGAAAAAAAAGCTCCCCCAAAATTATTTGATAAAAAAACCTTCAAATATGGAACATACTTATTGAGAAAAAAAGAGCCACCAAAACCTAATTGTCAGTGTTATCTCCAGTTCTACCACATTTTTGTCTCTAATATCTGAAATGACGGATCATCTAACAGAATTTCTAATGCAAGAGAAACCTGAAAGTGCCAGTCAAAGCTGAGTTTTTTTCAGCTGCAGGTTCCAACACTGCGAAATTCCTGGGAGGACGGAAATGGCCTCAGGCTCTCACACCAATTCTCCTGCCTCCCACCCTAAATTGCCATCCCAACTCTTAACCTTGCCCCCTCAGCATTTCTGGGTGGGTCCTGAAAACACACACATACTTCTTTGCCACTCCTTGTCTCAGCAGAAACCCACTGCAGTCTCACCCCAGCCATGACCTCACGCCAACACACAGGTGCACCTCAGGGCTTTTTGGGAAAACCTATATTTCTCACAAAACAGGTGTCTGTGCCTGCAGAAAGGTAAGTGGAAATGCACCACGGAGTGATCTGTGTTTTCCAGACTCAACACCATTATTTGTTCTCCGCAGTTTTACTTGATGATATCCTGGCAGCATCTTTTCAGTGAATGGGACTATTCAGAGCTCTTCAGTAGCTGCTTTCAAGTCATCACAGGGCAAATCCTAGCCACCCTCACTCCCAGTAAATTTCAGTACTTTTGGGTTTGGATGGAAACTTCAAAGCATAATCCAGAGAGTCAGAAATGAGAAGACAAATAAAACAAACCCAACTTTTTTTATCACTATGATGATGGGGACTGCAGGTCCTGATTTTAGACCCTGATGCATAATATACCTTACATACACTTTACCATGGTGATGCCTTTTCCTGGTCTTAAAATTAAGAAAGCTGCACACAGTTAGGAGGGAAAAAGGGTTTTTACCTTGGTATTTATTTAAGGATCCTTAGGTGTGATGAAATGCACATCGAGATGCACCCCGATGTCCCCACCGAAGGAAATGGCCACACACGATGTGATGAGTGTACAATTATATGCCTTGCAAAAATTAGCATATCTATCAAAGGTTCCCCAATGAGGGACTCGGGTGAGACCCCCCACCCAAGGGACCCTCCCCCTGGATGGGTCTATCTTTGTTTACAGTATGTGTTCTGGAGAGGACCTTGGTTTCTTTGGGCTTTTAGAATGTTTAGTCTCTAAACTTAACGAAATACTAGGTCTAAGGGGAGTTATCGAACTTAAAGAATTATAACTGTGTAAGCTAAAGGCACAAGGAATATATAAAGCTATATAAAAGAGTGTATAAAAGGGGGTATAAAAGAAAAGCAAAAAATCATCATGGCATCAATGGGACTGTGTCAGCAGCACAAGGTTTCTGCCTGACTTGGTGTAAAGGGGACCAGACTCATGTCTGTTAAGTAAAGAAATAACAAAATTATTCTGGCTTTCCAGTGGTGAAACTGAGAAGGTGATGCAGCTCTGAATTAAACCTGGCTAAAATCCACAAAGCTTGGTTTTCTCAGACATAGAGAACAGAAGAGGTGACATGACACCACTTCTATGTGCTTTGCCTCCTTAAAGAACCCACCAAAAAACACCAATCCCCCCCCCCAAAAAAACCTAATCCCAAAAAATCCCAAAAACCCCCAAACAAACTAACCAAACAAAAGAGAGAAAAATCCTTTGTGGTTTCTCCATTAACAGGTAGTAGTAGAAAGCTGACCTGCTTTCAAGATGTTTCTGGCCAAATTTTTGGTATCTTCTTAAACCTGGAAATCCCAGCTATGGGGCTTAAGTATTTGCTATCCAGAAAAAACTAACACCTCTGAAATGTCTTCTGTCCTTCACTTCTCTCTAGCTGAAGAATTACCTGACTTCACCAAGCTGAAACAAAGGTCATAACCTGTCTCCAGGACTGCACTGTCTGGATATGTTCTTTACATGAGGCTGCTTTCAAAAAATGGATAATATACCAGTGGGCCAATACAGCAGACTGGTAAAATGAATGGATACCTTAAAAATAAAGGTGAGGGATTTTTGTCTATAAGAACCATACAAATACAGATTTCTGTGACAAGAAAAACCGAAGTTCTACCCACTACCCCTTCAAACGCAGCAGTTTCAATGTGTAAATATCTTCAGCTTTCCTACAGTCCCCAGAGGAAGAATATTGTTCTCTGGGGCAGACAGAAAGATCTGAGGCCAAATAAATGATGCTAAAGCCTCTCAACAAAAAATAAGCACTTGCTGTCGTTTATGGAGCCCTTTGAAAGCTTCAGCTACATTTAAACATCTCCTCCTTGTCCCTTCCATGTTTCCCCCACTTATTTCAGCTGACAGATGCTCAATCTCCCAGCAGCCGGCTGAAATGCCAAACAAGGTTCCTTCTTCCTAGAAATGCTTATCTGCAGAGAACAAAGCAGCATCTTGTCAGTCACATTTGGCGATGCCTGGAGGTGCTCTCTTAAGCAAGAAATCACCAAATACCAGTGGCTCTCTTGGTTCAGGGCACTACCCTCTGTTACTGTACTTGTCTTTCCCCACCAGAAAATATTTGTTGGCAAGAGCGAGCACCTATGCTCGCACGGAAGGCAGACTCATACGCCATGAGGAAGGTTTTTTCCCACCCCCCCCTCCCCTTTATGAATTGCTGTCTTTGATCCATTTTTCATATGTTTCCCCATGCAAGTGCACAAAGACAAATATTCATTGTAATATTTATGAACGCAGCCTGATAGTTACTATGGTTTCAAAGAAAACAGGAAAAATGGATACAAAACTGGATGCGCTTCACGTCAGGCAGCTATAGGTACGGCACATGTTATAAATTCTGTGCAAACTGACTCACTTCTTTCGATGAGGTAAGTGTTGACGTTAGACAATTTGGTGGGGAGCATTTATTTCTGCATTTATTAAAATGTCAGTAACAGCAGGAGTAACACCTCCTAAAAGGCTTGCAGGTGCTTGTCTTCAAAAATGCAACATTTGAAGAGGATGAAAAGGCACAAACTACATTTTAAATGATTCACCAGTGGCTGGAAGAGAATAGATACGTTTGGGTGTTTAATTAATGCATGTGATGTATAATTGGCATTGCTCAAATACAGGGGACTGCCCAAACTGCTAAATTTCAGCATGTCCAAAATGCTCTGCAGAATCAAAGCAGAAAAGAAGGATTTGTGCAGATCTCGATGTGTTGCCAAAACAAAACATTTAATTTATTCAAGGGCCATGCTTTCAACATACCCAAATGCAGGTGAGCACTACCTCTGAAATGTAAAGTGCTCAAGTGAAAAGGAAAAGGATGAAAAATATATCAGTAAAAATGCATTTGATATGTAAAAATAGATTTGCAGAGGTCAGGGCATTAAGCAGTGGAGGCAATGTCTAGCGGCTACAGATGAAGCATTGGGCTCAGGATGGTACTACAGCACCAAGATTTTTAATTCTTTCTCTCTGAAAACCTTTCAGGAGGTTACTTGCATCCCCCTTTGCTCAGTTCTCCAAAGAAATTGGTAAAGCCGGAATAAGACGTTGGCTTGTTCACATCAGAAGGAAATATAAACTGAGGTCAAGGAAACCACAACATCTGGAACGTGAGAAAAGGATTTACTGTTAAGGGCTTAATGAACTCTGAAAATAAAGTTCTCAACTTTGCTAATTTGTCTGGGCTTCGAATAGGAATAAAACATGAAGCTGGAAGAAGGTTTTATGGCTCTCCCCAAGAAATAAGAACTACATCTGTGCTAAAATTAGCAAAACCCAATGACAGTAGGGAGTGTGTCACTATTATTTAGCCGATGCTAAGAAAAAAGGCTGCATTGTAACTGCTGGCTGTTTATGTGCAAATTATTGTGGGAAAAGAGGAATTATGGACTCTTTGGCTTTGCACCTGAGGGAAAGACAGTATTCCTGAGCTGGTGGGGGGTGGGGCTGGGTGGGGATATGCAGGTTCTTGCAGGTAATAAGGATCTGCCTAATGCCAATCACTCAGTATTGGATGGGTTGAAGGATGCATCTGTCCTCTCATTTTAGTTTGAATTAGGAATGTGTACAACTACAGCACTTTGATTCAAACCGTGAGCTGTTTTCATGGTGTGCAAAGCAGAGATCCATTCAGATGAAACGAATGCTGGAAGATACACATTTAATGCATGCCAGGCACTACACCAGGCACTCAGTCCATGGGAACCAGATGAGAGCTAATCCCAGAGAAACCCTTCCACTGGGCATGCACAGGGAAGGTGGCAGATCCTCAGCACTGACTGTCTTGCTCTATACATTCACTGCAACTTTGCTGCTGCCTGTGTGCTAAAGTAAACAACAGCAAAGCACAGCCATTTGAGGAGCTGACCTCATCTGTTTCTTGGGCTATTTCTATGCAGCATCTCATACCTTCAGGCATCAGTTCTTTCCTTCAGTCCCTCAAAGAACAGCATTTAGTCCCCAGTGAGGCCAGGGACAAGAAACTGGCTGAGGACACGGGTACAGATTGTTCCCAGGGAACTTTTACTGCAGTGATGTGTCCAACAAACAAGAAGTAAAAAGCCCATTTGAGATTTTACAGCTCACTCCCACAGAGCAGTGAATGCACTTGTCTTGCGTCTGTCAACATGAAGAGCAAAATCTTCCTTTGCAAAAATGCCACAGATTTGATCCCAAGTCTCCTCACTGTGCTAATCAGATCCAATTCTAGTGTTTGGTCCCCAGGATCAGGATCTAACTAGGACTGACACATGCTTCCCTGCTTGCAGCAAGGGGCCATCTCCTGCCAAATAACTGGAACTGTAATAACCATAGTGGTCCAGGCCGGGAGGTTAGTGGAAGGAGAGCACATGGAGCAGCAACCGGGTGATTTCCCCAACACAATACTTCGACATGATTTTGGGGGCATTTATGATGCTTTTACCCCCAACCATCAATACAGCTGAGGTTTGTTCACCACACAGATCTGCAGGCTGCAAATTGGATGTAAAAAGGGGAGTTGATACGCAACACAACATATTTCTCATTCTGCTCCTACCTGTGAGATCCTGGTTTTCCCGTAAGTAGAAAGGGCCTTTAGGCTTGGGCTCCTTTTGGCTGAGAAGTGGAAGACAATCCTGAGCAAGGAGAGAAACGGCAGCTTTTCTCCATGGGATGTACCTTGAAGGATTTTCACCAAAATCATGGTTTTGCAGGCTGGAGTGAGCAACAATGGGAGAATAACAGTATTTGGAGCAGTATTTTTCAGCCAACAGACCACTCCTGCCCTGCACATACACATGTGTGCATCACTGATGTCAGCTCACCATTAAAAGCTATACATTTGTGTAGACACATTTCCCCCGGTGTTTGTACGTACATGTGCTCAGCTTGTGGTGGGACAGAGTGCTCTGCTCTCCCTCTGGAAAATCACAGCAGCTATTGGCTTCATGGGACAGCACCAGTGGACACTGATTTGTCCACTCCCTCAGTTTGCTTCTGCCCTGCAAATGCAATGTACTAAACAATGACCACTTACAAAAACCCCAACGTGACATTTCATTCCTTTTCTACATGAGAAAAACAAACATTTCCCTGTACCTCCACTGTGTTTTGAGCTTCCTCACTGCATGGAAAATACATAACAAAATAAAAGCACTAAACTAGCATATAAGCATTACAGGTTTGTGTTCTTGGTGGTGCTCATTGGAGGTATTGGTGGGGCGCAGATGTCCTCACTATAACTTCACCACCACAGATAGCAGTAAATGCCCTTTATCTCCTGCCCAAAAGGTACAATCTCATAAAGACCCTTATTTTCTCTTTTCCAAGTCACAAACTCAGTTACACAGCCTCCTCCCTGCAAGGATTTCTAAGGACATTACCAATATTAACAATTTATGGCTCGGGGCACCCCCAGGGACAAGCATTATTTCTACCTTCTCAAGGACAAAACACCTCAGAAATCCCATGTGCCCAGGGCAGACACCAAAAACCTACATAAGGAATGAGAAATGAACTTGAACCTCCAGGCAGACAAACTGGTCAAGGTTATCATGCCCACATGCAGGCTGGTGCAAAACAAGGACATCGTATCAAGACCCCAGCTACCCACCAGAGGGTTCTACCAGTGGAGACACAAACCCACTACACATCAGCAGCCATTTCCATAACTGACCATGCCGAACCATAATTCCACCTCAAAGTGGGGTGTGGGTTTCACTTACTTCCTTCACTGAGGCTTCTGCCATGCAAAGGACTCAGGCAAGAGCTGATGGGGACAGCTGGTAGGTGGCATGTGGGATGGGGACAGTATGGGGACAAGGCAGCCTCAACTACAAGGAGCACCAAAAGCAATTTGACTCAGACCAATCCAAGAACTTCCTACGACAGTAGGAATAGAGGCGGGCTTCCCTCCTTTCTGCAAGTATTAATTGTAAAATAATGATTTCCTCAAGAAGGAATGTTAATTCTTCAAGTTAACAGCACACCCACATCTGTTTGCACTAAATATTTCAGAGTGATTTTGGGGAAGAAGGAAAATCCCCACCACCCAAACTTACACGAGTTTAAATACAACTCTTTCCAAACATATACTCATAAAATATTGTGTAGAGAAGATTGATTGAAGTGCTGATGCAAACACCATATTTGTGATACCAAGAAGGTTACTCAGAGCACTACATCTTGAAGCCATTCCCTTTTGCTCCTGCACTGATGGGGCATTGGGCTGAACAGAAGCAGGTTCCCCACCCTCCCCTCTCCTCCCCACTTAGAAAAAATGGCAAAAATTGACCATTAGCTGGGGATTAGCTCATACATTAAATACTGTTGTAAAATACTTTTATGGTGCTACTTCCAGTGGTTTTAAAAATTGCTATTCAGGACATCAAAAGCTCAGGGTAAAAGATATATATGCACTTTTTTTCTTGTAACGAAGCCTAATCTTTAAACTGAAGATTACAATTGATTGTAAAAAGGCAGAGCATTGACCTTTACAGTGAAATTGTTCTTCCCTACCAAATACAAAATATCCTAAGTATAATCAACTCATAATAATTACCTAATCCTTATTATTTTGCTTTTAGAATATTTATTTAGGCTTGGGTTACTAAAATTTCAAATAAAATGGAGTCTGCTGTCATGGCTTTTTATCCAAATGACTCGTAGTCTCTTGTAAACAGTTCAGTGATCTGATTTCCACTGGGACAGGAGTTGTAAAAGGCCAGGGATTTGCGATGGATTTACACATATACTGTTTCAGTTAAGTTACCAAGGTTGACTTAACAGCCCTTTTCCTCAGAGTCTTAAATACATTTGCCACCCAGCCTTTTAGACCACGCTCAAGGAAAAAAAAGGGAGATGCCATCGTAAAGGGTGCTTGAACTTCACTGGAAACTCCAATTTACATTCTTTTAATCAGCAGTAGAATGTATTTATTTATTTATTTTTATTTAGAATGAGCTGTGTGAAGTAGCTAGAAAACGAATTCTTGCACATGGGCCTGACACAGGCTTCTTGGAGTTTTGAAAGGTCGTTCAGGCTTTGGAATACAACAGAGGCCAACACTCGGAACTCAATTGTATCGCAGATATTAGCCTAGCCCTCTGAAGTCCAAGTCAGGAACAAAATATCAGATTACCAACCCATGCTAATAGAACTTTTTTAAAAGCAAAGGTCCTCCAGACTAAATACCAAACAAACAAACATTAGCCCCCTTTGATGGCTCACCACTTCTCAGTAAAGTTCAAATAGTGTGACTTGTGATTGTGCAGAAATGTACTGATAATGAAGGTAAACGAAATTTGTGGTTATTTCTGAGGGCTGAGTGACTGGTATGATTGTCTCATTCACTTGGCAAACAATTTCTTTTCTATACGTTATTGTAGCCACAGATATAATTTCTCTAGCACCGTAGAAAAAATCAGATTAAAATATGATACAGAAGCAGCACTTACCTTGGGCTGATTAATATGTTTAAGCTGTTACCATGCCACCATGCTTAAAAGCATAAAGATACGCCTTTCTGCACTAGTCTATATATATTGATACCTCCCGTGTGCCAGGAAAACCTCTTTGATTAGTCACACTAAACCATTTCTTAAGTGGTATGAATTTCTCAGGCCTGCACTTTCAATAATCAAGTAATAAATTCTGGGACTAATCATGAGCTGTGCTGTCTCTCCTAGGTGATGTGCAAGGAGATTCATCAAGAGTTTCTTCAACCAGAGAAAAAACGAAAATGCCTTAAGTAATTAAAATTGCATCCTACAATTTGGGGCAAAATTTATTTCAGAGGTCAAACATAGACTCCATGTTAAACATCACTCCACGGTGGCCACTTGACTCTGTGTTTTGGAAAGGATTTTTGTTGGAGCATGAACTGCTGCATCCTAGTGGGTTCAGCTGGTGAGAAAAAGAGCCAGTTCAGCAGGTAAAACCTAAGTGCTAATGAAATAAAGATAGCTGGGCTTTTCTTTTCATCTTTCACAGACTGACAGCAACAGCCCGAGGAGACACGTACCGGGTGATCTTCTACAATCCAGAAGCTTTTCTCAACCCGTGTGCCAACTCTTGGAACTGGAACAATCAGCTTTGAGCGAGGGGGAAGGACATCTGAGCCAGACTTCTGAACTTGAATATACGAATATATGAAACCCTAGGACCTACGGAGCACTCTTAGCACTCGGCTGCCCTAAATGACAACATTCTTTAAAACTGTGCATGAAATTTAATCTAATTCTTTTGTACTCGTGTTACCATTCGTTTGGCTTAAACATCTTGTTTTTAAGCCAAAACACAAAGTTAATCTATCATAATGCTCCTCCAGGTGAGATTTATTATAGATCACTTTCTAAAACCCGTGTGTTCTATGTGCATGTGCATACCATATTCATCTTATTATTATCCAGTTGAAAAATTCCCAGTGTGTGCAACGCCTCAGATATAATAGCAGGCATGCCAACAGAATATGACACTTATGCTAATCTGCACCCTGCTGTGGAAAAACATACACAAAGATTCCATTACCACATTCATTAGGCTGCAGTGCACTTCATCTTGAATAGGGATTATGAACTATAATAGAGTGAAAACAGTTGATTGAACCCACTTAGCCAAATCTATGACATTAACCAAATATTTCGGTGTCAGGAAGAGGAGGAGTTGAACCTTCTCCTGGTGGGATGTGTTGCCTTTGCCTTGTCTCTCCTTGGTACTTCAGTTAGTATGAGAAAAGTTTTGAGAAGGCCAAGGTCACAATGAAACTGTGTTGAGACAGAGTTTTAAATATTCAAAAGTGCTGCCCATGAACTGGTTGAGAGCGATGTGACATCGATGCTGTTGGAACAGATGGGGACTTTCCAGACACATGCACTATTTCTTGTTGCGCACAGGTTCTTCAGAGCACATTAGCAAACTCTCCATGCACCTGTTATACATCTTTTTGGCACCAATGGAGACTTCCAAGCTGACTATACGTGCAGCAAAACCTCCCAGTGACGAAATTACATTGCTTGAATGGGAATCACGTTCAGATGAAAAAAAGACGTTTTCCAGTTTTGTGTTCAGGTTTCCCAAGTATACTTTGAGTGTACACTTAGTTTTTTGGTTCTACACAATACAGTTGCTGTCTGACAACCTGCCTTTCTTGGCAAAAAATTCAACTCAAACTATTTAAAATATTGTCAAAAATAATAAAGACTGGAATACAAGTTACCACTCGAGAAATATTTCGGAATTTAGTTGTGCCCAGAAAAAAAGAAAAAGAAAACAGAAAGAATGAAACCTTCCCTGTGTACAAGACTCAAAAGATGATAATAAAAACCTTCTGTGCTTCGTATTTAGTAATTTCTGTGACTCTCCTGTTTATATACATCCTTTTTAATGTAGCAAGTAAACAGGAAGTTCCTGTTAGGAGCAGCGCAATGGAACTGAAAGGAGAATTGCTGAAACTGGCGATAGAAGCTCTGCCGTGCTTTCTGTCAGTTAAAAAGCCAAGGAAAAGAGTAGAAAAACATGGAAAGCATCATTGAGCAACCAAATATATTCAGTATGTCTAAAATTAGTTTTCCTTCCACGCCTCTGACCTGCATTGCACAGTCCTTACTCGGGGGCACTTGCTGAGCTCAGTTATCCCCTGCAAGTGGTTCTCACTCCTACTGCTCTGTCAGCTCTTTTTCCACCCAAGTTTTGGCAAAGCTGGAGGTGGCTCCCACCAGGACAGATGAATCCAGCAGCAGCCAGCACCAGTCTGGAGAGGGGACATCCTATCACCGACTGCCAACCTCACAAGGTGAACCCAGCATGGGCCAGCAAGGATGACTCCTGAGCCCTTCCCTCCTAAAAACACAGTACTGTGGAACTAGGGGACAAACAGCACTTGCAGATGCTCCTTTCTGCACGTTCTTCTGACTGAGGGTGGTGAAGAAGCCAAGGAAGAATATGGATAAAACTGTGTGTAACAAAACAGAAAAAAAGGATGGGTGAAATTGATGGGAAGATTGGAAAAAAAGTAGGATTTTGTGGCAGAATTCATATAAGGAGAAAGGTGATAGAGATCAGATGGGACTTGGCAGTGAAAAAGCTGGAAAAGACCAGTTTGCTGATGCTGTGGGACTAAATACTGAACTGATTTGGAGTTTGGAGAGAGAGAATTTCCGGTAAAAATATTCCAGCTTATATAATGGCAGAACACCCAGCATCAAGTTAATCAATGTGCTTGGGAGACAAGGCAACTAGTCATCACATGGGCAGCGGGTACAGGCTGCAGGGGTTCAGGGATAAAATCATCTGTCGTGGACAAAGCTTACCGCTGATGTTATCACACTTGTATTTTTAAAAATAATATCTGATGTTTGGGATTTCTGGAGAGTTAACAATACCATCAGTGGAAATGGTACCAGAGACCAGACAGCTTCATAAATCCCCTGTTGGATTCTGTGTTTGGCAATAATCCCTGCAGGTGAAATCTTTTTTGCTGGCATTACTTACCAAGTTTTCAAAGTCTTGCCTGAAAATAATCTGGTTTCTGCATACACATAAGTATTTATCTCAGGAGGATGCTGAGTTCTGTCTGAAAGGGTGATTTCAGCAGAAACTAAGGTAAGTTGGTATTTTATGGCACCAGATCTTTGGACTATAGGCTCAGAGTTAGTGGAGAAAGTTTTATTGCTAACTCTAGAAGGAACAACTCTGCGGCCTATATAAAATATCCAGGAAAAGAAGCAGCACTCTATAAACTCCTGAAGGAAACGTGACACTCAGGAACAGCAAGAGAAAACCTGAAATTTTACTAAAGGTAAGACACTTAATTTACCAGAGAGAAGGAACACACTCTTGGGATGGTATTTTTCTTTTTTATTTCTTTAGCTGAGGTCCAGCTTCGGTTTTTCAAGTTTGAAAGGTAAGTGGGAGCATCAAACAGGTTGAACGAGGCCCTGTTTTCTTGCTACGGGAACATGGCCCTTTGCACTGAGATTGTAATACAATCCATCCTCTCTGGGACTGCAAATGCTACAGTGCAAAACTGTGTTTGAAAACCTCTTTTATCATTCATCGTCTCCAGACTGAAATCATTTTTGACAACCTCTGCAGAAAACAAGCAGCTTTCTGGCTACTGGCGAGCCGATTAAAGGGAGGAAACACATGTTCACTGTCAGACAGAGCCCCTGGAGAAAGCATTGACAACCTTTTAACCTCCTTTCCTAGTGAAAGTGCCCAAATGTTTCTTTGGAACAAAACCCCAGCATTGTTTTAAGCATCTTTTCATTTAATGCACTATATTTTTCAAGATACATTAAGAGTCAGAGGAATTCCATTTTAACGTGGAGGTTTCACAAAGCAGTTCAATTCCCATGCGAATGGTCATATAAACAATTATTAAGTGAGAATTTCTTTTCATGAACTTTTTTCGTCTCTTTCTTATTTTTTTCCTTTTCTTTTCTTCTTTTTCATTTTTTTCCCCCTTCACTGTCTGACCACAGTTTAAATACCAACACATTGAAAAGTTCACTAACCTCTACAGTGATTTCTCAAAACAAGCCAAAAAGCCACAGGAGTGAAATTTTCTGAGCAGTAGGAAGGCTGACTAGCAGACATTATTAGCACTTTGAGTATTCGAATCTGGCCATGGAAACTTTTGTGAGTTACAAGATGCTGGGGCAGGAAGCACCACACGTTACTGATATATTTGTTATCAAGGGAACTACTTTCCACTGTATTTAATCATCAGCAATGGGGGAAAATAAATTTTCTTTTGAGAAGTAAAACAAGATTTTTTTTTTTTTTTTAATGGAAAGTGCTTTCAGAGCAACGGGTCTGGCTTTCTTTGTAGTTATAAAAGTCCACTCAGAGGTTGTTTAACATTTAACCTTGCTATTTTTACCTTAATATCAGCAGCTGGAATAGTTCTGTCTGTTTTGATAAAACGAGACTTTTTTCCATGTTGCCTATTTGCTTTTACAGCTGAAAGGAACTGTTCCAGCTGAAGTAGGTAACTATAAAACTGCAGTGGGCTAAGCCGCCTGGGAGAAGAGTAGATTATTTGATTAAATGTTCCTGCAAGTAACTGCACAAGGTACTGTCCAAGAACACACAATATCTGCTAATGAAAGATAAAAGGCCGTGAGCTCTGCAGGTATGAAATTCCATGGGGATTTGCTTTTCCTTCTCCAAAGGCCTTGTTCTAGCCGTGCTCTATAGCTCTGCTACCATCTAACTTGTCTCGGTTTTTGCCCAGATTACGACTTGGCTAATGATAGTAGTGGTGGGGAAAAATTTTCAAAGCTGGAGTTTGGCTTCTCCAGTGTTTCTCCAAAAGGACTTACTCCATTTTATGCCTTCTTTGTTTCATTTTTCCTTCTTCAAAAATGCCCTTGCTCCAATAACAGAGTTCAAAATGCAGCCGACTATTTTTAGATGACAGCTTCATCTGCTTTTTCAGGTATGGCAGCTGCTCACAAACTAGTTGGCTTTTTGCATTACTCTTCATCACACAGGCAGTGTTTCAAGTTGACATGCTGGGACATGTGGCACAGAAGATGTCCCTCCCGATGGCATTTCTGCTGGGTGTCCAGTTGCCAGAACCTACCTTAGGTAATGGGAGGAAGATTCGAACCAAGCTCCTGCAGCAGTGTTTCGCATGAGACTGGAAATCAGCAGGGCTTGTGCCTCTGAGTCATTTAAATGTCTTTGGAAAAAGGCCACCCATGGAGGGAAGGTATGTTTCAACTGAGCACCTTGAATCAGGCAGGTGGTCAAACAATCACCACTTTCTTCTGACCCACTCCTGTCCTACACCGGCAGACATTCCTATCTAATGCATCTCCCATGGTTACAGGAAGGAATCTCATTCATATTTTAAGTAATACAACAGCTTTAAAGGAAAAATTTTTCTCTCAAAACTGAGTTACAAAAGCAAAAGAAGCAATTCCTCAATGTTTCTCCTTTCCAGGAGATGCCCACTTTACAACTTTGACTTCCCCCTCATATCCAAGAGATTCATGGCAGGACCTGACCATTTAAAAAGTGACATTTTTCACCTTCTTCTCCAGTCCAAAATGGGGCCCTCCCCTCTTTTAAACTTGAGAGTAAGAAAATCATCTCCCATCCAGCAACTTCTGAAATCTTCCAGAGCAGAAGCCAGGAGTATTTGCAAAAGTGTCAAGAAATAAATCTGAGCAAATATAGTCAAAAACGCAACACAACAATAAATAGTAATATCCCTTAACATTTTTTAGCTGAAGATCATGACATGCTCCCTTAACAAGGTAAACACTGTTTTGCCAATTTTATAACTGGGAAAGCAGGGATCCGACAGCTGAAGAACAGCCTGAAGACAGCCAGTTGGTTGCAGGGCTGGAAATGGATCCCAGACCCTCCTCGTCTCCATCCCACGTTCCACACCTCCCACAACATACACTGCTTGCACGCAACAGCTCCATGCAATTTAAGTTTGGGGGAAACACAACTTTGTCCAGGCTGAACTGTTTATCACAGGCTATGAAATGCCACGGATGAAGTTACCCTTGTAGTAAACTCTGCTAATTGCGTTCAGCCAAAATCACATGCTGAGCTACAGATAGATGCAGAAAAACAGAGTTTACCCACTGCTAATTTAGGCATATGTGGCTGACTGTTTTCTGTGTGGAAAACTCCAAGCAGGTGAGTTTAAGGGCTTTTTATTTACCCATTGTGCTTCCATCATAGGAAACTTTTTTAGTTAACAGCTTTCTGTCTTATTTTGAAAGCACAAAAATCTACCTCTCATACTGGCAGTTTGTTTGAGCAGTTATTTATTCCAGGAGCACCTACATTTCCAATTTACATTTGTCTCATTTCAGCTTCCCGATACCGGTTTTGTTTTGCATCATTTATCCACCAAATTAAACAATTTTGTATTGCTTGGTACTTTCTTCCCCTGAGAACTTCTTCAAGTCAAGCCACCTTCCGATCTTCTTTTCTGCAACAATGAGCAGAGGAGGTCTCTCATCTCTATCACCTTCAGGGGTTTCCTACAGCTATTTGCTGCACTCTCACACCTGAACATCCTCAAAAGTGGAAACCCAAACTGCATGTCCTGGCAGGAGTCTCAGCAACGCAAAGTATCAGTAAATGCAGCTCCTCTCTTTTACTTCCATTTATATATCCAAAGATGGTGGCAGCAACTGCTGCTACACCACCATACTGGGGCTTTGCTTGAACATTATAACCCCTAAATGTTTTCTGGAATCTAAAACCTCCCTGAGGCAGCTGTGTTCTTTTGGCATGAAAATACATTTGCAAACATGCTTTAATTGGTGTAGGCTAGTGAGAGACCGAGCTTGCTCTAAATGATTTCTCTTCCTCATTATTTACTGGTGTAAATATAGAAATAATTCACTGTTATTACCTCATTATTATTTACCAACATAAGTTTATAAATAATTCAGTGATATTCATATTATTATTATGCATAATATCATGAATTATAGGAATAAAAAAAAATCACAGTGGTTACCATTAAAAAGTCAACATTAATCAACTTTTGCCTCAAAGTTCTGTAAGAGATAGTGTAGTCTGCTCTGTCCTCAGAATAGGAAGTAAGTGTGGGACCTCAGATACCACAGTATGGTAACAGTTGGCAGATGGCTATTCTAAAATGGCAACCACTGTAACTAGAAGTGTAATTGGAAAACACATCACATCATGTTTGTTTGGTAAAAGGGAAAGCCACAGTTATTCAGCACTCACCTAAACTATCAATTGCAATACCTTCAAACCAATCTGTCCAGAGAGATTGCTCAAAGCACCACCAAATATTTCCAAAATCTTTCTGTAGAGCTGATCGAAAAGCTTTTGTCAAAAGCTTCTGTTTGGATGGTAAACGGGTTTGGGGGAGGGAACAGACCAAATTTAGTTTTTTTCTTTTTTTTTAATGTTAGACTTTTTCTTAAACATCACTATTTTAAAAGGTGGGGCTGCACACAAAAAAAAAAGACAGCAAGAGGTCCTATTTTTCTTTATGCTAACTTTGTAAACATTAATCATTTTGCAAATAACTGTCATGTCATGTCCCAAAGCTTTAGGCTGCTGCTTCCAGGATTCTCAGACAGCAAAGGTAAAACATCACATTTCTCCACTGTCCAGTATTTGACTACCTTCACTTGTCCCACAAGGCTGTTTTAAATTCAAGTCTAATACCTTGGCCCTGGGAGGGGACACTGAACATCAGTGACTAATTCTTCCCTTTTCACTCCTCTGTCTAGATTTTAAAAGAAGCATTTCCGCCAGTAGTTATGGTCAGATAGCTTTGTCTCTCCTGAAGCTATTGTGGAGCATCTTTCGAACTCCAACTATGTTGGAGGTAACTTGTATTTGACATTTGGGTCACTCCTCTCAAAACTGTCTGACTGTAAGTGCATCCCTGAGGATCGTACTTCAATCCCACCAGAAACACACACACTTAAATAAACTCTTTACAGGATGCTTGGGCAGAAGAGAAGAAAGAAAATGTCCGCATTTCACAGAGACATTAATAGCTGATGGAGCCAGGCTCTGCTTGGTGGTGCCGAGCAGTAGGACAAGGGGCAATGGGCAGAAACTGATGCACAGGAGGTTCCACCTCAGCATGAGGAAGAACTTTTTTACTGTGTAGCGACCATGCACTGGAACAGATCACCCAGCAGTGTGCAGCCTCCCTCACTGGAGATATTCCAGAAGCATCTGGACACACTTCTGTGCCATGTGCTCTGGGATGACTCTGCCTGGGCAGGGAGGATTCAGACATCCCACTGTGGTCCCTTCCAATCTGCTCCCTTCTGTGAATAATAAAAGGATGACCAACAAGCTAGCAAGCTCTCTATCTTTTACTCCTTCCAAGCCTTATTTTGGTTCAAAATTCAAACTCTGTCAGGAAGAAAAATCACCTTCCAAATTAATAGGTCATATCTGGCATATATGAAGTCAGACAACTACAAGGTATGGTTCCCCAAATATTGCAAGGTTCACCAAATCCCTCTAACTCATTTGCCTGTCACTTTACAGTAAGAACAGTGACTGAAGAGTTTAAGCCTGCACTACCACATGATGGCTTTGATTAAAAAGAGAATGGTAGTTAAAATTTTCAGCAGCATATTAGGTAGGCATGCTCAAACTGTAGATATAAATTTCTGTTAAGGGGACATGAGAGAATAAAAAAAATTAAAATCAGCGTCCATAATTTCTTTCTGGAAAACAAAATGACCTAATCAGAAATTGTCAATGGATAAAGGGGATGTTTCCACCAAGAGTGAAGACAATTGGCAAATTAAGAAATAGTTGAAAAAGCAGTTTCACAAGATGTAGAAATGCCTAAAATGTCTTTTTTTTACTAAACTCTAATATAAGAAGAAAAACCATTTTGCATCAAACTAATGGAATATTCTACAGGACAAAAAAAGGAGGCAACATCCCCCTCCTTACCTATTCCTCTCCCACAGTTCATCCCTGCTTTTCTCACCATGGAGTGATGACCATACCAACTCCCCTGTAACGCTCAAATTTGACATAAAATTACTCTTGCTATGCTGGACTATGTGTGGTCTGAAAGGACCAACACCCAGAGAGTAAGGGTGATGAAGATGTCTTCCATTTCACAAAGACTTCCTAAACTGACAAGAGATTACAAAACATTTCATCAATATTCCATATGCATCCAGCCAAATGACGTATTTTTCCTCTGAATCTAAAAGTGCTGAAGCAAAAATCACTCAGTGCTTTCATCACTTGAAAATTTCTGCATGGTGATGCGATGGACATTGAAAACAATAATGGTCACTTTTTCTGATGCACTTCATCAGAGAAGATGCAACAGTTCCAGGTGACACATTGTTGTTTATTAGATGCATCAACTCTGTTTCCATCGGAAAACCTGACACTCAGCTATTTAGAGAGACAGCTTTCAGGCAGGAACATCACAGCTCGAGGCTGGAATGACTCAACACCTTGAGGGCTTGATTCAAAACACAAGCAGTGGCATTTATTTAGCTGGGTTGTGATGAAACCCTTTGCAAATGGTGCATGTGTACCTGCACTTGTATGTGCTCCACACAGCGTAACTCCCACGTTAATTGTTTTAAACGCTGAACCCAAAATCAGGAAAGAAAAAGACATCCTGCTGAGCCGGCCACTCTGGGAGTTTCCTGGTCTTTGAGGAGTTATTAAGCCACTTTTCAATTTTTCTTTGCATGTAAATGAGTATAAGGGAGTCATCCGATACCTAAAACTGCTTAATTACCTTAATTACTTTGGGGTTGTTTCTCAGTCTGTCCTTACAGCGTGCTTGTTCCACCCTCACTAAAACTTGAAGAACAAGATATAGACTGTGGATTTTTCCTCTGGCTCTTACCAAGCCTTGATACCAGTCATTTCTCCCCCACCCCGATAAAACATGGATTTTTAAAAAAATATTAAATTTCATGCAAATATCCATCCTAGGAAACCAAACACCAATTGAAGTTTGTCTGATGAAACTGGCTGTCAAAAATCTTGATAACAGTACAACAGTAAGTAGTTCTTTTACTGTATTTCAGCTTTTTATATCAGTCTATTTAGGAAAACTAGAAGGAAACAAGAAAATTAAACAAGAACCGTCTTAAAGATCAGAAAAATGTTTTAGGGGTTTGGTATAAATTCCGTCAATGCCTTTCTGCACCTACACAGATCCACGCTTCCTGGCTTTCACTATCTTCTCACTCTCAGGTGTCTATACAACAGGTACCCCGATACCATCTAATTCACTATCAAGAAAGGTCTTGGGCTCTGCTCCCCAGTCTGACTGGGCTCCAAAACCCACGTGGGAAAGCCTGTCCATGAGATTTTCAGGCTTCTGCTGGGGGCACGGGAAATTCAGAGAGTTGGGAAGAGCCCTAGAAATTAAATGACCAAATTTTTTTGAGGTTCACCGCTCTGTAAAAAAGAGACCAAACCCAACAGGCAACTGTGTCATTAAGCCTAAGAGCACATTCTTCCAAGTCTTGCCTCAAATTCAATATGTGTGGTAACTCATGAGTCATTAAAATGGAAAGGCTCCCTTTCGGCTTCAAGGGCAACTGGATCTGATTATACATGCTGCCATACCTCGGCACAGTGGGATGAGTGAAATATGCACTGTCAGCCCCGGCTCTGAATTTGCTTTCTTATAGCATGAGCCTTACCTGAAATGGAGTACTTTACGTGTTAATAACATATTTGTTACAGCTGTCCTGTGCAATGCTTAATTAAAGTGATACTTTGTTTCAGTTGAATGATCTCTGGCTGTTTTATTGTCATTTGACATTAAATTGCAATTTGCCATGCCACATACATTTCTGCACACGTTGTCAATATGATTATAAAGGCAATGTTATTGACCAAGAACATAATACTTACTGAGTGTCTTGAGAAAATGCTCAGATTTTTAAAGTTCTGCACATTCTATCTTTTTTTTTTTGGTTGTTAAACCTGAATTGCTTTGGTTTCTTTAAAGCTCTTTGCTGCTGAATAACTCCAAGTGCTAACAGAATTTAATATTCAGTTGTCATGCATGTCTCAGCTCTCACCACAGTGCGCGGTGCTCAAACTCAGGTCAGCTTTTCCCGTGCACTTATAGGTGTGTGTGTACATATATATTTTTATATATTTATACATATTAAAAAATGTGAAATGTGTATATCTATATATCTATGTCACGGCTCAGGTCACCAGATGCACACAGGATATCAGATGTGATGCTGCCGCCTCCACATCTTCTCTGTCCCTTCTACAAGAGCCAGCAAGGGAGAGCCTGGGATGGGGGCACCCACCAGCATCAGCCCCCGCTCTCCTCTCAGGTCTCAGGCGCTGGATTCGGGCTCCCTGCTCCAGGCTATATGAATCATTTCTGCCATGAACTTGTGACCTTGGCTCTGTAGCTGTGCTGCTCTACCAGGACCATACGGCAGATAATGCGCAGCTACTTTGGGCTGTACGAGACCTGACATTTGCAAAGCTGCACTGAATTAAGGCAAGACAGTACGTACTGCAGCAGAGTTCAGTGTGTGCTGGGAATAAAACGCTTGGGTACTATTTCCTAAATTTGGAGGGGAAAAAGCTAAATCCATGCCCTCTCCTATTTCATTCTGATTGAAGAGGTAAATAAAATAAAATAGGCTTACATGAAAATGTTGTCTGTATTACTGCCATGTTATTTCTGCTTTACCGGCAAGCTGAAAAAACTTGTTCTACATCTTTTTAATTTTTTTTTTCTGTTTCCTGCCTTGGTTTTGGATAACTGGAATTGAGCTAGTGTGTTTTCTTCAACAGGAGTTTCAGCATACCACATTCCCTTTAGGTTAAGTTCAATTTCAGCCCTATTTCCCAAGTTTACCAGTCTTAAATACAGTATTGCATAAGAAGTATTCCTGTAACAGCCTGAAAAAATAACCAACCAAAAATTACTAACTTGGATATAGCAGGTTACTGTTTCCCAATTGCAAATCCAACCTTGATGGCAAATAAGAACATCCCAGTGGCGTGCAGGAAAACATAAGCATGGTCTGGTCTATCAGTTACAGTAAGGTCATCCTTAGTTACTCTTTTAATGGCTCATTTAATTAAATACGGAGCTATTGTCTTGCAATTATGTGCATCAAGTGGAATAAATACTCAAGTTCAATTAGGGATGTATTTTTTACTGGAATGGGTTTAATAAAGTTGCTGTGTTGCCACAAATGACTAATAATGAATATACTTTTCTGACAATGACAAAATAAGTATTCTCACAGAAGTGGCTGGTATGTGTAATTCGATGAGTTCACTTAAATAGTTCGACTCTGGATCAAAAAAGCAAATTATACTCACTTGAATAGTTCGACTGCGGATCAAAAAAGTAAATTATATAAGTGGATACTGCAAGGCAGAAACATGTGGACACAGCTGTAGTGTCATGTGTCACAGCTTCGCTCTGTGCCAGCTGGCATCAGCACAAAGGCAGGCCAAGCCAAACAATTCCTGTTATTCATAACAGCAAATGTGCATTCAAAACACACAGTGAAGGCTTTATAAAATAACTTGGTATTCAAATGGATCCACACTGTGGAATTGTTTTTTAATCACACACTGCTCTGCGCCAGGCCGATATGCCAAATTGTCCTAGTAGTCCAGAAGTTCTTGTCTTTACCCAAAACAGTGCAAATGCAGGTCTTGGCCCGCATATCTATGGGATATTTGTGCTCAGGGTTCGTAGCCTTCCTTGTGCGCTCAGTAAATAGATGTGCACCCTCAGCACATTAAATATTCAGGCTTTCAATTAACAAGGGTGCACAACATGCACATTTGTGCCTATATTATAATCAGAACTTCCCTAGCATAGGAAATCACACCATTAAGAAGTCTAGCTAGCGAGAAAGCAAGCAGTCAGGATAGTTTCACAGACAAACTCCTTCTAGACTGCATTTATATTTAGAACTTAAATATGAAATGCAAGAGGTATTCACTGTACTCCTCTAAAAGGGGACCTCTTCCAAGTATGCAAATAGGCTCAGTGTATCTAACCTCAATGGGGACTTCATGAAATATGCCCCTAGTGATGGGAAAAAAAAAAAAAAAAAGGAAGGAGGAGCTCAATTCAACTCTTTTCATTGCTATTGAGACAACTCTTACTTGAAAAAGCATCTCCCCCAGTCATCAGCCTCTTTCTCCTTCCCAGTGATACAGACCAATTTTATTATTGCAGGATCCGGCCTTATTTTAGCATATCTGAAGTTTCATCATACCAAGCAAATGAATGCTGATCATGGAATGTTATGCCTGAAGTCATTCAAAAATGGGAATTCTCAATAAAATCAGCTTCAGTTTCTCAGAAGGTGTGTGTGTCAACATTGCCGCTCTGAAGCCCATGGCAACCTGCTAACATACACCAGGTAACCATCTGTGAAGAAGCTGAGAGTTCAAATATAGCCAAACTTGAAATAACATTGTGTCACTTCCAAATTCCCCCTTCTTTAAGAAAAATAATAGACCTCAGCCCTACAGGGCAGGCCCCTTGGTCTCCTCTATAAGAGCCACCAAGTGCTTTATCTCAGCAGTGCCAGAAGAGAGGGGAGGGGGACAGGAGCAGACATTGCTCTGGGAGGAAACAAGGGAAGCTGCATTCCAAGGAAAGGGAATATTTGGATCTCTGACCACAACACTATGCAGCCTTTCACTGATTGCTGCTTGCTGCTGGCTGCAGGAGCTTTGTGTGCGCTCAAGGCCATCTCCCCAAGTCTGATTAGTTTAGCTGGAAAAGGAATAACAAACTTTCCACGTAAACAAAACCAATGCAAAAGACTCAGCAGTAACACCCCTTTTTTCACCTTCCCCACCCGCTGGCTCCCTGCTGTGGATAACTGGGCGCAGCTTCTCCTGAGATGGGCTGACCTCGCTTCAGGGAGGTTTGTAGGACTACTCCACTCCCCACCTTCCTGGGGATCTGGCCCCTTGTTTTTTCCAAACCAGGCTCTTCTCCACTCCAAGAGCAAGAGATCTCTTTTCCCAGGAAACATAAATAAAGGGCTGCACACTGATGCAATGGGGAGGGATGACATAGCTCCTATTACCTTGTTTACAGTAGCCACTCTTTAATGTCCAGTGCCTAAGATTTGCCAAGCACATCCCAGTTTTCCCCCTTTGGAAACAGAGGTGAAGAAAATGACATTAATTTCTGTGCATCTTTTACAGAGTGTGTTCTTGAAAAGTAGCCTTTTTCCCATCTTCTGAGTGTAATTGGTATTCGGGTTAATAGATACCAGACATCTCCTATCAGGCAACATGGTTTAAATAGGCACATCATTAACATGGATTACTTAGGCCATGTCTCCTATTGAATTAGTGGTCTGCAGGCCAGCTCCAGGGAAGGGGTTGGGGGCCTGTATGCTGGGTATTGAAACATCTAAACTTTGGCCCCAACCTCAAAAGAAAGTGTGAAACGCCTTGGAAAAAATCCCAGCTCTTAGGCTATAACTGATGTTAAAAGCAAAGCTCCTGCAGACATCCAGAGGACTGTTCCACCCCAAACTACAACAGCAGCACGGCAAAATCAAGCAGGACGTTTTAAAAGAGCTTTGGGACTCCAGTTTAACCCTTTGCCAGCTAATGTTGCTGCCAGCAGGAGGCAAGAGAGGTGAGCATCTGTCCCTTTGGAAGTCCCACTCCCCTTTTAATTATGCATATCTTTTACAGGGTGCTTTGAAATAATGCATCTGAAATGCTGGGTGAAAGATTCGACCAGACAGACAGAGTGGGTACATCTACCAGATGTTTGCAGATGTTCCCAAAGCCTTTAGTGGTGAGTGGCAGAATCCCATGTGGCTGAGCAGGCAAAGCTGGGTGAGTGGTTCTCCTCGTTTTTGCAGGAGGAGGGAAAGGACATGGTACCAGCAAGGAGAGGTGGTCAGCATGAAAACAAAATAATCTTCCCTTTACCAGTTTTAAAGACTTTAGATCTCAAGAAAACAAGGAAGGGTATTAATTTGGGGTTTTATTAAATATAGGATTTTTTGCATAATATTACTCAGATTTACATTACAGTCAGTAATAAAGTTAACTGGGTTCCATGTAAGCACCAGTGTTTGGGCTGGTTTTCAGTCCGTGTATAATTGCTGACAGATGTTACCTGCCCTATCCCAGTGATGCTGTTGAACCTTTTGGTTTGTGCTTAAAGTTAGTGATGAGCAAGTTAAAAAGCAGAATATAAAGTAGGAAACATGTAGTTGTTATCAGCTGATCTGCCAGATCCATGAAAGCTGGGACTGATATCCCATGTAAGGAAACCACAAGTAGACATTTCAAGCATATTACTGCACATCAAGCTCTGGCTGAAACTCCTGCTGAGACTGTTTATGACAGCATAATCCTATCCAAAAAGTGCTAATATAAAATCCTACTTTTTTTATTTGGCCACGATGTGGACAGCAAAATTAGATTGACTGCACTGATAGCAATACCTCCTTAATGGGGAGGACACATAAAAAAGGCAATACAATCTGTAAAATGCCCTGTGTTTCCTTTTTTCCTCCATATTCTACTGTAATAGCTTTACTGAGCTGTGGAAAATAAAACATCTCTGGAATAAAGACATATTGTTACAGCCTCTAAACTGGCAAACAAATCCTTGTACAATGTGCTTGATGTGATGTAAAGTGTTTGCATCACAGCTTGTGGACCAGGCTGTACCAAGCTCAAGTGTACTGCCCTGCCATGCCCACCAAAACCATCTTTGGATCTCACTCATTTCATGGGGTGTGCAACACTGAGAATGGAGAGAAAAGAGCAGCAGAAACTCTGTTTCCTTCCCTCCGCTATTAAAGAGGAAAAGTGCACAGTAAGAAGGGGACATTTCTACCCCTCTTTACCTAAATGAACAAGATGACAACTTGAGTGGAGGTTACTGGTCTCTGTTGGGAAAGTGTAGGTTTAAACTCAGATCAGCACCAGTTGTGACATCAGCTTTGGGCCTCCTTTAGGAATAGAGGATATTTTATTTGATTTAAAAAAAAAACCAGAAAACCAACCAACCAATCTACCAACCAACAGAAAACCTCTGAAGTTTTTTGACAACTTCCAGTTGCTTATTTTCTACATAGAGTCTATTCTTATCACACCCCTTGCTAAAACAGGCTCATCTCCAAAGGTCTGATTACAGAGTTAAATTGCACTGTTAAGGTGGAGCAGGAACATCAAGTGGTTGCAGAAGTATGAAGTACCTGAATTTGACTGGCCTCATGTCCCAAAAGATGCTGTATGCAGCTTGTATCTACACCCTGTAGCCTTACGTATTTAAGGAGCTAAACCAGGAAAGGCCTTAAGGAAGACAATTGCTTTTAACTGGGTGATGTTGTGGAGGCTTTTGAAGTGTCTTGGTTCATTTGGATTGGTTCCAGTGGAAGTGTTGTACAGCCAGCACAGAGCGTTTCTGAGTGCCACAGAAGATGTGGCAGGCACAGGGACCCACCTGTGCTAACAGCAAAAGAAGGCAAAGCAACAGAAGTAACTACTATTTGATCATTTCTTTCCTTTACTTTTGGGACATTTACCTTTCAGATTACTTGCCTGGCTTTGAAGAAGCCATCTGGGGCTGCAGCCATCAAGAATAGCTGTAGGAGTGATACAGGAGGACAGAAACTTCAGCAGACCCCTCCCCATAGGTGCCCTACCAAGCAGCCTGATGGCTCCAGCTGGCTAGCACCTTATCATCCCAAATCCCCCACCTCTTTTTGCAGCATCACCTTTCTCCCTGTCTAGTTCCCATAATCCCAGTGAACAGCCAAAAGAGCATCACCAAAACATTAGTAATTAGTAGTTACTAATTAGTAGCACCTCAATTAGTAAGTTAACTCCATGCTTGTAGCCATAGTCTTGATATATTAAACCATTTGTCCGGTTGGTCTTGCCAGTTTTGATTGAAAACCAGAGGGTGTGTACAAGTGTTTACCTGTATACAGTCACACAAATTTGTCTGTAGTTGTCTGTGAAGCAGTAAGACAATACAAATCTAGACTACATCCCAATAAAGCTTTATCTTGTTGCAGTTTGTTCTGTTTTCCGTGGCTGCAAAATTTTCTCACCTCTTCCAAAAAGTTTTCTAGGAGGAGGTTGAGCTTTTTCTTATGACTCAAAAATGTATTTTAGTAAGACTAAAAAGAAAGAACTGACCAGCAATTTCTGCAGCAGCTAATATTTAGGGTGCCCAAGACTATACATGTGTTGATTTTAAAGGGGACTGATGCCCTGGCATTTTGGCAAAGATTTTGCCTGAAGCTGAGTCCCTAAAATCATTAGTCAACATCCAGCAGTGAGAATAGGGTTTTGCTTTGCAAAGATGGGCTCATAAAAGCACCTAATCAAGTTGAGCTTGAGGTGGTCTAGACATCAGTGAGAACCTCTGAGGAAGTAAGGAAAGATTTTTGCACATTTAGGTTGGAGGCAGGATAACAAAAGCTCCCAAACCCCCTTGTTGCCAGGTCTGACACGAATCCAACCCAACAGCTCCTGCATGTACAGTCACTATGGAGTCCCTCTGCATTATCTGGGTTTGCTCACTCTCCGCCAGCGTGTGCCGGGAGGGAATCCCATCCCACAGGCTCCTTCCCCGGGAGTAACTTGAGGTCCGACAGCCAGTGAGGTCACCCCCAGTCTCGCCAAAGCCTGTATACCATTACAATGAAGTAATAATGTATTTATAACACACCTAACCACTGATGGCTTCTATTCCTGTTGAGGCTCTTTTTATTTTTTTCTTCCCCTGCATTTGCACAGATGTTTTTTGAGAACTGGCCTCCAGAAAGAGCCTTGCAGAAAACAAGCTATGTCTGTTGATTCTGGCTGGCTTTTATAACGATAGTTGTTAGCACGCAGGATTTATGTTTCAAATATCATTTTAATTTCTTGGGCTGCATTTTTAACCACAAAATGTTAATTCAATGGTGCACTATAAATGCTGCAGCTCCTTTATAAAAATGTAGGACAAGCTGTTTCTAAGGAAATATTCTGAGAGTCTGATTCATAGAAATACAACTCACATACATTTTCCATGGAATTTGCTCTGAAATATGTGTGGAATACATTCTACAATAAATTATGTACTTTTGTGATTCATTAAATCCTCTCCCTGCTCACAAGTAGTAAGCTCTTCATTATAGACAAAAAAAAGTGCAATCAGCCCAAACCAGCAACATTCTTATCATATGCAGTGGATGCTTTGGTTTTGATCTTAAAAAAAATTCTGTAAAGGCATTTAGAGAAAGCACATAAATTTAGCTGGCATCCAGCTTTAATTTACACTAAGGCAAATTAAGGATATCTACACCCATAATTACTTCCATGTTCAGTGGAAGGACTTAGTGCTCAGAATGACTCTCTCAAAAATCACAGGGATTATTAGGAACGGATGACTACTGAAAAAGACATTTCTAGGAATAATTCCTCTCACATTATTTTTTTTATCACTTTGTCCCAGCGATGGTAACGCTCCTTTTGTGCTTCCTACCAGCGTGCAGGTACCCGTGATGTGGCTTCACTGGCGTGCACCTTCCTGAACAGAGAGATTGGAGGTGTCACCTGTGACATTATTCATGTGCCATTTCAGCTCACACAGTGCACATTGGAAGCACTTACCAGACAGCTGATCAGGGGGCAGGAAAAAAAAGTAATGTGCAGCTTATGTGGCTGATGACATTTAAACAATTTTAACCAACTAGCTTGGCTAGCAAAAACCCAGATATCAACCTGCTCACAATCACTTCCATGCGATAAATAACCCATTTTGCCCTTCCTAGGATTCCAGATATGTTGAAAATAGATATTTCTGCACTCAGACTTCAGCTTTCCCTTATTCTTCCCCACTTTTCCAACAAAACCATTTTTCCTGAATTCCAGTATCACCAAAGCTTAGTTAAACCATCTTTCCTTTTGCTGGGAGTTACATCTCTGAAATATTCCTTTCCTGCCTTTCTACACCCTGCTGCCATTTGTCTCCAAGAACATCACAAGCAGCAGCCCTGCAGTGGAGACCCCTGCTAGTGCTGCCCGTGGCACTGCCAGGGGAAACTCAGGATCCAGACCTGGGACTCCACCCTGTGCTTTGGGTACTGTCTGCAGCAGTAAGACAAAAGGGAAAGAGGGAGGAATGGGCAGTGTGGCTTCTATTTTGAAGGCAAGAACCAGACTGGAAGTACCCCGCAATTGCACACTTTGTGCTGAAAGCCAAAGATGCATTCTCTCTGCACAAAGGAAAATAAGAAATATAATTTCACCATTCTTTTTAAATGTCATGTCCCAGCATATCAAACTCATTTCATCTTCAGATCATCCCACCATGCTCCGTTAGCTACCAGAAGATGCGAGCCAGTGTTACCACCACAACAAACTCCCAGTACAACCATATAATTTCAATTCTTCACACATTTTCTTCCCGTGCACACAATGCCTTTGGTAGCTCAGTAAAAGTCTCCTCTCTCCAGTCCACTGCCACGGGCTACCAGGCTGAAACAAAGCTCAGTTTCAAAGCTGAAGCATAATGACCAAGCGGGAGGGAAAGAATAAAAGAAATAATCGGCGGTAGCTGTGCCTGTGTCTCCAGAGGTTCTCCTGGCTGAGGACTCGACCCAGGGTGGGCCATCAGCTCTGCTGCCCGCCTTCCCCATCCTTCTTGGATGCGTGGTATTGAAATGCCACCTCTTGAAGAGCCGCATGGCAAAGCCAGGCAGGCTGCCAACCCGAAAAACATCAACATGTGAAAACCTCGAGGCCCCTGCAGTGGAGTTTTCTTTTGTCCCGTTTTCCCTCTGCTAATACAGGTTGGGAAACAGGCCGGCTGAATGAAGGATATTCAGGGCAGGAATCATCTTTTGTTGTTGTTCCAGGCTGTACCCAGTGTATTGGGGTCATGATGCCCATGATACGAACATTTGCAGCAAAATAAGCAGGAGTCATAAAAATAGCAAACAGCACCAGATATGAGATCTCTGACAGGGCAAGGAGGGCTAGCAGTGGACATCACAAATAATCTCTGTCAGGCAAAAAAGAAGCAGGTAGTTCCCTGGATGGCATGGAGAAGTAATGTCTAGATGAAGAAGGGGTTCAGTAGCCAGACTGTAAAAGTACTTATAAATAGTGCTCTAACAGAATGAAAAGTGCAGAAGGAGAAAGAGGGCAGCAAGAAGAAGAGAGAAGGAACATTTTTCCTCTTCTTATTTTCCCCTCTAGAGTGAATTTCAGTCCAAGAGATCTTTCAGCCAGTTCCCCTTTCCCTTGTGAGTCTGGGCCTGACTTTTCACTCTCCACACCTTGCCTAGTCATTTGCAATCATATGAAGCCAAGCCAGAGATAAATAAAAATGCTCTCAAATTTGGCAGCATTTTACACCTCTGTGGTTAATGCAAAACAGAGCTGCAAAGTTGGCCTTTTATTTTTTTCTTGTGAGAAAAACACACATATCTCACCAGTGTAACCATCTGTTGTGTATCTCACTTGGAAAAAAATGATGGCTAATAAGGAATGTCACTACTCTGAAATGGGGGAAAATGGTCTCAAAGAACATCAGGTTGAAGACAAGAGTCTCCAGGCAGTGTGGTAGAGGTGTCTGTAGGATTTCTTATCTTCTCCCACTGTCCTGTCACAGGACACAACCACGGCAGGTCAGACCTCAGAGACCTAACCAGCAGCCGATCACGAGGACTATTAATTCTCTAGGCAGGTTTCAAGACATTAAGGTGTCATTGTTGTGTCGTGTTTGGGGTTTGTTACCCATGCCCTCCCCCTTCTCACTGGGCAGGCAGGTACTGATACTGCTTTTTGGCTACGTGTTACCCTGTTTGGACGTACCCCAGACAGCTGCAGTGCTCTTGGAGCTGATGCTGATCAGTAGCCCTGGGCAGTCATAGCAACAGGGCAATGACTGCGTGGGCTTCCCAAAGGAGCTGCTTTCACTGTCCTAAAACTACCCCTTGAATTCAGGTTGACCAAACTTAGAAAAAACCAGGGTTTTGTCATTTATGTAGTGCCTATCGACTCTGTGCAGGGGCTGTGAGAGAAGACATAGCTTCCTACTCCACCATATAAACAGAGCTTATGTTTTTAAAAATTAAAAGGATAGGAGAAAAAAAAAGAGCCCTTTATAAAAGCAGCTGAAAATACTATGGGCCATGAACCTTCATTTCTGATTTCATCTTGGAGCAGTGGGTCCAAACAAGGCCACTCTTCCTCTTCCCACCCATCATTTCAACCCTCTCAGAATTCTGCACAATAAAATGAATTATAAAAAGGAAATGTAACAAAGCTAAAACTTTTTTTTACAACACTAAATTGAAAAGACTGGTTTGAGTTTCTGCATTTCCTGAGTACTTACAGGCACCTGCAGAAGAGCATAAGGACTGGCAGAACATGGAACACACTATCCTGAAGTAAGTGCATCACAATAAAACATATTTTGTTATTGCAGCTTTCACAAGTAATTATCACAAAGTGCTTTACAAGGATAAGTTAGTAGAATTTTGAGGGCAAAGTTTTAAGAGAATGAGAGACTCCTCAGTATACTCCTGAAAAATGAAAATTTGGAGGGGAAAAGAAAGGAAAAATTCTCTATCAACCTGACCTAGATTTAAGTGTTTGTTTCTTGCAAAACCAAATACACATAAATTTATTTAGCTTGAAAATGCCATTAGACCTGAAAAAAAAAAACCCTTTTGCTGCATACACTTGTAAGAAAAATCAAACAACCTAGAGGGTTGGATTTTTCACACCACTGCTGCTGGTTTATTCCATAGTTCAATGAGTAGAGTGATGATGCTTAACCTTTCTATAATCCAAGGTCCAAGTAACATTTCATATGAAACCAAGTAAAGGCAGATTTTCTCCCCATGAATTCCTTTTTTATTTGCTATTTCTTTGCAGATTTGCACAAAGGGATTTAAAAGTACAATTACAAGAGTTTCATGGAGCATAGCATGTTTCCTACAGTCTCCAGCCCCCAAATGGGACATCTCCACAGAAGGGATCAATGTTGGCTTCTCTCTCTAAATGAAACAGCCTGGGGATTTAAGCTGTTCACCCAGGACCAAACCACAAATTCAAACCCTGCCATTAGTCTGCTAGAACAGGGTCTTGATCCTAATGTCTCCCACATCCTTGCAAAAATATCTCAACCCTTCAAGCTTTAGGCAGGGTTGCCATAAATTTCTGTTGTTGGGGTTGTCTCTTTTTCACCCATAATTAAACATTCATGGAGTAAGGAAGAGACGTGTTTATGGAGGAGGTCATTCATGTGTATTCAGTTCCCTTCAACAAGTCTGAGACAAGTGCTGTAAGCTGCAGTCAACCTTTCATTTTCCCTTTTTATTTAAAATATCTAGTCCAAATTTTGTTTCTTTTCTGGCAAGTTTGGAATGAAGTTTTTAAGTCTTTTCAGAGAAACAGAAATGTCACTAATTAGCACTCAATGTTTGAAAGCAGTTCAGTTAAGTTTGTTTGGTAATACAGAAAAACTCAACTGGACCATTAGGTGAGGCAGCCCAAGACATTCTTACTGGCCCAGGCCAAACTGAAAGAGTGCTAAGAAAAAAAAAGGTGGAAGAGGTAAATTTTGGATGAATACAAGACAGAGACGCAAGAAGTGGGGAGCTCTACAACAAGACAGGTTGAACTGGATGGAGAAACCAGGGAGAGCAGGGAAGTTCCAGCAAAACCATTCAGGATGAGAGAAACTGATGAACCAGTCAATGTTTCCAAAGGGAAACCAATGTTTGCTTTGGTTTAGTGCCGAAAGTCGGATGCAAAAATTAGATTTTTCTCCTATTCTGTACCTTGCTCCATAAAGCAGCAAAGGCTCCCAAATGTTTATGAGAAGGGGCAAGACATTCCCGAGATGTGGGCTGGGAAATGTGACTGGTGCCAGGTGTGGGAGCAACTGCACCACCTCTGAAGACGCTGCATTTAATGAGCCCCCTCTGCAGCTCACAGGGAACTCCTTGAGCTCTTCCCCAGCAATGCATCTTCACGTCACCCTTTGGCTGCCAGCCACGATGGAGGTTTCTGTGATGACAGGAGAAGCCAGGGTTCCACAGTGTTTGGGGGAACGGGGCCATGGCCCCATCAGCTCTGCCATTAATCCACCCCTGGGCAGAAGTGACAAGGGCTGAGTCTGACATAAAAATTCCATTTGCTGGATGAACCGGTGAGTGTACTTCATCATGTCCATGCGACACTCCAGCAGAGCTGCTTTTCCCTCTCCTGATGAAAGGTTCTGCCTAAAGTCTGGAAATTCCCTCAAATACACACACAGAGAGAATATCCATGGGGAAGCTGTGATAGGTGGCAGATTAAATTTTAGGCAAGCTGGCTGGTAACACAGCAAGCACAGAGCAATACCATGGCTACCAGAGCCTACAAAGGGCCAGAGATCCTTTCTAGGGACACAAACTTCATAAAATCTACCACACAACTAAAAAGGGTGGAAATGAAAAAAAAAAAAAATACAGATGAGGAAGTCAGATTCCTCTACAGCATAAGAACAAGCATGAGTCAGGAATATTCAATGCATTGGGCAGTGAAATGATAGATTGCCATGGAATACCAACCCAAAGCCTATTGCCAAACAGATTAAAAAAAAAAAAGGAAACCCAAAGTGCATAAGGAGAAAAAGGAAAGGAAGAAGCTATTCTGCAAAATGTAATGAGAAATCATTTTGGTTTCACCAACTGTTTTAATCTCCTGACACAAACAGGGAATTGAGTAGTTCTGTGCTGATCTCGTGGTTGTACGAAATGTCCAACATCCCTAGAAGGAGAATTTTCTCATGTGATGCTGAGCTGGGCTTTGGTGAACACGAATTCCGTGGGAAAAGGATGTTGTACTGTCAAAGGATTCCACAGTCTAGACCTTACTGGGTAATTAACTGAGCAGCTCAGTTTCGAGTGCTTCCCAGTTCTGTAATTCTTCTTTTCTCTACCTCATTTTTTTTCCCCAAGTACTGAAGACTCAAGAGCAACCAAATAAATGAAGACAAGTAAGAAGGTATTTCCCACAGAATCGTTACATCAGGATTGCATATCACCACCTATATTAACTAGAGGGGCAAAGTCTGATGCACTGTGCATAGAAAGTGAGTATCAGTTCCTTTTGCAACACCAAACATCTCACAGTATAAGACCAAAATGCAAACATGAGAGGATCCTGCAGGTTATATGGCTCTACTGCTCCTTTTCTAAGTTTACAGTCCATAGCCATCCCTACAGAAAGTCACCAGGCTTTGCTTCAGAAAGTTCTTCAGCAAAAGCACAGATTGTACATCCTATGAATTGTATGGAATTAAATTTTAACTATTTGGCTTAATTAATTTATGCAACTGCCCCTGATGCATATACATGCAGAAGTGACTGCAAGCAACTGAGATATTCAACGAGCCTAACAGTGACACAAAATACCCTTACAATCAGGGCAGCAGCTTTTAAATAAACACAAAATGTAAAATATATCTGCTCTTATCAAAAAACAATTATCTCCTTTAAAGAAAGTCATAAAAGGAAAAAACCACAGCAATATTTAATGTAGAGTGAATACCTTTTCAAAGTGGTTTCCAAAGAACAAATCCTATTTAGGACAAGAGGACATAGCCATAGGCTGTGCCAGGAGAAGTTTAGGTTGGACATCAGGACAAACTTCTCCACTGAAAGGGTGATTAGACATTGTAATGGGCTGCCTAGGGAGGTGGTGGAGTCACTGTCCCTGGAGGTGTTTCAGGAAAGACTGGATGCGGCACTCAGTGCCATGATCTGACTGACACCGTGGTGTCCGGTCATAGGTTGGACTCAATGATAGCAGAGGTCTTTTCCAACCTTACTGATTCTGTGTTTGTGTGATTATCACTATTGGTTTCCAAACATCTTTGCCTTCTGCTACCTGTGCCAACAATTCTCCAAAAAATGCAGAAGAATTGCAAAATTCACAAAAAGGTTCATCAAACTTGTCTTTACTCTTGTCTCTTGGTTTGCTTTGTGATTTTTGTGGAGGGTTGTGAACAAGCACAGAAGATAGTCGCTCCTGGGGTATTTCTTTGTCATAGAATCATAAATTAAAAAATGTCACCAAAGACACACTGTTGGTTTTATTTTGTTTTCAAATAATCCAACCTTGTTTTCAGGTGTGGAAAAACATCCTGTGTAAAAACTCAGACTGGGGGAAAGCTCCTGAAGCAAATGGCCCAGTATTTCTGCAGTCTGAATAACTAAGCACTGTGGATCCAGGAGCTGCCACACTGCACAAGAGCAGAGCTGGGTGACAGCTACATCAGGCACTGAGAGATGTCGGACATTTGACTACTTGGGATTAATCCAAAGCCCACAGACAAACCACAGACATTAGTTACTGTGTATGTGTGGGGGAAATCAGTTAAAGCTACACTTATATCTCTGCCTCATGTCATGCTTCTCATTGAGAGCACGGTCTGAATCCCACAGATTCCTCACTAGCAGCTGATCTGCAATGGCACTGCAGAGTCCAATCCCATCTTGAGCCATAGCAGGTGCCTATGCATGGCTCCTTTCCCATCCTGTATGGAAAATCACCATTATGCTACTTCTAACACACATCCAGTGAAAGCACAGTGTACCCAAGCTAGGGAACAGTAGAATCTGCTTGCAGATATTACTAAGATTCCTCAACTTTCACAGGATAGGTTTTCATGAAGGCATACGGTTGGTGAATCTACTCAGATTTAGATACAATTCTTATCACACTAGTAATAGCATCAGCAGTACCCTATAAAAGGAATTTGAGGCACAAGATTGCAGAAGACTGGCTACAATAGTAAACATTTAAGTGCTGATTCTTCACCTGGAAGAAATTTGCAGGGTTTCCTGAAAATATACCAATTTCCTAGCACAGGATCAAACCCCTGGATTTCAAAGCAAGATTTTTTTGAAGACTGATATCAAGCTAGAAAAATACTATCTGAAATAATTATAGCTTTTGTGTTAGCTTTTAGAGTTTAGCCTTATTACACAGAGCTCCCTAACAGTATTTTGCAGCTCAAAGCAACTCAACAGTATTTAAACACTGACCTTATTTGGGGTGAAAGAGATAACACAGCCTGTAGTTCAACACTTGATGAATGTATTTTCTATATCTATAGGTTTTGCTTAATTACTATTACTTCTACTTCAAGTAGTCATAAGTAACTTTTATTAATTAATGGAGTGTTTGCTGAAGTTCGTTTCCTTTCTTCTTTCCTTTTACTGAAAAAAGGCACAGGGGGACAAGCAGAGAAGAGCTGAAGACATGCGTATTCCATTTGAAATCCGTGATTAAAAAGCTTAAAAATTCAAATCAACGTAAAAAACTGTTTTATTTTAATACTGTGGAAGGTTTCAGTGAACTCCATTATTTTCACTCACTATTTGCTTGAATAATTTAGGCAAGAAAGCTAAATTATACATAAAGTGTACAGTTAGAAGAAAAAGTTCATGCACAGCCTCGGGCTATAGCCATCCCCTAATGATGTCTGTAGTCAGTGGAAAAGAACTCGTTAGACTGAGAGTAATTTCTCAGGGTTTAAATTTTTTTCTTAAAGCAATAATGTTCTTATAAAAATCTGACAAACACACTCAACCAAAAACCACAAAAGAGAGGCCGTTCCTAAAACCACAGCCTTATAACTTTTCATTTAATTTCACTGGAAATATGGCTTTTCACATACTATTTATTCTTGCTGGCTGTCTTCAATGATCTGATTAAATGAGGGGAAAGCACGTCTTCATATCATCCAGCTCCTACTTTGTTTAATCAGAGACCTAAAGTTTGCAGGGAGTTAAAATAAATGCTATACAGCTCTCTGAGCAAAACTGAAATCTGCTGTGAAAGAAGGTTTCTTTTACACTTAGTACACAGTCATTTTTGCTAGTGGTTGCAACTTGCCCCACTATTGTATTCAAGGAGCAACTCATACAATTAAACATTTACAGCTCAATTCACTAAAGCTTTACGTGCCCTTTAAACTTGACTGGAGAAATGTGCATGCCCAAGTGGACCAGGTTACCAATAAATTGCTTCACCTCTGATCTCACATCTCTTCTCTCTGTTCCTCAAGATCAGACACTGCAGAGAGCAGAGCTCCCAAGAGCAGCAAGCTGGGTTTGAGCTATGCCATGAGCAGGAGTAAGAACAAGAAGTCGTTGTATGGAAATTAGCTAATAGTAAGTTTGTTGATCAGGCTTATGTTTTGATCAAAGTAGCTCAACTAGATCAGAAAAAGAGACAAGGAATTTTATTCAAATTACTCCTTAGAATCCTTTGTATGGAATGAATAACTTTCTATAATATTAATGGTTTTACATCACTTTTTACTTGTATTATTCTGTCACATTACTTTAACATTACTACCATGTACAGTGGTTTAGCATTAATGTGATCAGAGGACAAATTACACGTGCACTTCCATATTGTTATATTGAAATCAAGGCCTTCTATGACACTAATATGAAGCAAACTTCAATAAAATATAGACTGCCTAGCATAAAGTCATTTTTATATCCTGTTGGAGCAAGAACACATATTATTTCTTCTCAAAATCACTTGCAGCATGGCACCCAAGCAAGGTGAGAGGAATAGTGCTGTACCAAGATAGAGATCAGTGGAGCCCTCGCCCACTCATGAAGGGATCCCACTCCATGGAGACCCACTCTGCCTCCTGGGCTCTCTGGGTGTCACATGCTCCCCAAAGCCCACACTCAGCGGGCAGGGGGTGTAGCCCAGTTCCCTTGAAGCAGAGGAAATACTGCTTCCCAAATGTCAGTGGTAATGCAGGCCACTGAATAGTCATCGAGTTTCCATGACTCTCCAGCAACCCTCTCCCAGCTGAGAGCAGGCCTGGACCAGATAGACCAGAAGGTTCTCCATGACCTGCCTCTCTCCTCTACAACATATGGTGCAGCTCAGAAGCAGCAAGCTTTGGAACAACATGGAAAGGAAGGAATTTTGGTCCCTCTAGGGGACATCCCCTCCAGCAGATTGAGGACGGAACAGCCAGAGCACCCTGAATGCCAGAAGAACCAATGCAGCCACCTCTCCTTCTGCTTTATGCACTACAGGAAGCATGGATGGAGGACAAGGAGACAAAGATGGCTTGGGGAAAGATCAGAGTACAGAGTATTTGGCTAAGAGATGGGTGGAAAATAGGAATTAGGGCTTGCAGACACAGCTGGGACCAAGCCAGAAAGAACAGAGGATTTGTAGCCAGCTGTGAGACGACCCCAACCTCTCCTGCACAAGAGCTGGATGCAATGAAGAGCAGTGCCCAGCAAATCCACACGGGCATTAAGCTATTTAGGATGTCTCACATTACAAGTACAAAAGTACAAGTACAAAACTTCACTGCTCAAAACAATTTTCTGGGTTTATTGTAGTTACCTTTTGGAGGATGACGATATCACAAATTGAGCAAATGAGTTAATGAAAAACAAAAAACCCCAAGAAAAGCAGTACTGATGAATTTAAAGTCCTGAACAGGTGACTTCCACCAAGCATGGAAGTATGTCCTCCTCCTGGACCATCCAATGCTAAAAAGTTCTCTCCAATCACACCTTGACAAAGAATCATGAAGGTCCATGCTAGAAAAACAGGAACTGCCCCAGAAGCACCCAGTAACTCAGGCAGAGCACGCACCTGACAAAGTGCCTCTGTGTGAGGACAGGCAGTACTGACCCTCTGGACCCACCACCTGGCATACGAGTATCCTTCTCCAGCACAGAAACAGCTGTATTAGGTAAGTGTTGACTTCAGCTTCATCACATAGCCAAGAAAAGCACCAGTCATCCCTCCTTCAACCTTAATCCCACGATGCTATCCTAACCCCAAGATCTCATTGCTGTATTTTTTCCTCTTTGGTAAAATAGAAGAGAAACCCGTATAATGCTTGTTGCTCTATGCATTTCCTAGACTTGCTGTATTCCATCATATCTTAAAAACACCACCATGATCTTTCCACAGGAAAGATTCCCTGGCAGGAATTTTTTCAGAACTAATAGCGATGGAACGGAATCTCCAAGTCTTAAGCGAGAAAATAATTTTAAACCTGGAAACCAGCAACTGACAGGTAATATCTCTACAGAAAGTAATAGGAAAACCACACTAAACAGAATCTTTTTTTTTAAAATTGTTTCTTTTTAAATGATAGCAGCCCCGTCATCCCAAAATCCAGTTCATCCATGTCAAACTGGCTCACCATTGTCATTAAAAAGTCCCTCTTCTTGCTCTCCAAGGTGCGCTCATCAGTTCTACAAACTAAATGGTTACCTACCTTCACATTGCGCTCCCCTCCAAGAGTTTTCTTTGTGGCCCTTTTCCACACCGTCATCATGAGGAGATCCCAGAAGTGCATGTCTGCTTGGGAGCTCTGAGCTTTGCACGTATTTCAGTCACTGAAGCTTTTGAGGCAATGGCAGGGTAGGGAAAAATTTCTCTTTTCAAGTACAAGGCCATGATCACAGTTGCTGGTTTGTTCATATAACCACTGATCATTCAAAATCCCACCTGCCACACCAGGGGAGCTTGTAGCAAGACAAAAAGAGCTACAGGGAGGAACCCAACATTACATCCACCAAAGAATGCAGATAGTGACTGGTCAGACTCAAATCCCTAACCATGCCAATCATGACCATTTGCTGTTACCCAGAAAAGCTCCTCTCCACTTTCTTCCTAACTGTCCCCAGAGTAAAACACTTCATCCAGAAGCACAAAGACTTGCTTATCAAGCTGAATTTTTCACAAAACCATAGAAAGGCTTGAGTTGAAAGTGACCTTAAAAATCATCTTGTTCCAACCCCCTGCCATGAGCAGAGACACCTTTCACTAGACCAGGTTGCTCAGACCCTCATCCAGCCTGGCCTTGAACACTTCCAAGGATGGGGCATCCACTCCTTCTCTGGGCAGCCTGTGCCAGGGCCCCACCACCCTCACAGGGAAGAATTTCTTCCTATTATTATCTCAGTCACTAAGCAGGAAATGTTGATTGAGTTGGGCAGACCAAAATATCAACCACTGAAGGCAGGAAAATGCTTCTGAGATACATGGAAGTATTTCTGCACCCACCACGAAGCAGCACTGTAGCTTCTGCCTTCACATTCTTCACCCACTTCCAGCACTGACCCATACAGATTTTGCAAGCGTGGTGTGCTCAACCCCTTCATCTGGGTGGGAAAACTGGGGGAATGGGAAGAGCTTTTGATACTCCAGCTGTGAAGAAGCAGGGAGTATGTGCCAGACTGAAACCTTGTAGACTGTTATCTCCACTTTCTCATCGGAGACTCTAGTGGCAGAATGAGCCAGGACTGACTGACCACAACTTGTCAGGGCTAAATATGAAATTAGCCTCAAGATAGATGCTGGGTTTTTTCCTGCCAACAGTGTTTATTCCAAGTAGCACTTTAAGCACAGGCATTGGAAGGGAATTCTATTCAAAATGAAATGTGAATTTATTATATTTATAAACCCCCAAGGTTTCATCTTTGTATGTAAAACTGTGACCAGATTTTCTGAGTAAGGGGAACTCTTGCTGTTCAGGATGCTTTTGAAATCTGACTGCTGCCATTTTACAGAATATTCAGAGCTGGAAGGGACCCACAAGGATCATCCAGTCCACCTTTCAAGTGAATGTTCTATGTGGGGATCAAACCCACAACCTTGGCGTTATTAGTACCATGCTCTAACCCTGAACTAATCTCGGTGTCAAGAGCCTTTACAGTTTTCTCCCCAATTGTGGCTGCTAAACATTGAAAAAAAAAGTCTCCTGAAATTTTTAAAAACATGCTCCTAATTATGTAAGTCATTAGATTGCTCTTCTGTTATAAAATTAACAGCCCATCTTGAAAAGAGGAAAAAAAAATGGTATTCATCTTTATTTAGATGCTGACGCAAATGAGAGGCAAACTGCTGAGCACGTTCAGGCTGGGGCTCAGTCAGTGAGCACCAGACCACAACGCCATCGATTATGCAGCCATCAGGGACAAACATGCTCAGCTGGCACAGCCACAGTGCTTTGAGAGCTGATTCCTGGGAAAGATCTCTCTCAGAAAATTTGACATCTCCTTTTGAACAATTTTCGTGATGAACAACATGTTGCCTTTCCCTCTCAGCCTTTGGGAAGTTCATGATCTTCATCCTGTTACTTTTTGAGGCTGAATGGGTCTAGCTCCACCGAACACTCCTTGGGCATGAGGGGAAGGAGTAGGGGAAAATGGAATGACAGGCTGGGAAGTCTCTCAGAACCCCTTCTGAGGACTGCATTGGGACCTGGCAGGTTTAACACGGGCTTTGCCCTCCCCATGCACGTTGTCCCAGCAGGTGATCGAGTCTCCCATAATCCTCAAGCTAACGAGGCTGGGCTTTCCTAAGCTTTTCATAGTAAATCAGGTTTCCCAATCCTTTAGTCGTTCTTGTGGGCTCCCTGATGCTCACTCCTCTGTCCTCATGAAGCCCATACACCAGAACTGTTGAAACCCTGACAATTATTCATCCCAAGTCAAGCAGCTCTGGCATTTATCTGCTTACTCAGACACCCTTTCCATCAGCCTTTATGACTTTTGGAGCCTCACACACCAAGACCTCCCCACTTCACACAAGTACATCCATTCAGCCACCAGTATAGGAAAATCTCTGCAAGGCTGATGCTGCAGGATGGATCCCACAAGTGGCCCTATAGGTCCTATAGCACTGCAGGCAACCACCTCAAATCTCAGCTTCTCACTTAAAATCAATGTAGCTTTCTAATTTTTAATTTTTTTTTTTAAATTACAATTATTCCTGCAGGAAGTTTGCTCCAGTCCCACACTTCAGGCAGTTAGGCACCTTTTTCTCATCTCCAGCATAAAGGCATTCGTGGCCAGCATGCAGCCATTTGTTCTCATTTACAGCCGTTTGTCCCTGCTCTGATGCAGCGTTGCAGGGTAGCATTTGCCTGCCACAAAGGACACCAAGGACACTGGGATTCTCACCATTGACTCCCAGGGCTCTGGAATAGGTCACTGCAGCAGGAGTGGGGGAGGAGAGAAGGGATAATCTTCGTACAGAATACAGAAATATGAAAATAATCATATTCAAGAAGCTACTTTATTCTGATTTGTTTATACATTATCCGAGCATTTTATTTTATTATGCATTTTAATAATGCAAGGGCTTAAAAGCTGAAAATGAGCATATTCCATGAGCTCAATATATTTCAGTTTGTACATCATCAATTGTTTTTCCTTGCGATTATGCAGTTTTACTTTATCATCCCTTTGATAACAATTTCTGCATAAAACCTGACTTTATATTTCATTTTTCCCGTCTGTTATCTTAGCAAAATATATCCAAAACACCCTTTGTATTGCTGTACTAATATAACAGATCAGGAGAAGCTGTGGCATAAGAAATCAAAACCATAATAATGTCTTTGGGTTTTGCATTTTAAATACTGCATTCATTGTTGCACTGAGGTTTGAGATCCCTTTTCAGACATTACTGAGATTACCTTTGGTAATGCCTATTTCATTGTACTTTGATATAAAATAATGTATGTCATAAATCATCTAAGTGACTGTCATTAGAGTGAAAAGCACCTACTTATGATATGTAACAATTTGCTTTTCTAATTTGAAGAGGATTGAGGTATTTTAATTATATAAGGTCTAAAGCCCTTGTGAATGAAATTACAATTCAATGTAAAATCACTTTCTGCACAGAGCTGTAAGTTAGGAAATTATAACAGCTATACTCATCAATTTGTACTTTTTGTCTGGACTAAATACAGGAACAAATAGAAAAACTTTTAATGGGAAAAGATTCATAATTTCAGTAACCAAAAACCTGAGGAAACCCTTCATATTTTTAACTTAAAAAAAACCCTTCTATTATAGTACACAAAAATAATCTTTACGGTTTATAAGCAGAATTTTTTTCAATATAAATAAAACACTGGAATTCTGAGATGTATGAACTTCATGGAAATATGGGCAGGGTTAGACAGAGAGGTTTATTTAAAAATTATTGGTGTGCTTCACATTTTCAAGACTGCTTCCATTTGGGAGTGAAATGGGGGTTCAGAGCCTCTTCTGTGCAGAACAATTTAAAATTATTGGAGCACTTCCCTTTGAAGGTGATCAGGGCTTTGAACATGTACATTGTAGAGGGATTTAAAACTATGAGAGCTTTTCAAATTGTTTAAAACATTGATTTTTTTATAAAATTGATTTTTCAACCTTTTATTTCTTCAGTGGCTGGGTAATTACAGTAGACCAGAAGCTGAGGTGCTTCTGTCTGGAACCAGGACTCGCTTTCAGCCTCTCTTCCTTCTCATTCTCTCTCTTCTTTCCCCCTCCCTTCTCTCTTAATAAGTTTTCTGGTTTCCCTTGCTGCTGGGACAGACACATCACGCTTTGTTCTTGCTCATAAATCTCTCTCTGACCAAGCAACCAGGAAGTTATTAGGGGTGAGGAGAAGGTCAGGTTGAAATTGCAGTTTCATCAGACCTGTTGTGGCAAAATAGCACTATACCCACCTCAAGAGTAACGCCAAAGATGACTGGGATGGGGCTTTTAACCAGCGTTCCAGCCACCAGCACCCTCCAACATGTCTCTCAAAGGAGGTTACAGGGATTCCAAAGGATTAAGGAGTAACCATTAAGCTGGGATTTTGTTACATGCACAGTTTTCCCCAAAACCCTTTTTTCCCTTGCTAAACACGAACAACAATACAGAAAACCCCATGGACTCATTCAGAAGATTCAGGTGTGCAGCACTAAAAAATCTCCCCAAAGATTTTAGTTCAATCAGACACAGGGATGATACACATAAAGTTTGTATCCTTTCTCATATTTACGAATTATGATTTTGGGAGTGTTGGGAGGGTGTGGGGTTGTTGTTGGTTTGGAATTTTTTGTTTGTTTGTCTTTAAATAGAAATACAAGTACGACCTTGCAGGTTAAAGAAGTCCTCTTTTACAGGCTACATTTAGGATGCCATGGATGTGTGGGGGCAGAACAGCCATATATCAGCTCTGTCTCAGCTCAAGTAAAGCAGCAAAGCTCAGCGTGGACCACCAGAACCAGGATGTTTCACTCTGCCAAAGATCCTCTATGGACTGCCAATGATGAGTAATTAATCAAGAGGTTTCTAAGGAATCTACATGTATAATATATGTTGTATATTAAAGATAATATATATAAGAAGTTTGCAATTTGCCTCAGTGTTATCATTTTTGGAAAATAAGAGCCCAAAATGTTTTACTGATCCTCCAAGAAAGTACGTAAGTGCATCTGAACAGAGAAGCTTTAATTGTAAGGAATAATGATAAATAACTTCTTGGGGAACGATTTCATTAATATATTTTTAAGTAAACGCACACACATGCACATATATAAGTTGATTGTTAATTTCTCCTAGTCCAGAAGATGTCCCATTTTCCTGTTTTTAAAATAAAATTATATCGCCAAGGTTTGAATCAGAGTTTTACGCATTTTTGTAAAAGGCCATATCAAAGTAAAATGAACATATTACTGAATTTTTGTCAGCTTGAAATAACACCTGCCACACACAAGGTCTTTAGCCTTTCATGCACATCATAACTTCGGTCTAAATTTAAAGGAACAGGGAAAGCAATAGAGCAAAGCTACCCAGATGTTGTACGGTCTGTGCAATTGTAAATTTAAAAGTACCAGCTTTCCATCCAGATTTTAATGCACCAGAAACAATATGAAAATTCCAAGCCACACTGGATTATTGAAATGTCTGGCCATTTTGAAATGAATTTTGGAACAGATGTACAGAGGTAGGCAATAAAGCTGTGATAATAAGGAACATTTCTACATCATCTCACAAAACTACTAATCTATAATGAGGACCAAAACTATTCATGGGAGAGGATGGTTTTCATTATTTTCTTTTTCGGCTCCAGTTTGAGTATTCCGATTCCTTTACTCAGTTGCTAGATTTTGATATTTTTGTAAAGCATTTGGTAGCTATTTGACTTTATCACTTCTAATCCACAACACAGGCAAGTGTCTAAGTAACTTCATTTCATCTTCTTTTTTATTGAAGGTAAACAGCACAGAGGAAGAGCAACTTAACTAAGTTATTGTCCTGTATCTTCTTACAATTAACTTCAAAATCTGTGCTTTCCAACAGTGGTTACTGGCTTTAGACATCTCCTCTGGGTACTCAAATTCAGACATCACAAGAGGCTCTGATTTTAAGACAATGCAGAATAAGTGCAGCACAGAGCAGATGACCAGCGAAGAAAATCTGGGTACCTCGAAACCTAACCCCCCCGCAAGCCCAGCTGTTCTGAAATTTTTCCTGTTAACACGGAGCAGCATTTGAAAGAAAGAAATTATTATACTCTTGGGTGGATAAGGTAGTCTCTAGACATCATGTAGACAAGGTAGAATAAATCCTTCATAAGACTAAGCAGAAAAGATTGAGAGAGCAGGCAAGCTTTAAGCTCCCAACTGTTTCCACAGGCTAGCTAAAAGCAAAGGTGATGCCCTCTTTTAAGATTTCAGGTGGTCTGCAGAAGGGCTTATGTGCCTGAAACCTTGTCTAATACTACTAATAGATAGCCAACAAAATTACTTTGTCTACTAAAAGATATCATCACTTCCAACAAACCTTGTCATGCTGACATAAAGCAGATTAGTCAGGCAAGTTGGGTGCTGTGCCAGATTAAGCTGCATACCAAAGGCTTGAGTTTACACATATTACTCACTGCATTTTTCAGCCTATCTGTTCAGTTCATCCTGTTCTGAAAAAAAAGCAGACGCACACATTAATCTTAATTTTAAGGTTTCTAGATTTAAGCTTTTTTTTTCCCCCCCTGCAGGGATGTGAAATTTTCATCTGTATCTGAACACCCCCAAGTTGTGCAAAGCCATCTCATTTTTCCACAGCATAAAGAAGGAGCAAAAGACTGAGGGAGGAGGAAAGAACGTCTAGTTCCAAGGAAAGAGCAATGATATCTTTATTTAGGCGAGTTATCCCCTGGAGTTTGGCCAGCTCCCTGAAGCATTAACCTGAACGTAGGTGACTGACAGCGCTGGCCTGACAGTCAACAGATACTCAGCTTCTAAATCTCTGCCAAAACCTGGCAATCAGGCAGCTAGGAGCAACTACTGGGCTGATTCCAGGAAAGCCGCTGACTTCTGAATCGCCACTTCTCATTCTTCTTTCCCTTTTCCTTGGAAGTTTTCTATCCCCAAACTTGCTTAATGATTATGAAACAGGACAGGAACACAACCCAAGATAATTTTGCTTTGGTATGGACCTGCTCATTCACCCCAACCCCACCCAACAACTGCAGAGTTTTAGATGTTTTTCAGCTTTGTTTTAGCTTCAGGTGAATGTACAACACTCCCTGTGCCTCACACAGGTCACCGGAGGATGAGAGAATGTCACAGAACGGGTTTGCTGTTTTCTTAACCTGAAGAAAGGCCTTACTAAGCGCACTCTTTCACACCCACATATGTCTCTGAGATAGCACACATTTTCCCTTGAACAAGCTCCTATGGTTAAATGCATGGGGGGAGGGGAGAAAAAATTGCTGAGTAGAACTTTTCATCTGATCTCTGCAGTTTAAATTATCTGGGGGAAGTGAGAGCAGGGAAAAAGGAGAGCAGCAAAGAGGAGGTGTCCAAGAATGTCAGAAGCAGTGCTGATATCCCAGCCACATTGGCTGCAGCTCCAGCTTCCCACGATGGCACTTCTCTAACAGCACAGCTGGCCTCCGTGTCCCAAGCCAAGGATCCTGGGCGATAACCGCGGCAAGAGCCACACCGAGGGCTGTGGCGACAAGCGTGAGATACATCACAAAGGTGCGGGGAGGCAGCAATGTGGCACTTCTTGACGCGACACCTAATGGGTCAAGCCTGATGCAAGACTGGCTCCTACCCATTTGGCCACATCTCCCCAGCTTTGGTGTGAAATCATCATTTTCCAGTTAGTCACACTAGTGTTCCAGCTCTGTGTTCCAGCAGAGCGAAGAAAGGTTTAATTTAATAACAAAATAGTTAAAGGCCTAAGTGATAACACTCGTCATGTATAAGGGAACAACCTGGAAATTTTAAAACAGCCTTGTAATTAGGGGTTTGAGTGAGATATCACGAAGTTCAGGCTTGAATCCATGCTCTGCCTCAGTTTTTCTGTATTATTTTTGGACAGTCTCTTAGTTCTGTGCGATTCAGTTCCCCATCTGTACAATAAATGCTTCTTTCCCATTTTTGTATCTTGAATTACATGCATTTAACTGTACTGAAACCCAGATTTCAGCTGGGACTTTGAAGAATTGAATAAAGGAAATTACTATGATTATTTGGACACAGAGGTGCATGCACACATAATGAACCATTCAAATGACTGCTCCAAACTCACTCACTATTCCAAAATGCAGAAGAATGGTCTCCTCTTCCTAAATGCTGCCCCGAGCAGTAAACTGCCTGTCCACACTTAAGGTGTAAAAGCCAAGAAAATGCTTGAGTATGTAAAGAAAACAGTATTTCCAAAGATGATGAAAATTTGGGAAATTTACAAGTTTTAAAATGTTTTAATGTGATGAATTAAGGAATATAATTTGGCATTTGCCTTATAACTGCGACCTCTCTCCCAGCCTTCTCCTTCAAAACACTGCAATGCACTTTCCAGATGTGTGCTGATGGAGAGGATTCTGTCTTCAGTGGTGCCTCCCACATCACAGGGGAAAAAGGTGGTTGGAGGGTCCTCCATCCTACCTGCCTACACTTCCCTTGTAGTTTCATGCAAAAGTAACAGCGGTAGAAGGGACATGATAAGACAACAAGAAGGTTGGCATATTGCTCTAGATGTGTTTAATACAGAAAAAAATATATGTTCATACAATTTTATTTCCTATATTTGACAGCAAAAATGTTGCCAAATTCTGGTCCAGGGTCCTCTTTGGAACGTAATAGTGTGATTGGGAGTAAAGCCTCATGGAAAACAGCCATGAGTTTGAAAAGCAGATATCCCTGTGCACACAACTGAGCTGCTCTCAGAATGTCCTGATCCTGGCCTAGCTCTCTACTCATAGAGAGTCTAAAAATAATTAAACTAATTACCTGCAAAGATTAAAATAGTAGCATAAATATCTAACTGAGTAACTGCTGCCCCTGGATACTACTCCAAGTACTGTACTGATTGCTCTCAAATCCCCAGACCAAAAAAGGCACCAAGTATTCCTCAGTCATCCCACAAGACAGGGGTGACTTTATTCATTTCACTGCTGATAAATTCGTTTCTCAACTGTTTCTACTGACCACTAATAACAGAAATTACATGGCCTCACCAGGCAATCTGCTCTAGCTCATTGCTATAATTTTTTCTGGGGAAATTTTCCTAGCATCTAATCTGGAACTCTCCTGCTGTGATTTTGGCCCCAGCACAGACTTGTAAAAGAGGTAGCAACCTAAATTTTTGTAAAAGTCTTTAATGTGCTTAAAGAGTATTTATGCCTAACTTCAGTGTCCCTTAGAAGACAAGAAAACTTTAGATTTTCCAGTTTCTCCTCCTAAGCCATTTTTCCCAGACCCATAAATATTCTCAGTGTTTATTGAAGATCTTTTCAACTTTGAAGAATAGTAGCAAACCTAGTCGACACCTTATCAGTGCCAAGTGACATAACAGTGTCTTGAGAGGTAAATGTTACTAAGCTCCAGTTACAAGGTCTGCCTTTCTTTGCAATACCATGAGGTGGTTATTTTTAGGGTTAAATTTGTACTCAACTTGTGATCTAACTATAATTCACCAAAACTCTTCTAAAGCGTCATCACCTGCATGTTATGCACCCCATGCTCATGCAGTCAATGACTTGTGAGCTTAGTCCCCAGCTGAATTTTATACCTTCTCTTTTGGTTTTTTTTTACCAGTTCCTCAATTTCTATATGCCTTTCTAAATTCCTAATCCTGTCCCGTAGTATATTTGCAGGCCCTTACAACTTCACATTGTCTGCAAATTTAATAAGCATATTCTCTACTGCACTGTGCAAGTCATTAATGAGAACACTGAACAGACCTGGAAGCAGGACAGATAGCTGTGGAACATTACGCATCACGTTCTTCCAATTGGATAGGGAAATGCTGATAACAATAGTCGGGATACAATTAACTGATTCAGAGGAGTCTCATCTGGTTTAATCTCTTTTCCTTTCTCCATTCGAGTATATGTATTCCATCCACCCTTTTCCAGTCCATTTTCAGTGCATTCTTGAAAAAAAAAAAACCCAATCAAAAAACAACCAACCAAAATCCAAAAAACTAACGGTTCAGGAATGTAATCAAAAGCTACAATTTATCAGACCCTACACAAGGTCCAGCCTGTTTAGATACTTCTTTCTCCCCTGGTCTAGGTTGAGATCTAACACCTTCACTGATGCTGTATCAAATGTATTTATTAATTAAAATATTTTGATTCCGACTGCATGCTAATTTTCAAAGATATCAGAGAATCTAGTTGTGTACCCAGCATTTAAGCCTGGCAATTTAAGAAGAACTCAAAGACCTTACCTACATTTCGTAGCTTCTCTTGAAATTAGAGCTTTGATTGCTAGAGAAAAAGGTCAGATGTGCCTGAAATACAAGTCTCAGGTCCAGTAATAACTTTGGAAGTGAGCTGCACAGACTGAATGAGTGGCAAGTTTAGATTAGATAATACAAGTTCTTGGTTCCTCGTGCCAATACATAGGCTCAAAACATGGGATGCTACAGAAGTACTCTGTCCATCCCAGAATGTGATGGCATCAGTTACTAGGAGACCTAAGCACTTCTGTCTCTCTGGGGACAGCCAAGGAAAGTAATCCAAATTAATTTTAAAGAGGGATTAGTTAAATCAGCTAATTAGCTAATTATATCTCAGCAAGAAAATGTTTACTGAGACCTAGGGTGGACTAAATCCATTTTCAAAGCCAAGCCAACCTCAGGCAGCTTTCATTTTGCGCAAGGGTGTCTACACAGCTCATACACTGTGAATTCACACCTAATCCAAATGAACTTCCTGAGTGTCCCTCTGGGGGAAAACTAACATGGAAAGGAGCGAGCATGGATTTTGAGGAAAAAACCAACCAAAAACCACTTTTTAAAAAATTAATAGCTCGATGATTCAGACTTGGACTGAAATCTATTTCCTATGTGTTACTTAATCAGACAGTTTCATTTGAGCAAGCGAAGAGCCAAAAATAGAGTTGTGTAAAAGCACTCTGAGCAGCACACAGAATGGAGCTCCATCCCCGTTCCCAGGCTGCCCTGGCATCTCACGGCTTCAGATGGCTGGGGACTAGCTGATGAGGTCTACAAGGTTTCAGGAGGATGTGGTGCTAGTAGTAAAGCCTGACTAAAATACAGGTTTGCATCAAAATCACGTATCACAAAAGGAGAGAAAGGAAGTAAGCAAACTAGTTTAATGGCATTTTCACAGCAGAGCAGAGAGAAAGTGGTTGGTCTTGAATATGTTTGCCATGAGAAAAACAGAGGACAACTCATTTCTGATTCTTCCCTACCCCCAAAGTGTTGTGTGTAACTGGTAAAGCAGCATTTTCCACTGACCTTTTGGAAGTAATTAAGAGGAAGATATTTTTGAATTTCTACCTAAAAAGAGACTCATAAAAACAGGCAAAGATGGGCCTGCCTTACCCACCAAGCTAGACAGCTGCTCTCCTGCAACCAAAAAAGGAAATTTCAATGTTTTTATGGCCATCAGCACATCGCAAAAGCTTATACCAAATTCTCTGGCATCTAGCTGCACATCAAGGAAAGGATCATTTACAAGTGACACTGGAAAACTGCCATTTTATATAGGACACGTAGAGAGTGGAAAATCTGCATTTCCCTACAGATTGTTCACACCATTTTCTCAGACAAAACCCAGCTTTGCTGGAGAGCACTTAAGCAACCTCTGAACAGAACCAGCAAACTTTCTGTCAGCCTTACTGGATGATCACAGGTTCTAGCACCTTCCCTGGGCACAAGACCAACCTTATGGCACAAATTTTCCTATCGGCCTGGTAGTGTGGCCTGGTCTCATGGCACAAAACACATGGTTGTTCCCAGAACCAGGCTGCATCACCAGAGCACAGCTCATTCTTAGGAGAAGCAATGAAATCTTGTGCTCTGGAGAAACTGTAAGGGGTTTCAGATCACTTTGACCCCTCTGTACCTCCACAAGGACTGTAGCTCCAACACAGGGCCCAAAGACAGACTCCTTTAGTGTCTCCTCAATCTTACACCACTAAACCAGATCAACTCTTGGTCTGGGGTTAGGGCTCCACTCAGTGAGTTTCAGGAGAAGCAGACAGCTCTGGACAGCTTGTTTGAACACATTGTGACTTTGGGCACGTCTGAAGGGGCCGCAACTCAGCCAGAACTGAACCTGCTGCTTAAACTGCCAATAACACATCAGCAGCTCCAAAGACACTCATTAGCTCTATCACTAGATGTTATCAGAACAGAAACTGGAGTAACTGACTTTTAAAATAGCTAAAAATCAGTGGGCCAAACAGAGAATAAAGAAAGGCTTTGTCAACTAATCATCCCATCCTAACCAAATACGTCCTTTCCTGCAAGGCTGCTCTCAACCTTCCTGATGTTCCTGAGCTGCAGCAAACTCTCAGGCCTAGAAATCACTTCCTGATTTGCTAAGATTAAAGTCCATCTAAACATCCATAAAAATATGTTGCAAGGTCTAGAATACCTCTTGTGTTGTTCACAAACCTTACTGGAGTTTGAGGACTTACAGACCGTTTTTGGCATTTTGCAGAATCAAGTACTGCTTGAACCTGTATTAAAAGAACATCTCAACCAGACAGAAAAGCTGTTGAGTGGACAGGAAAGCTGTTGAGTGGACAGGTTTTGGTAAAGCTGATTTCAATAAAGAAATCACTTCAGTGCCTTGAAATGCCTGAACCTGTAGAATTAGTAATTTGGGGACCTGACTTCATTGCTACGTATTAGCCCCCAAAGTGAAAATGATCTGTCAAACCCAGAAAATACAATCTTTTATTTCAGTAATTCCTTAAATAAATGCATGTCTTCTGTAAGGGTTATTCTTTTCTCAGGCACTGAGGTATACTTTTTTTTCCTTCTTGGAAAGAGAGTGGAGAAAAATGGGAAGTATTATACTCACACACATAAGGAGATGGTTAAGGAGCGGATGGAACTATTGGCTCTTTGCTCCATCATCTGGATCATCTGAACCTTTTGTTCAAACTACTGCGACATTGGTAATTGCATCTTTATGACAGGGACAGGTTTCTGCTGTAGCATTTGTAAATCAGCAAGGAGTGATTAGCTTGTGACACAGTTTTATTACATAGTCCTCCCACTGACTCATTTTTCTTGGTGTTACTGAAGCGCTTCAGTGGGTTTTTTTCTTTCTTTCTTCCTTGTGCCTCAGAACAGCAGAATAACTGTGTGAATAACTAGAGAATGAAGAGTTCTATTTATCCAAATGAGTCCTCTGGTGCCTTCTTGCACCTAGGTTGCGTTATTCTATTTAGCTTGATTAATAAAAATAGAAACAAATGAGAATTTTTTCCTTTGCTAGCAATTAAAGGATGCACTTGCAAATAAAACACACCTTCACGTGGAGACCCTTTCATGCAAAAACTCCTCAAAAGTGAATGTATTTCCAGAGCTCATGGGTAAATTCCTTCCCACTGAGGAGTTTCCCCAAACCTATCACCTTGGCAATCACAGCCAAAATGATAAGGCATAGACACAGGCAAAGTTCTTGCTTTACCTGAGGGTAAGTCCCAAACCACTCTGTGTGAAGCTGAAGGAAACACATGGCTGTGCTTTCCTAGGATTGACACCTCTCCCACAAAGAAGATGGTACAATTCCCATCTGCTATAGCAAGCAGCTCAGCATTGAGCCCCTGATGGTGGATATCACGCAAGAAGAAAGTTATATTCACTATCAGCTTCAATGGCCAGGCTGACTAAAGTCTGACATTGCCATCATCTAATTTGAGGTGTCAGAGACAGAAATGACAAGAGCAAGTCCCAAAATGAATGTTTCCTGAAGGTCAGTCTGTCAGAAACCAAGACAAAGCCACCTGGAATGGTGATGGCTTGGTGCTTAGCTAGAGATCCACCAATCCAAATAACAGGGTCACCTCCATGGTAAAGCAGACCACCACAGTCCTTGTCATCACCACAGTCCTGAGCTCATCCAAGGGCTCTTTTGACAAGGATATTTAAGTCACTGAGCACTATCAGGCATGGAGCCCTCGGTGCCAGCGAAGTGACAAAACTCAGTGTCTCACAGAGGAATGCTGCAGTGCTGAAGTGAGCTCTGAGCAGCATCACACCGTTCCTGCCTTGGGTCTCCTCCAGCACACCAACGACACTGCCTGACTTTCAACCAGGCCTTTACTTCTGGATGGGAGGGAGATCCTGCAAAACCCTGCGGTGGCGATAACGGCACACACAGGCACGCACACATGCGGGAGAATCCTCTAGGCACGTCTCAGTAACAGAGGCAAAGCCCTTCCTCCGATTAAGGCATGGAAGGTGCTTTATTCATCAGTGACACTGACAGCTGTTAAAAGCATTAGAGATTTCTCCCAGCTGTCACCACCCCTGTTCCAGTGTTAAGCATAGGTAGAAGCTCTAGTTCTGGAATTAAATGCAGCTGCTCAGTGCACTTCAGATCACCAACATGGGCTTCGGGTCCTTCCCAGCCTAACTCTGCTGTCCTCCCAGCCCTCGCAGGCATTAAGCTCTGTGAATGTCTTGGGACAAAGCTGATAGCTCTGAAGTTGCTAATACATTCCCAAGAAAACAGGAGAGCCTCAAATTCCTTTCACAGCAGAAGCCCAACCACTTTACAAATTGAAGGGAAAAAAAACCCAAACAAAACCAAAAAAGACCCCAACAAATTAAAAAAACAAACAAACAAACCCCCAAACAAACAAACAAAAAAAAAACCCACAGGAAAACTTTCACCAAATCTGAAACCTGTTCATCAATGTGAGCCTGCACATATAATTTTGCCATCCATCCAGCTTGACAGATGCAGCATGAAACAACAACAGTGCATCTGAATGTGACAAAACCCAGCTGAAAATAGAGAAGGCTAACGGAGGAACTGGTGACTGCACAAAGGCACCACATGCACAGCCTATCACTGCCCCCTGAATCTGTCAGAGCGCCTACAGTTATTCTGTCCTCAACAATGTTCATTTATCCAGGACTAAATATGAGATTTCTAAGCTGGATTTGTGAATTCCTGCAGAGGCTTTGATTTAGCTCCTGACATGCTGCAGGGGAGGCATAACCGGAGTCAAGAGTTACGTGCCATGCTCACTTAATCTCCTCTGAAAAATGCCACAAAAAGGAGATTCCCTTAAAAAACACATGAAAAAAGGCAAGAGCAACAGCAAAAGCACCTTCTCATGTCAGGGGGAGACTTGCCTGTGTAAGAGGCAGGGCTGGTGGAAGACACTTTCTGCCACACCGCTGATTACCGTGGGTCCTCTTATCAAACAAATGGACTGGGATGACACGCCAGTAACAGGAGGAAAGATCTAATTGGGGGATACCAGGGGGTAACACAGATCATCTTGTTAAAGTAAATTTGTTAATCTAGTGTATATGAGAAAAGGGCAAATGGGAGGGAGAATTCGTCCTTGTTAAACATTTACCAAATGTTGGGTTATTTGAGCCCTGGGGAGAAGTAAATGTATTCACTACTTAAAGGCTGGAGCATTTGGTCTTCTCAGTTGGAATTTATCCCTGATCTGAAAGGAACATTTTTTCCCACTTGGAAAGGTTAGCAGCCTTTGTCTGTGCGAGTGATTTAATATAATGGACCGTGATTATTGTTGGATTATTATAATGGCAGACTGGCACAGTTATAGTTAAAGTTTTGGCAGAGTTTGTCTCATAAACTGCTATTTTACAACTCGGCTGTAAAAGTTTACTTCGGTCTGAAACTTGAGATACAAGATCTCAGTCCAGGAGGAGTCTTTTTTTACTTTTTTTTAAGTCAAATTAAAGGGAAAAAAATGCTTAAAATTCTCTTGGCTAATGTTTAAGTTATGCAAGTATTAAATACAAATTGAAATCTACTGGCTGAAGACACTTGACAGCATTTGCTTGCTCCTGAATGCCTTTGAGTTAAATCAAAAATAGTTTCAAGCACTTTTATGTAGAAACATGGTTTTCTCACTTTCAGTATTTTGAAGAAAAATGTGGACTAGTAAAACAGCTGGGGTATTAAACAGAAAAATGAAGAGAGAGTGTGCCACAAGCACTTTTTTCAACAGGATTACTGGCATATAGTTGTTATTAAGAATACAGTTGATTTTTATTTTGCATATGTAAATACACAATCATTAGTTTTAAACCCAACATTTGCAAAAGTTTTCACAATGTATACTGAGGAGAAATTCAGCTTGTTTTAAGAGCCCCTGTGGCCTTTGTAGAGTAAGACTACAGGACAAGCTAAGTCCAACACTGTATCATCTGCACAAAGCCTCCAAATTTCTCAGTTCTTAAAGGCACAGTAGCCAAGTGACCACATCAGTTCTTATTTCTGCTTCCCCAAAGAACTCTAAAGGAATTCAAATACCAGACTATGAAAACACCACTTACTGGTACTGTAACTCTACCATTTATATCCGCCTAGTGCCAGAGACGTTGCAGTTGGCAAACATACCATCAATCCTAGAAAAAAACATTTGCAGGAAATATGGAGCAGTAAGTAATTTCTGGACTAAAGCTGCAGAAACTGTGAAGAGTAGAATCATTCCAGATAAAGCTAAACACAGTAAGCTGGGGAAGAGCCAATATAACTTTTTTTAGGAGACTGTCACAGCTTAGATTTGGGGATGTGAAGAAGGACCAAACACACATCCAATACAAGCCCTGGCCAGTTCCAGGTGCCTTTAGCCAGCAAACCTATGGCCTGAAGCAATACCACCAGAAAGTTACTGTTTTGGCATGAATGCAAGTTTCCAAACTCATAACATGTAAGCTGTTTCTGCCCAATATTTTGAGGTTAATCTCTGTGTTTTCTTTGAAGCCTCCCTTTCCCTGCTGAGACATTTACATGCAGGGTGTTGAAGCAAACAGCCAGAATCATGAATCTTTGGGCACTTTTGAGGAGATGTGGGAGTACATCCCTCCCTGCCATATGGCAGGTCTTGGAAAATGCTGGTGACTCACCAGTGAAGACCCATCCATCCAGTTTTCTACACGGCAAACAAAAACTGTTTCTCAAAAAAAATTTCTTTACAGAGAAGTTTTATCACCTGATCCCTGTGGTTCGTGCTCTTGCTGTACAGAGCACAAAAAGATAACTAGAAGTTATTTTTCCCTGTTTGAGTGTGGCCCATCAACACGCAGGGAGACTAGTCTAAGAGATCTCAAGGTCAAAAAACTCAAAATTAAAGCTAATGTGCTACCTGCTTAATCAGAGTTAACATTTTTCACAGGGTGAAAAGCATTAAAGGAAGTCTATAGCTTTTATTATTGAGTCAAATTAATTTTTTACTTTCAAATCCCACTTGTAGCACAGTTTGTAACATTCCAAGTCATATTTATCTTTTGCATATTAAAATATGATGCCTTTCTATAAATAGCTACAGGTTTCTTGGCAGCATTGGTGTGACAGAGGATTAATTAAACTGGAAAGCAGGGAGTGTGGGGACCAGATTTATATAATGAAAACAATATATCTGCTAACACCAGAGAAGTGCTGACACTGTAATAATGCCGATATTAATATTTGGTACAGAACGTTGCAGAGCACATTAGTAAGGTGGTTAAATCTGGTGGGCTGAGAAATGATCGGAAATTACCAGAAGAAAATAAAGCTGTTACTTTACTACTAATATTACAAGTCTCACTCCCATTCAGAAAGATTCACTGGTATCTTGTATTTTAATACCCAGAGCCTGCAAAGTAGTCCACTGACCTCCCATGAGAGTTCCACAGCAGCTGTGAGAATATTCAGAAGTTTGATGGATTTTGTCCCGAGATAACATCACAGCAATCTGCAGTCAAATGAGGACTAGAGAAATCAATAAGAAAAAAGAATTAGAATCTCTCCCCTCCTTCAGTCTACCAGCTAGTTAATACAACCAACTTGTTACATGGTTTTCTGTTAACATAGCCTTATTTACTTCAAAAACAATGAGAGAATGAACATCCAAACACCACATCAAAACCACCCGTTTGACCTCATGAACATTTTCCAGGATTTCATAGAAAGTCACAAGCAAAAAATTACCTTTGAAGTTTATACAAAACAGGGAAGAAAAAAACCAGAAAATACACAAAGAAACTAATAAAAAAAAAACCCTCCTTCTAAACACAAGATGCCCCAGGGCATTTAAATATTCAAGAATATTAAAACACGTTCAAACTTTACTTCACTACTCTTGGAAAACAAAAGGTACCACCTAGTAATTTCCATTTGATTCCTTCTGCATTCCAACTTCCACCTCATCCCAGGACATTACACACGATGCAAACAAGTACTAAAACTAAGTTATTTATTAAAATTATAGAATAAAATGTCAGAGTAAAGATATATATGCATGTCGGTGGTCCAAATAAATTAGGGTAATTTTCATCAGTAGATGACATTTTTTACATTTATTATAATATTTTCCCCATAACTATTCTGTCTGGTGACATTTTTGCACATATATAAAATATATGCGACAGTGTATAATGTATGGCTAGATATTTGACCATTGCTAAATGCTGCAGTATTTTGAATACATTTGCAGACTGTCAAATATTTTAGACTTTCAAGTGATGCATTTTAAAACACAGTAAAATGAAGATAATTTACAGAGGAAGAGACAGATTCTGCTCTTGGCTACTAATAAGAAATCTCAGCCTCCTGACAGGTCTGGGAGTACCAGACCACATCTTTATTATCTTCAAAGGCATAAGCCATGTTAGGAAATAACAAAGGTGGGAAGATGCTTATAGGTCCAGGCTGTCTATATAAATCTGTAGGATTGATAAAGTTAAACCAGGTGTCACCAGCTGAGAACCTGGTCAAATAATTTAAATTCTAGTTCCTATGAAGACTATGTGCTGACACAGGAAAAGGAACATGATCAAAGGCAGGGATGCTTCAATTTTGGAGGCAAACTTTATCCCAGCACTTGTCATTTTTATTTAACACATTTAGCCTGGAATGAGTATGGATGAAGTTTACAGTGAGAGAATAACAGAAGCCTCACCTAATTTAGCCCAGCTCTTGTCTCTGCTCTCCTCCCCAGCTAGCTCTCACCCCTTCAAACCTGTGTGCCTCAATTCACAACCCTGCCCTCCATGCTCCAGCCTCTTCTCCTGATCTCATCCCTCACTTTTCTGGCCACAGTCCAAGGCCTTGGCCCTTTGCCAAGTCCTCACCAGGGCTCATTTTCTCTTCTCTCCTCCTCTCCCACCTTCCTAGCCCTTCACCTTTCCAACCAAACTCCAGGCTTCTGCTCTCTGGTTGCCTTCCCCACCACTCCTGTCATCTACATTCAGATTGGAGAGCCCTCAAGACTGCTCTGGCAAAAATAAACCAGCAGAGAGGTGTAGGCTTCCTAGCACAAGGGCTTGCCATCCTCTAAAAGCCCTGAGGAAACAGGCAGCACATGGAATGTGTATCTTCACCTTCCACCCTGCAGGGCTCCTGCCTCTGGTACGAGGCTGGCTCTCTTTGGGCAGAGACTGCTACTCACTGCTGAAATCCAGCTCCTCACTGCTGAATATGCATGAACCAAGATCGTTAAAAGCCTGACAGCTTTGCCAAATTTGTGTGGATTTTGACAAAAACCGCAAAAGGCATATCCTTGAAACAAAAGCCGGTTTGTTGCCAGCTTTCATGCCTCTGCTCCAAAACATGGGTGTGCCATACAGTTTTAAAGAAAAGATCACCAGAATTGGGCGTTTCTCTCTTTTTTTTCCCCATCTACTATTCCAATACACTGTTCCAGCCTTCTCCCTGTACTGCTCCACACTACCAACCCTATTTTTTGGGATTGCTTTGGCTGAAATTTTGTGGTCTAAAGTAGACAGCTGGAGTGGAAAGCATGTCACTCAAATGATTGAACTTATCAAAGACACAACGCAGGATCTTCTAAAGGTCCACTGATTGTGAAATGCTCTTCCAGTTCTAGTTTCCTGAAACTTAGATCACACAGAGTACTCCATCTTCTTTCACAGCTAGATCCACAGGCCACTGCAAGGTGTCTTCCAGCAGCGTTGAGCCTTGAGCACTTTCAGGGAGCTGCAGGTTTCTGCTGCTGTGCCAAGGTGTTTGGCTTTTTGTAGGAAAAAGACTTTTCTTCAAAAATCAGTTTCAGGGAAAAAAAGATGAACCAAAGTACAAAAGATGTGCATTTAGTATTTGTTAATGGCTTGTTTTAAAAATTTGTGAGGTGCTTTAAATTCAGGGTGGGTTCCAGACACACTGAATAAAGAAAAGCAGTATTTCCTCTCTGCCACAACTGGGATATAAGTAACAACTGACAAGCCTAGGGAAGGAAACAGATGTAGAAACTTTTATAGGCAATTCCTCGTATTCACTAGAAACACTGGTTTAGCGTTAAAAAAGAAAGAGCTCAACATAAACAGTCTCTTACGTGCGTCTAAAACTGATTTGAGCCAAGAGCCAAGCCAGCCTCCAAGCTATCAGAGATACCATCCTGGTCCTCACTTTCTCCAGGGGAAAACTAACCATGCAGCACCTGTCCAAGCGCTATGCTGCATCCCAAAAGGCAGCACAGCACCGTCTGTGCTTGTCATCTATTTATTATGAGCCTTGGAAGCTCCAGCTTCTGTCAGTTGTAGCCACTAGTGGATTTGACAAAACTATTCTTCTGCTTCTTGCAGCTGACAGGGAAGACAGGAGCTGATGAGCCACCACCACCCTTTCCTTTCCCCATCCTCCATGCAATGCAAGATGCAGTATTGTGGCAGACAATCATTCAAATCCATGTGGTTCTCATTTCACTGATAAATTTACCTAGTGGAGATCTAAGAGAGCCCCCAGTATGGCTTTCTACTTCTGAACTGAGACCCCAAACTATTCAAGGCAAAGTTTCTTCTCAGCCAAAACCATAATATGCTGCATGGTTCAGGAGGAAAGAAACGTGGCATTACCAAGTAGCTCAGATGATGGAAAACTATGCAAACATTTCCCTTCAGTGTAGATTGCAGAAAGCTCTGCATGCAAGTATTGCCCATGGCCAGGCTAGGAGCTTCACACCCGTTAATGACAACACACAAAAGACATGGAATCCACTGAAACACTTGGCTCCAGTTTTGGACGTTCTGTGCAGTGTCCCAAATTCCTCAGTAAGTGCTTTCCCCAGTTTGGAAAAACACTCATATTCCTACAAACCTGGAGAAATTCTCTGATCCTCGACCTCTGTACCAAGACAGGCTAGATCAGGTGAGACCCAGCAGGTGATGGGATGCATATCTATTCCAGCATCCCACCAAAATCCTTCCCCTGGAGGGTTAATGCAGTTTCAGGCCAGGCAGGTCTGCCAGAGCTTCCCTCTGTCAAAGCCTCTTCAAGGTGCACACATTAACTAAATCCCTTTTCTTGATAAATGGTTTCATTAAGAACATCCAAAATGAATGTTTTTGCTATAAGCTCAGCCCTGTCACATGCAAAACCCCTCTTCCTTGCTTGATGACAACCAAGTGATAGCCCTTAAAGCCAAAATCCCATCTCTACCTTGTGGCAAGGTGAACAGGAAGCCCAGAATGAGCCAGCCCTACTTCATTTACAACCCCTTACAGGTCAGTCAAGTTTCACTTGCAGGAAACCTGTATGAAAGTAGAATTTCCCATCAACAGGGCACAACCCCAACAGCCAAGAATCAATAGATCAGCTTCCCCTTTGTGTTAGCTCAGTGCTACTGAATGAAACACTTTAAACTCATCGACTCAAATTCCTCTGCTGACAAACATCTGCACACACACACCAGTAAGAGGAATAGTAATTATTTCCCCAGAGAAGAACAATTGTGCTATAAATTTCAGAAGCAGCTTGATTTAAGAAATTAAGCTAAGAGCTAAGGACACTAAATGCAGTTAACTTCTTTGAAGCTAGTGGCATCAGAAATTATTTGCAATATCCCTTTAAACACTTTTACTTTTGAAAGGATGAATACAGAGTTCTTGACAACACCCCTGCCTTGGGTTTTTGAAGGGGCAAGAAACTAAAATTGACTCTAGAGGAACATCTTTCCAATTAACAAATCACAGGTGCGTTTCTCTTCCTGACACTTTTTAGAATTTCCTACATGAATTAGTTGATAGAACTAGAATAGAAAAATATCAACAGAAGCATCCCATTCAGAGCATTTGCATTTTTACTTTTACTATTCAAACTTTGGGGGTTTTTCCACATACTAAATGAGTTTTTTCACCTCTTCCTATTACTTGGCACAGGCACGTCCTTGCTATTTTATAACTACCTTATGAAAGGCAAGAAACTGCCGAAAAATGGCTGAATGTACAGTTTTCCTTAAAGAAAACAGCAGGAGTGTCCTGCTGTCATACAGCCTGGACATTACAACTGTTCAAGGATTTCTGTGCAGCTGAGGGCTTCTGCTCAAATGTCTTTTTTTCCTTCTTTCGGTGACATAGGGAGGAACGTATAAAACTCTTAAAAGATCCCTTCCTCTGTGAATTGTTCCTTCTCTCTCTGCTGTGATAAATGCCATCTCAGAGATGGTGACACACATAAACTACGAGGATTTATAGCACATTTCCAACACTAATATTAAACACATCCTTTAAACTTCTTCTTTGGAAAGATTTCGATTTTTTTTTTCCTCCTTTAGTATCATTTAATAGCTGTTAAGTCACCTTCAAAGAATTTGCAAAACCTTTGAAGTACAACACAAAAAATAGACTTCAACATCTTCCCAACAGTTGCAGGTAATGCGCAGTAATTTTTGAAGGCACGCAGAGATAGAGCTGTCTAATGCCGAGTTACCACCACCCACCCCACAGCCCTGCTCTTGCCAACGCCAATTTTACAAACATGCTTTTGTTCCATTCCCTTACGCTGCAGAGGCATTGGGGATGAATGACACAGATTGCTGGCTTGGTTTCTTTTTTTTCTTTTTGGATAACATACATATATTTTGTTTTTAGAGAGGAGATTCTTCTCCAATTCCTTTGCAGCAGGGCTTGGGTTTACAGCTTCTTGCCTTCCCTCCATGAAGACAAGGGATAACTTTGCTGCCTAATTTCTTACTTCAAGTCTCATTTGTTCAGTAAGAGGGATGATTACTGCCTACCTGCCACAGATTTTTCTGTTTTGTTACCACGTCCATGGATTGTCAAGAATAAACCTTTAGGAAAGGCCTAAGAAATTTTTACAATAAAGATTTCCAGTTTTAACTTGCTCCAAACTCCCTTAACACGCATGTGGTCAGGTGATGCTATTGCCCAATAGCATATGAAAAAATAATTATCTGTACTTTAAAAGTTCAGAGTGCAGAAGTTTTGCATAATTAAAACATTTTCTGAATCTTGCTTGTAGCCCAAAGGTTAAATACTTTTCTTTGCTAGCATAGACCGCATAATTGAGAGGAAGCAAGTGAGTTTATTCTTTGAAAGGCCATGAAAAAAAAAAACAAAAAACCACCACAAGTTTATTTGTACTTGCAAATCCTTTCAGGTCTAAAGAACCAGCAAGATAATAAATTGTTTTTGCTGAAAACAGGAAGTTTGGCAGAGATGCAAAAGGACAGCTAAACTTTGGCTAGACAGCCCAAAACTCTGCATTCTACTTTGAGAGCATTTCCAAAACTAAAAAAAAAAAAAAAAAAAAGAAAACCGAAGTGCCTCAAATCTCAAATCCATAGAAAGCTAAAGGAATAGCAAAGGCATCTGGCAGTGGTAGTTTGTTGCCAAATTTGTGGTTGTGTTGTGCTGGCTTCCAGGCTGGTTTGCCAGTTTGCAGCAACTTCCACCAAGTGCAGCTGAAACCCACACTTATAAAGCCTCAAATGCTGTCAAAGCTAGAAAAGTCCTTTCTCGCTTCTTTTCATCTGACCAAAACCAAAGGAATAAATAAATAAGCGCCATTCATAACATTCCGGTGTGTAAAGGGAGATAACGGAATTTTGGGTCCCCAGACTAAGTCCCTGCCAGGTTTTTCCACGTAGAACTCAACGGGGCAACACAACAACCCCGCTCTGCCACCTCATTGCCACTCCTACCCCATCACCTGGCCACCAGCGGGACCTTCTGGCAGGGGAAGCCATCTCTCAGCACAAATGGAACTCGAGTGCAACTGTTTACAAGAAATGTGCGAAATGTGGTCTCTTTAAAAAAAGTGCGTTCAAAACACATCCATCCCACACACAGCTGGAAATTAGGACAGACTCCAGCCTTTCCGAGGGATTTTGAATGGGTTACAGGACACAACCACCAGCTATAGCCTGTGAACAAGCCAGGCTTATGGTAGGCTCCAGCACAGCCCTCTTTTTGTTGCTGTAGTGGCACTTTCTGGCCCTTCTAGACTGGGTGGGTTAGCTCCCTCCTTACCAAGGGCCAAGCAGAGTTCAGGGGTTGCCACAGGCCAGGGTTTGCTCCAGGGAAGCCACTGGAACATTGCTGACTTCTTTTGGGAGGTAAAGATCCCAGACTGCATGGATACGAGCCGTACCATGATATTTGCCCAAAGGAAGAGAGAACAAATCCAGAACACAAATCTAGCAAATGATGCAAACAGTCCCTCCAAATATGATACTCATATGAACGCCTTCGTGTGAGGAAGGGAATCTTAAATACATTAACTTTGTTTTTTGGGCTAGACCTGCCCATGATTAATCTGAGACCTTCCTCTCCCAAAATGTTGAGGGGTTTTTCCACCCTCTTTTTTTCCTTCTTTCTTTCCCCAGTCCCCACTCACCTTTATTATGAAAATGGGGATCCTCAAAGCGTCTGTCACAAGGGACCACTGAATCCTTTGGGCCAACCAAAATATAAATATAATCAACAGCATAAATATTGTCTTCTGAAACACACAACCCTGAAATTCAGTGATCATAGACTGATCTTTTTTTTAAAAGATCCATTATTATTGTTATGCAGTCTTAAGACCCAACTCACCGACAAGAGATCACCTTCACTATATCGGGGGTTTTTTCATCCTGAGTCATGACCTCATAACAAAGTCCAAAAACAGAGTGCACCAGAAAGTGAGCTCAAATCTTCCAACTTTTCTCCTTGGTACAATTACTTGCCTAATTTAATTGCAAAATGCCTCATTTACACCTGCAGGAGTACAGGCAAGACAAAGGCAACACACTGGTATAGTGTGAAGGTGGAATATGCAGAAAGCTGAAATAGAAAGGTCCTGAGAAGCTGTAATAACTACCAAGGATGACAAAAAGGAGAGGGAAAAACACCACCCCCAAAACCAGCAAACCCTTACTTTTGTTTTACAGAGTTCACCATGGGACTCCTAAAACTCAAGCCTTTAGAAGACCTTCAGATAGAACCCTGATATTCTCAGTCCCTCTGGAAACCTAGACCATGTATTTCTTATTAAGCCCTCCCAGCATCTGCTCTTTAATGGTTGCAATGGCGATGATATCAGCAACACCCACACCTTACAGCACAGCACTTTTCATCTGCTGGAAACAAAACACTTCCCAAAGGAGGCAAAACATTATCATTCCTTGTTTAGAAACAGAAATTCACCTGTGGAGAAACGAAACCGCTTACCCAGGACCATTCAGCTGGAGCAGCAGCAGAGCCAGGAGAAGAAGCCAGAGTCCCTGTACGGATCTCCAACGTGAGCCTTTAACACTCAGCACTTCAACTTCAGTAGAGCAGGTAATGTTATGTTCTCCTCTCTCACAGGTCTGGGCTGAGCTTCAGTTACAATCTGGAAGCACTTCAAAAGCTGTGGATTAAAAAGCTCTGTATAAATGCGAAGTGTGATTATAATTCAACCGATATTGGAAAAATTACAGCAGTTTGTATTTGTTTTTCTGTATTTGTGGAATTTATGTTGTTTCAACACTTGAACAGCTTTTGATAATGACACCATCTGTTAATTCTCACCCCTCACTAAATTAGAACAAGTGGTGAAATTGTTAGACTGGAGTTTTACAGATCCCAGCTTATCAAACAAACCTGAACCCAGGGTCAGGGAGAGGCATCACCAGCAGCAGGAGGCAGCAATCAGTCAGGTACAATTTCCAGGTCAAGCAGAAGGAAAGGATAGGACAATCAGGAACAACACACCTCTCAGCAACTCCTCTGGAGCAGCTCTTTGTTAGGCTGTGCTTCCTTTCCCAACCCTGACGGGTGAACAGCATCAACTCCAAGGCTGCTCAGACTGGGTAGGGTATTCCTGCTCAGATCTGAGATCACTGACAAGTGGAATGGACACCTGGGAACAAGTTAAGCACTCTCCAGTGGCAACAAGTGGGCAGAGCTCTGAGTGGCTCTGTTAAATTAACATTGCCAGAGTAGTGTCCAAACGTAAATGTAGTTGTAAATTACTACAATTTACACATGCTTTACCTGCAGAAATACCAACTGGGGAGCATGAGGAGCACCACAGACACTGGTAATGCATTTGAAAGTGAAATTGAAGTTGATAACCAACCATTTGGCTACATCCCCTCTCCCCCCCCCGCCATTTTCCCTGCATGTTGCTATCCTTCCCTCTGCTCTAAGAAATGCTCTTCCTCTGTTTCCAGGTTATCGGAGAATTTGTTTAATACACTTGTATCTGCAAAAGGGTCAGATTATGTTACATGTAGATCAAACAGTGAAAATACACAGCTCCTGGTATCCAGTCTACTTTCTGCACATGTTGTTAAGCAGCCCTTAGTTCTTCTATGAACCTTTTAGTTCTCTCTTTCCGATTTGTGCCAATAATTTCATTCTTTTCTTAGATAGCGAACCAAATCCCCAACAGTTGTAATCTTCTATTTCACAATGACTTTTTAGTAAAGGGACAGACTTTTACTAAAGACACAAGCGTGATACATCACCGCACAGGGAACAGGGAGTTTGCTCATTTTATTTACGAATGTTCAGGACACAGCTGTGGAAACCTCAGCCCTTCCTATTCCTGATTATGCAGGAGCCAGGCACAAGGCTGCAGTTACACTTGTCTATCAATAGCCTTGGTGGAGTTCTTCAAATGAGGCACCTTTGGTGTTCAGCACCACGGTCATACCTAATTATCTCACACACCCAGGAATGAAACAGGTTTCCCACCTGCCATTGACTCAATTCCCTGTCACCCTCAGTGGGCTTCTAAGAAAGTTGCCCAGAGAAGTTGTGGATGCCCCATCTCTGGAACTGTTCAAGGCCAGGTTGGTTGGAGCTCAGAGCAACCTGCTCTAGGGAAAGGGGTCAATATATGAGACCACACTGGAAAATGAACCTTCTGGTAGCCCCAAGAAAGGCAGGTAAGAAACCTCAACCCAAAAGGTGTTGGATGCTGCTATGATGGGATGAGAAAGGTGCCCAAGGTGCAAAATCTGCCTGACAAATACTTTGATCCTCAGTTCCACTGATTGTGACTATTGGGATCACATAATAATCAGCTCACAGGGGACACTAAGACACCTAAATTCATTTGTTGCTGTCACTAAGGGGTAATTATTCCTAAAACAGAAGAAGAATGAGACATTTGCTGGGCATTGTCGGCACACGGTTGACATCACTAGGAGCCAATCCAGACCCCTGAGTTCAGGCCAGCTTTCTAAAACCCTTTATGTCATTGTCTTACAAAAGGTGTTTGATACCACTGCTGCCTTCTCAGATGTGATCTCATCCTTGACCCTGAGTGGCACTTTTAGGAATAGCTCCCTCAGGTTTACTTTTATCAGATCATAAAGTACATCATATTCCCCTGCCTATGAGATGTGCTAAGACTTGTATCGTTTGTAACTGGAAATCCTATAAAGCCGCCTGACATTTTTTCGTTCATGAAAAATTGAAGTCAAAGTTGGACTGGATGAAAAAGGAGCTTCCAAGATTAAAAAAGTGTGTGTTTGGGGAAGAGAACTATAATCTGGGGCACTTTTCCATGATTACAGTAAGAGCTAAATGTTTTTAGTAATAACAGCAGGGCTCTATTCCTTCTTGGAGTGATAAACACATGGTCCCTGACTGACTGGCTTTGCTAATGTTACAAATATATGTTATAGGCCATATTAAATACATTCAGTTTTTCTACAGAGAAAGCGGAGTGGTGCACAATTACCCAGCATCACACCTTACAGCGTCTTGTCAGGACTCTTAGAGTGATACTTTATTTTGCAGATCTGCAGACTAAGTATGAGGGATTAAAAGACTTGCCCAAGGTCTCCGAGCAAGTGTGCTGCCCAGTCAAATTTTCATGGTCGAAGACAAGCACCACGTCAGCAAACAGCTTGAATCTAAACAAGCAGACAGGTTGGAGGATGTCAGCAAAAGGGGCCAGGAAGACTTGAGTCACAGCTGGCATGGGTCAGCATGTAGGTCGAGGGGGCAGAGAATAACCTGAAGCTAAATATACTCCAACTCCTTGCAGACTCTGTGCTGGCAGTAGGCCAGACTGCAGCAGTCATGGCTGGGCTAGGTTTAAAGTGCTCTCTCCTGCCAGCTAGTCAGCCCTGCCTTAAATTAACCCAGCTGACTTTAGACTGAAACAGATGATGGTTCCTCATAAACTCAATTACACCAGCTCAGCCATGAGTGGAGAAGGCTCCAGATGAAATTTGGTGCTTTACCAATATCTTGAGTCTCTACTGTCTTCCCTGCCGTAACTGTTGACAGTGACTTAAATTCTTTAAATCCATCTGAAAGACAAAACTTCAGGTTAACCTAAGAAACATCAGTTTCAGGGGCCTCTGCCTAAGGTTGCTGTATCCACGATGAAAGGAGGCTTTCTGAGACTGTTTCTCCACTGGATGTCAACATGTAGCAATGAATTCACTCAAGATGTTCCTGTGGATTTCTTTGCTGGTAGGGTCACCATTTCTATGGACTCCTTTTATTACAGTCTCTGATCTTTCCAACTGCAAGAAACCACAACACTGCTTTACTAGGGACTTGTTTAAGTCCTGATATAAAACGATGCTTATATACACCCCTTAACAATTCTACTGCAATCCAACCATTACTCTCTTATATTAGTCAGGATAAAATAAAACCCTGGGGTCTGTAAAAGCATGTATATGTGCACAAATATAAATACAGTTTGACTGCTAAACTTACATGCTGAACCTACATTTTCTGTAATAAAATATTTAAGTGGTTTCAACTCCACAGTTGGATTCTTTTAAAACTCTGAGATAGCAAAAGACATCAGCGCAGGACAGTATCCACTGGACACAGTCAGTCACTAGATGAGTAATAAAATGAGTATTTTCATTATGGACTGACAAGGACCAACACAGCTTTTCCCACAGAGAAATAACCTCTATAGTACCACCTCATGCCACCATAAACTAAGCTCAAGTCTTCATTTTAAGATGCATTTCTAATGCCTAGCACTTAAATATCGGAAAAGTCTGATAAAGATTTGTCTGAGGCTGAGCCAAAGCAGAGTAAATGGCAAGACTAGTAACACAGAAGCTTGTGGAGGCTTTGGAGAGCAGTTAATCACTTCTGTGCAGTCTAGTAAGAGCTAAATTTTCTGATGCCTAATTTTTTTTTCTGTGCTTCTTCAGAAATTAGGCTCTCCTGAAAAGTCACCTTCGAGGATGGTTTGTCATAGCCAGGGCTGCACTAGAGGCAGGAGTTGCTTGAGCTGAGTCCTGGTAGTTCAAGTAGAAGCTCTCCCACTTGTCATCACAGTATATATGACCTTATTACTCCTCCCTCAGTTCTGGCACTGATTGTTAATTCTGTTTGCAGCCAGTGAAGTTTCCTCAGTGCTCTCTGCTGCCGTCTCTCCCAGCCCCTTCTGCTTTTGTTTTCCAAATGCAGCAAAAAATACGTGAATCCAATTTTCTGCCAACACCTAGGTGAACCAGCTCCAGAAATTAACGTGGAAGATAACAAAGCAGGAAGATTATGTTAGGGTTATACTACTAAATAAGAATACATTGAAATTTGCAGGAATTTATCTGTATATCAACGACACGATGCCGCTTCCTACTGTGGGACCTGAACAAATTAGCTACCAAAGTCCAGCCCTCAACAGCTCAGATTTATCTCAGATTTTACTGGCAGGGAGAATGAGAGTCAGTGACAGGACAAGCCCACGATTGTGAAGAAAGACGGAAGTAGACCCAGATCTGCTGGCTCACTTCCCTGGACATTTGACTTTCCACAAGCTTCCTGCTAGCCAGGGGTATTGCAGAGAGCTGGAGAACCTGATTGTTTTGGGCAAAGGTTTTCCACTGGCACTGAGAAGGTCACTAGGCAGGACTGGAGAGATGTCAGGGCTGCAGCCGACTCCTCTCTGGCTGGGAGCAGTCCCTCTGTCAGAGCACGAGCTGCCCTTGCTCTCTCACAGCCCTATCCAAAAGGCGTTGTCTGGAAGCAATTAGAGATTTTTAAAATTTTTTTTTCTTTTTTTCCGTCGTTGCCTGACAACTTCAGCAGACGCACATGCAGCCATCCCCCTACGCTTCTAAAGAACTTTGCTTACTGTTAACTATTTAAAAGTTGAAAGTATTAAAGCTAATTGAACTGGCTGCTCAGAGAACCAAGTCTGAGGTCAGCTGTCATATGCGGTAACACTGTTCGGGTAAAAGAACTTTGGGGTAGTTTAGAAATCTTTAGAAAAGTGTTCATGCCTGTCCACGTACTTGTCAGTCCTACCTGTCACTGCTAATGTGGGGGGGTGTTTTAGGTTAGAGAAACAGATGGAGCTGCTCTGAGGAACTCCTCGAGGAACGGCTGTAGCTGGTGCTGAAAGTGGCGACAGGAGATGATACTCAGCTGGCCAAATTTTGAATACCTTGCTTCAGGTGCTTAACCTGGCAGAGTCTTTATGGCCGAGTGAGAGGCAAAGGGAAAAGAGATGGCAGTGGAAGGGGAGAATAAAAGATGGCCTCTTCCACAGAGCCATCCAGATTCATATTTAAATACTCTAATTGCCTTCCAGAGGAACTGACTGTGTCCTCATCAACTTTGTTTGAAACCTGGATAAATCCTCCTGTATTTGTAGATATTGTGAATATGCTCTTAGTATCACACTGAAAAAGAGTCTCAGATGATAAATGAGAAAAATTCTCTTGACTTCAAAGGTGTTACTGTTTACACTCATGCTGCTGAGGATTCAGCCCAGTATTTTTAAAATGCTGATGCTCCTTGGCCCCTATGTGAATAAATTTATTCTGACTGCCATACTTTGGGGGTTTTTTGTGAGAAAAAAGGAAAGGGAGAATTAGTTGGCGGCTGCTAATGGTACAGCAGCAACAGAGGGCTTGTCCCTAAAGGGATCCTTGCCTTCTGTAAATCCAGAGCAAGGGACACATCAGGATCAGACCTGTAGAACGAAGATGTTCATAACATTGTGAGAGTATCTCCTATGTGCACAAATAGACCATCTTCCATAACACTGAACTGGTGGCTTTGGGGGTGCAAAGTCTTTTGTTCCTACCTGGAAAAAGCAACCTGCTAGAAATAAACAGCAGGTTATGCTGATTTTATAGAAGGGTGAGTTGTCTTTAAGGACTGCTGAGGAATGTGAACATTCCACATATCTGGACAATCTTTGCCATCAAAGACTGAAAGAAAGAAAAAAAGACAAAAATTAACACATCAAGGAAGGCTCAATTCTTTCTCATTTGCCGGGTCTAAGGCCAGTAGATAGGCACTCCTGTTTTGTAGGAGGAAAGGAAGTCTGTTGGAAGCTTGATTCTTGAAGGCTGTAAGGAGAGGTTATCACGGGACCAGAGGCAGCCGAGTACTAGAGCATAGCTGCGGTTATGGTTTGTCTACGTTGTCTTGCCATTAATTCTCCAGCCAGTCTTCTGGGGGATAACAGGAAACCTCCAGATGGTAAAATTCATGCCATGGAGACATTCATATCCTTTCATATCTGTGACTACAGCCTTGCAAAGAACAACATTTGAGATTACACCACACTTTGAACTACAGGCAAGAGGCTTAGCTCCCCAGCAGCAGAGGGAACAGTCATGAATGACTCGGTCTTACTTAGTCCACAATCAGTCAAACTTTGTAATCTGTACAAAACAATGAACTACAATCAAAAGAATATGAACAGCCCAAAGCAGCTTCAGGGCTCTTCTGGGGGAAAGCAAGGGTCTTGCATTTGTCTTCCACTTATATGAGAATGGGAACAACCGGATGACCTAAGAAGTGGAGTCATTTTTAATACCTGCTCTTTCCTCCCAGTACCTGGAGGCGTAGAGTCCTGCATGCCTCATCTCACTGGTTATCATTATTATGTCATCCAGATCAATCATTTCAAGCTCATTGGGTTGTAAATTCAGCTTTGATCATTCGTTACACTTTGTTAGTATTTATCAGAGCCAGGGCTCTTTTAATCCAAAACAGCAGCATTCAAACAGCAAGGAAACCTGGGCTCCAAGAGCACTGACTGCAAGTTGGAGCGGTGGTGTTGGGTTTTGTTTGTTTTCTAAATTATTCACTTCTAAAAATTTCCCAACTGCTGCAGGGTTAAGCTCTGAAAGGCAGAGGAAACCTCTCCTCTCTCAAGACAGGCACAGCAAGAGCAAAACGCAAAGCGCTTGCCTGTTGCTTGTAAGCCCATCGCTGCTCCAGAGGATCGGAAACAGGCATAGGAGAGGGACGGATTCCTCTGCGGGCAAAACCTCTTTCGTGTCAAAGTATGCGTAAGGCTCCTGGGGCTGATCCACAGCGCACGGAAGTCACCAAAACCAAGAGGCCGAGCTCATGAAGTGCTGCAGAGCAGGTATCTCACTGGCTCAGACTCCTTGTAAGCACCAGCGGCAGCCGATACCGCACTTAGGACAAAGCAAGAGCTCTTCTTTGTAATTGAGAGCCCAGGAGCCGAAAGGAGGATTGCACTCCAAATGGTCTCCCCGGCGATGACGAGCACAAATTCTTTAGCACCATCTAGCTAACAGCGAAGGTAACCCACACCGACACTCCTGCCCGCAGAGCTGCGAGGCTCCCGAAGCCGCAGCGACGGGAGCCGCACGCTGATGGGGGCAAGGAGAGGGCGGGTTTAGCAAAGAGCGCAGTGAGCCAGATGGAGCGCGGACCGATTTCTTTCTGGTGACAGAAATTGTATAAACGGCCGTGGGAAGGACAAGTGCAAATCTGATAGAACAAATCAAATGGTACCTCGTCCAACAGTCTGAGAAAACACGAGAGCAGGACATGGATGAGAATACGATTTTGCTGGAATGTCAGAGAGAAAACGGATGAGAAAAATGCTGTGGAAGTAAAACTGAGTGCAGAAAGCTTAACAAAGGGCTACAAAATTAATGGAAGGTGCCTAGAAAACTTTGAGAGAATAATCAGACAGTCAATCAAAATCTTGAACAAGTTCATGCAATATTTGCTGAAATGTTCCTGTAGATATAATAAAGTACAGTAGGGTGAACAGTTCAAAAGAATAAAGTGTTTTGAAGTGAAAGATCCGGAATTTTGCTTTTTCAAAGCAAATTTTCTCTGAATATTTTATAATGCTGTACTATTATATAAAATAATTATATAAAATTATATACAATTATTATCTATAATTACATTATTATATAAATGTAAAAACAAATCCCCAAAAGAAGTTAGTAATACGCATTGTCATTTTTATAAAAGGAACATTTCCAAGCCCCTTGTTTTCCCAGCTGGTGAAAAAATTTGAAACTGATGGATATTTCTGAATGAAGACAAATGTTAAAAAACTCAAAGAAAGGATTTTTCTCCCTAAGAGTTTCATGAAAAATTTTCAGAACTTCTTTCTCCCTTACGATTCTGATGAGACGTCAGTTAAGCTGATATTGGAACTGCCTGCAGAATAAGGCACAATATTTAAAGAACTATTGGGAAAATCCCTTCCCCAAAAAATTGCTACTAATATATATATTCACCTAAATTATTGTTTCACATATGACTGAATTTTCAGAATAGAGTACATCTTCACCTTTCATGGCTTCGTCAAGGAAAAAGAATTAAAATACACAAAATTAGGAAGCATTTTGATTTAGCACTGGCCCAACTATCTCTTTTTGTTTAGGCCTTCAGAAAAATCCAAACGAGTTTTATTTTCACAACCAACTAAACCAATATTTTAATTTTTTATCTCTACTTTTGACCTAAGTTTTTTTAAGCGGCTTGCTAGGCATTCTTAAATTTCCTCCCACAATGTGTTTATCTTTTTTTGGTTGGTTGGGGTTTTATCCCTTTAAGAAATGACCTAGAACACTCACAGAGCGTGTTTCCACAAGGAAGGATCACGGGCCAATTGATGGCTTTTTTTCTAAGCACTTGCACTCTATTTTTAGACTATAGAGACCCAAATTCAAGCCCTAGGCTACCTTGTGGGCCAGTGTTAAAAGCAGTTTGTGTGTACAGCCTTGCAGACAGGTCTGTGCTCCAAAGGAGGAGGTGTAAAGAGGCAGCTCTACCTCGGGGCTTGGTGACTGCTCGGGAGCCTCGCATGCCCCCGCCAGAGCAGGCTGACAGAGGCTCCTCTCTCTTGACAAAACAGACACCACCCTACAGGGGCTGGTTGTACAGGCCACGCTCTGCAGAAAGGAGAGGCCCAAAGAAGGTCCGAATTTTGGGAATGGAATTTGTGTGGGGACAGAAAGACACAGAACTGCAGTGGAGCACAGCCTCTTCCATAGCAACACGGCGAACTTCTGCCAAGCCATGTTACCCTCAGCAGCACAACGTGTAACGTGGTCAAAAACTGGAGGAAAAGGGAGCTACTCGAAGTCTGATGAAATGAATACCCATGTTGCTGAGTGGTGCAGTTGCTGGTGCCAAGGAAACGGGAGCCAACACTCCCACGGGTCCTCCAAGCCACCCAGCGTGTGGCCAGCTCAGCCAGCATGGCAGTGCCCTCAAAGCTTTGGAAACAGCCTATGTTTGGTTGGATCTGCTCACCTAAGGAGAGAATCGAGAGATGAGCTTTTGTTTGCTTTCCTTTTTTCGCTTGCCTGCATTACTTGGTTCTTTTATAATTGGCCTTGTACAAAATATTCTGTCAAGGCGCATGTGGTGGAATTGCCTCTGAGACTCCGAGCACACGCTAGTCTCACGCCCTCTCACACCCTGTAATAAGCTTTTTATTCTACTGTAATTAACAGCCAGGAAACAGCCCCTCTTTGCTTAAAATCACAAACAGCCCTACACTTAATATTTTATGCTGCTTTTGCTTTACCTGCTAATAATCCTTTCCCCTCCCTGAATTGCTTTCATATACTCGCTGCCTGTCCAGCCACTACATGCTGAATTCGAACTCCCTGACTGCTTAATTAAGTAATTTTTACCTAAATGATGTGTATTTCATACCAAAAGATTCTATGCCTGTGAAATTAAGGAATGCTTTCTGCAAGCCAGACACACATATTTTGGGGAGTGGACCACCAGGGTAAATACAGACTTTCAGTCATATCTACAAGATGTTTACTGAATGTATTGCAGGTCCTCTTATTACATACTTCCGAATTTCAGAGTAATATTTTGTCACGCAATGCCAGCATATAGAATTTTATTCCTGCAGAAGACAGGTGATTTCCAGTGGTCTCAAATAAGTGAAGCACTTGTATCTTCCTTTAGAGAACTTGCATAGGCAATTAAGAATCTCAGCCTCATTGAAAAACTAATGAAAACAAGGTAAAACTAGGAATTTTAACCTAGCTCATGTAGACCATTTACAATGTTTTATGGGGTTTATCATCAAATATAGGTTGCACATAGGACACCCCTCCTTGAGTTTACGTCAGCTTAAACAGAAAAGGTGTTCAGCAGCAGTGGTTCAGGTTAATAATCACTATTGGTAATTTTAAAGGATAAAAAAATGTAGTGTTCACACAGGAGTAGGATCCAAACCCCTCCCGCAGTTGGTGGACTTCCCATTTAATATGACAGGCATTAGATCTGGCTGATTCTATCGACTGACGTGGGGACAGAAACCGACTCTTTTGGCTTCATAAAAGCAAACGTCTTTTTATCCGAATAATTATTATTATCGTTGAAACAAAATGTATATTTTCTCAGCTTTTTATTTACAATGTAAAGTGCTTTCCACAGTAAATCAACAAATATGAGTATTCATGTCACCAAAAGCTGATGATTAAAAATAATTACTTTAATGGTAGCTGGCCTGATGCCAAACATGATTAGCTTTCGCATTTCAAGCATGATAGTAGATAATTTACATCTCCTTTCACACCAATACCAAACTACTCCTAATGGATTCTATTTTAGTTTTTATGAATTAATAGAAATTTAGTGTCCAATTCACTATATTATAGACACCATTTGCTTTCAAAACGAAAGAATTGTTTCAAAAAAGGGCAGAAAGTAACCAAATCACAGGATAGGAAGCCAATAAACTTGGCTTCCCTGCTGACAGCGTCCTTGCCTGTGCCCTTAGAGCTGTCAGAGGCAGAGTGAGAAGAAAACTTTTTCCAACAGGCCAGAAAATCCTGTCAAGCAGGAAAACCTATGAAAGTACCCAAGCTGTCTCTACCAGGACACATGCAGATTGAAGGCCCTTCTCCCCTAAAGACCAAGGAAAACCTCCTACCCACTCCAGCGGACAGGATTTTGTTCTGAGAACAGAGAAGGAAATTGGACATTTGTCTTGTTAAAACATCACAAGCTGCTCAAGGACCTGATGGGTCAAAATAGAAAATATATTTACATTCTTCTAAAGGAGTTTTAAAACCAGTTGCCTTTCACCTACCGATTAGGCCTGAGAACAGAGCCCCGAGCGTATCCTGTGGGGATAAACACTGACGTACACACGCAGGATGGCCCTCACCCACCTTAGGTCAGGCTCAGGGTGCCAAAAGCACCCGGACACTCTTTGTGGGAGGAAAAGGAAGAGCAAAGAAATTCCAGCTCCATCTGGTTTGGAAGTTTGTGCCCATAGGAAATGTGGAAATTCAAAACACAGTGAGAAGACACAGTCAGAAAGTCAGAAGGACAGCCTTAACTTTCAAATATGGGATCGTTGTTTCTTGGCTGGAAAGGAGCACACAGGAGCACCAAGGCAAAAAATACCAGGGGTGCTCACGTGGGGGAGGACTCACTAGGCATATGAAGCAGGAATGATAGGTAAGATAACATCTTCTGTATAGAAGATAATAAACTTTCATGAATATGGTAACCTTTCATGAAGATAATAACCTTCAGCAGGCTGGAAGAGAATGGTTTAAACTACCAAAAATAAACCACCTTAGTGATTTGGTTTCCCCTTATTCCCAGATCTCCATCTCCAAGAGGCCCAGCAAAGCTCCAAGCTTTGCTTGACTTCCACCAGGACCAGGGTCTGAAAATTGTAACTAGTTTTGATGGCTACAGGAAGTTGGAACATGTGTTTTCAAAGAAAAAATTTGGTAAGAGTGTCCAAAAAACGCATAACTAAAAAGAAGCAAAGAGAAGCACCCTCCCTTCGCCAGCCTATCCCACATCCCTCAGTGCTACAGGAGACAATTTCTGATGCCTGTGATCCCCTAAGACTGCTCAGAGCTGCAATAATGAACCCAGCCCAAGCTAATGGGTTTCACAGGACCTGTAAACATCCATTTTCTTTTGCTGGTCACTGATTAAAAGAAAATATATTAGTCAAGTTTAAGCCTTCACCTTTCAACCTACTGCTGGCACAGCATATAAACACTTCTTGTGAAACCCTTCTAATTTACATTTCAATGGACCACAGCCCTCATCTACACTGCCATTAAAACATCCAGCACTGGCAGCCTCAAACATACAGAATGGATGTGGTGCCAGCATCCCCCATGTTTCTTCTGACTTTCTACAGGCTCCTATAGGGGCTGACAGGAAACCAAAGCTTCACATCACGTCAGTGCTTGGTTTCTGTGGACAGTCTTAGCCCCAGCAGCAATCAATGCTGGTGGTGAGGCTGGTTTTTACAGGACAGCCAGTGCAGTCTTCCCACAAAAGTCACTCATATCAGTTCCTGGAGTTTGCAGAGCAAATATCTGGAGGAGGGAAGGTGCAGGGAAGAGCAGACAAAACTGGTGGGCTCTACCAGTGGGAGCAAATTTGGAACTGCTTAGTTAGAGATAAAATTCAGTATCACGACAGGAAACCCCAAGGCCTGTTCCTGTCCCCCAGGCTAATTGCTGTTGGTCTGGCAGTACACCCCTGTTGCTGAGCCATCCCTTCTCACCAGAAAGAGCTCCCAACACCTCCCCCCTCCTTTCTCTCTGGCAGAAATCCGAGCGTATCCTCCGCACTCCGATCTAAAGTAAACCGCCATGTCATCGCCCTAGCACAAAAACACACAAATACCCTCCCACCTTTGGAAAGCAGCAAAACATTAAGCTTTATGGGTACAACAACTAATATAAAAAAAAGCCTGACTATTTAATGCAATGTTGTGGTTGAGAATTTAACCACACAAAAGGCAGAAAATTCAAACGTACAATTCCCACAGAAACCATAACTTGGCCACGTTTCACATACACACGTCAAGGCAGAAACTCTAACAGCGCATTCCCCCAGCTGAATTATTGCATTTGCAGAAGAGGTACAGCTCTCCTCCTCCTCCTCCCTTCACTTTTTTCACCTCATTTTTTTCTCATATACAAATCTCCAGTGGCAACATTTATGAAAAATTAGGGAAAGGGGATGCCAGGGGGGAGGAAGGGGGAGGGGAGCATGACTTTGGGTAAACACACATGCACGAGACAGGGTTGAAAAGCAGACCTTAGCCTCCAAACTGCTTCCAGCTTCAGCTGGTTTGTGTCCAGGCCCCTGGGTTTAAGTTCTTTTCTGGAGGAATCACTGAAGTCTGCACCATGACTTAGCCTGATCACACAGCACCCAGCCCTAGACACATCACCCCCAGAGATCTAACCCTGGAGGAAGCTGCCCGACAGACAGCCTGCTGAGTCTCAGTTCCTTTCTTAGCTCTTCATCATGAATTTCAGTCTGGCCGAAGATCTACCCAAACTCACTTTGGCCACCACATTCCTGTTCCCCAAGGCAATGCTATGCAAGAAAATGAAGTGGTATTAACTCACCCCTCAGTGTGAACAAGCCTCTTTACAGGGCAGGCTGAGTGAGATCAGCCTTTGCACCATTCTGGAGAGGGGACATAAGTCATGGCTCTGGATCTACAGTAGGTTACCTTCACCCCTCTACCACTATAGATGAAACTATACTGCACAAACCCCCACCAATTCCAAGCTTCTCTGCTCACCTTTTAGAATAGTAACCGCTTGTATTGTATATACAGGCAGCTAAACATTCCTCCAGCTGCCAGCCTTGCTGCTTAATCCCTTCCTACCTGCTCTAGAGAAAGAGGTACAGCAAGCAATACACTTTTTTCTTCCTCAGTTTCCAGCCCCAAGTTTGGAGGCAACTTTGTTAGAGTATCTTTACTCATATAAGCAAATAGGCATTTGTACCTAGAGGGAAGATGTGGTTCCAGCCATTGATCTAGGCTGCTTGCCTCACTTGGCCCTAGGCAGTCACAGAGGCCAGTATGGAATATGTTATACTTAATGTGCTGTGCTGCATCATTTCTGGCTCTGAGGAGCCTGTCCTGAGTGGCCCAAGCAGTTGGAAATCTGAATTTCTTGGCACTAGTGAATTTCAGCTTGTAGAGAGGAGAAAAACGAGGTAACTTCCCTATTCATTTTACAACAATTAAGAACATAAAAATAGATGAGCCATTCGGAGTCACTGATGGCCCATCCAACCCAGTATCTCGTCTTCCCCAGCGGGGAGCGCTGGGTGCTTCAGAAGCAAATATAAGCAGCATGGCAATTACAGTGATCCCTCCTCTGGTATAACCTCTCAGATTCCAGCAATCAGCAGTTTGGGGACTTCCTGAGCCAGAGGTTGCATCTGGACCATCATGTTTAATAGCTCCCAGTAGACTTCTCCTCCATGAATTTGTCTAATCCCTTCTTGAACCCGTTTATACTGTTGGCTTCTACAACATCCTGTGACAAGGAGTTTCACAGTACAATTGTGCACTGAGGGTGCTGGGGAAGCAGGGGGGGAGGAAAACTTCCTTTTCACTGATTTCAACTTGCTGCCTAATTATTTAAGGGAGTGCCCTCCAGTTCCAGAAGTATGAACAGCAGTAAAAAGTCATTGCTTGGGAACTTGCTTCCCGCCATTCAGACCATTATCAGGTTCACCCAAGCTTCACTTTTATGGGCTAATCAGTATCTCATACAGTCACTTACTGTCTCTCATAACAATGTCATTCCATATATTCGCCACTTTCTCAGTGCTTTTCTGTTTTCACTGTAACCTTTCTGATACAGGAAATTTTTCTTTGGCAATGGATGATCCTGATAACTAAGCTGAGTGTATTTACCAGAAGAGTTTTGAAACCAAATTATTTACCCTGAAGATACAGGCACAGTTATAGAAAAAGAAAAGAGAAACTTCATTTTGCACTTTGGCGGCTTCATTGACTTCAGTTCAGCAACTAAGCTTTACTCAGATTTATGTCCAACCTTCTCTCAGCCACCCAAGATATCCCCTGAGCTCCTACATACACCTATATATAATACTGCAATTGCATTATAGCATAATGATATATTATTTTTTCAATAATTACTGTAATTGAGTTATGTAATAACTCATAATTATAATAGTAAAATGCTATGATGATATAAGCATAACACACACATATATATTTAACTTTTTTATACATACACATACATGCATGTTATATGTAACACATAAACAATACAAGTTATAACTAAACATAAATTTCTTTGACTAATCTAATTAATTAATTCCCTAATTTAAGAGAATGTGTCCTAGGTAGGAGAAGTTCAGGATCAGCGCACAGGTTAGAGGGGGAAAAGTCCAACAACACCAGCCACACCAGCCTCACATGCTGCTTCTCTGGTGGTTCCTTCTTGCCTTTTCCCTCCTCACACTACTTCTGCTCCTCTTTGACCTGACTTCTGTTGTCCTTTGCATAAAGAAAGATTTTACCGTGTCAGGCATGACTCTGTCTTTTGTAAGGCTTCTGTGGCTATAAGCAAAATGCAGACTAAGACAAAATGCCTTTAATTATCCTGCAGACCTGAGTTTGTCAGGTCTCAGGGCAGAGACTGTAGCAGCCAGTAAGCAAAGAAAACCAGCTTCTGTCTCAGGCGCTGACTATTCCCTCATCTTTTCTTTCCCCTTTCACATGCATTTGCTTTGTCCTGAAAGAAGGCTTGAACTTCAGCTGCAAGAACAGACATAGCAACTCCAGGCTCTCTCAACTCTGTTTGTTTTCTATCCCCAAAAAACACTAATCCTATTTATCTTAGGTCATTTTAAGAGACTTTAAAGCTAAAATGGAGTTTATAAAAATTTCATGCAGTGAAAAAGAAAGAATATCATATTAAGTCGAAAGCAGTACTTTGTATTTACTACCTCTAGTGCTTTAATTAATATCCCTTCTTTCCCCTATCCATACTTTTAACAAATTTTAACAACAATAAATAAAAGGGTGCCATGAAGCCAAAATCAGATACCTCTTCTATTTGTAAAGAAGACAAGAAGTAATAGCTCAATCTTGGCGAACGGAAGTTTTGAGAACCAGTTACTACCTGCCAGCAATTAAAGATATGCTTAACCAAACACCACATCAAATGACACCTCCATACACCCATGTTACCATGGATGTACCTTCGTGCAAGTGTGGAAATAAACATTTAAGAGCAATTAACTCTTAGTCAGATGCCTAGAAATAAAGAAACGTGATTTGCTTTGCTGTTCTCACGGAAAACATCTGACCAAAAGTTATGGAGCCTGATGCCTGACGAGATTTCTGGGGCTTCTCTTTAACCTTTCATTGCCTTGGTTTGTTACTTCTTCCTTTGAGACAGATACATACACATAGGCCTCTCTAAACATATTTATGTGTGTGTATTAAATACAAACATCCATTCTGCTTGAAAAGACTTTACGAGGGCTGTTTAACGTCTGTGCATCATAAAGAAGACTGAAAGGCACTCTGCACTCACACTGTATCACTCTCACTGCACCTGACAGTCACTCACGTGGTATCAAGCCAGGGAGAAGTGAAGGGGGAAGACTCCCCACTTGGTGAAAGGTAAAGGCACGGAGGAATACTACGTGCCAGGCAGCAAAGGACTTCTCTGCTGGCACCTGGCCCCTCGCTGGCCCCTCACAAACAGAGCAAAGCAGTGTTAAGCACATTATTAGTCTGTGTCAAATGCAAAAGTCAACTTGTGCTCCTGCATGGGCTGCAAGACCTGGTGGTCCACGGGCAGAAATTCTGCCCTCTTGGCTCTGGGAGGGATAACACCCCACAGAGGGGGTGCTGGGCAATGCAACAGGGCAACCTCACCATGTGGGTTTTTTAAAAGGATTGTAAGCAAAACCTCAACACCTCTGTGGGGAGCTTTCCTGCTGGACCAGAAGCACCTGTGCATTTTAGAATTATTAAGGCTGGAAAAGACCTTTAAGATCACCAAGTCCAACCATCAGCCCAGCACCACTACCATGCTCACCACCAAACCGTGTCTTCAGATGTCACATTCACACGTTTTTTTAAGCACTTCCAAGGATGGTGACTCCACCACTTCCCAGACCTTTACAATCCTTTCCCTGCCTTGCATGTTGGGCTTACGGACATATTGACTTGCATGGACGCAGGACAGCACCAAGCTGACAGACTGTAGAAGGCAGCCACCATACCCCGTGTCTTGGAGGGACTTCCAGTAACCACCCCACACACCCTGGTCCTTTGAGGCAGGACTAGACACATGCCAGTCCTCCCTGACACAAGTTTGTCTGTCCTGTTCTTAAGGATGCCCAGTAGCAGACACACAGGCAAGCTAGTCCAGGGTTTCACCAAACTGCATCATTAAGGAGGACCTTCCCACTGTCCAACACCATCTTCATCCCAGGGAGCGGGGACGGGGAAGAAAAATGAAGAGCAAACAGTCTATCCAGCCTTCATTAGCAGAAATGTTCTTCAGTGTCTTCTTGGTTGACCTTGTCTACTAAGACATACTGAGAGATAATAATAATAATAATTAGCACTTACATAGCACTTAATCCTCAAAGCACTTTACAAACATTAGCTAATTAACTAAAAGGCAGATTATATATGCGTCTGTACATATAAATAAATAAGTATAAAAGATCTGGGAAGCCTGCCACATTCATCCTTGCAGAAGTAAGGCCTTGCAAATTGCCTGCACTACACAAATCTTACTGCTTTCAGTAACACGTCATGCCAGCTTGGTTCAAAGCCCACAGATCGGCTTATGAGCGTGTACTCTGCCATCCATGTAGACCTGCAAGCAGGGAAATTTCTTTAGGACAGCCATGAGATGATATTAATTAAGCAGTCTAACTTAATTTAATACTCAATAGGCTTATTTTCCAACATGAGCAGTTTCTAATGACTGTAAATACTTGCATTATAGTTGGTAGCCACTTTAAATAACTGCTAGATACCAATTAAACTCACAGAAAAAGAAACAAGGTCAGGGAAATGGCAGTATTTTTAATCTCCCACTATGTTACACAAACCCTGTGTATTTCTTTTCCTTTGAACTCAAATTCCACACAATCTTATGGATGAGGTCATTTTAGGAAAGGTTTCTCCTTAGACTGAGCTGCTTCGCGTGACAAGCCGGGGGCTACTTTTGTCACATCCTTGAAAACTGTGGTGCTGGGCCCATAGCTTGTGCCAAAGGGGAGGTTGAGGCCCCGTGGGCTGACATGGGGACAGGGAGGCTGGGATCAGCCTGAAGGACAGGCTGTATGGAACACCCCATTCAGCACCTCTTCATGCTGTATCTGCTTATCCACGTCTCTATACTTCGGCACAGTTGCAGGGCTGTCCCGGAGACTTGAAGCCCAGCAGCAGTGGGCAGCGCTCTCCTTGCTGGCAGTTCTGGCTGCTCTCATCTATTTCATGGAGTTGACAACAGCGTTTTGTACTTGCCTCCACCTTTCCCTTCACCTCCCCCTATTTTGCATCTTCTAACATTGTGACTGAGCTTGAAACTCTGATCCATTCCAGACTAGCAGCCTGTGGCTGCTGCTGAAACTCCAGCAAGACAAAAAAACTCAGCAAATTAAAGAATGAGACTGTATGAAATGCAAATGGGAGGCCAGCTTCCTGACTTGTGGGCAAGGTGGTTGTCATACAGTGAGATCAAATTCATGCTGCACACGCCTCCCTTTGAGAAAACGAAAAAAAATCAAATTTAAATTGCTGTTCTCCTTGCACTTAGAAATGTGACTTGGCTGCAAATGTTGGCTGTGAAATCCCTCCCTGCTCTCAGCTTTTGCTTTCCCCTGGCACACGTACACATGTGTACATGCAGCAGACACAAGGTGCCACACAACAACACCCACATCAAATCAAGAAGATTTAAACATCTGTGAGAGAAAAAAAAAAACCCACAGACATCTACTTCTACAGATCCTCTTGTGCAGTAGCATGGGCCAGGCCCAGTTTTCCTACAGAGTTAGAGCAACATCTCTTTCAACATTCTGGATCCCTTCCTCAGAAAGTAGATCTCTGCCTTACAAACCAGTTCTTACTCTGAATTTTCTTTAAAGCTGCAAAAATAAAAACCATGTAAAAGAAGTGACAGGCAAAAGCTGAACATTGCCTGTTTTCAAGTGACCTACAGCTCCTTGTGCCACAGGACACGTATAAGACAAGGCTGCACCACTGCAGACCCATACCGTCACCCCCAGACTCAGATCATTATACCTGACAGCAGCAGTAGGACTTGTTAAATTGAAAGGGGGAACGAGAACCTGTTTCCAAACGCGCAGGTATAACGTCCACAGAAGGCAACGGGAATCATACCAGGCAGATGGGAAGAGAATTTAAAGCTTTATATTGTAATTTATGCTCTTTTAAGAAAGGAATCAGATTTTAACACAATCTGAACACAGATTTGAAATGTGCTTGCTGAACATCTTAAATATTCCCACCACAAAAACAAAAACAGCAGGTATGTTGGTTTTTATTGTATTGTATTTATTTTTCCTAGCTGGAGTGGAGTCCCTCCCTCTCTGGATACAGCTGGACCATCTCTGCCAGAGGACATCCCTGGGGCTGAGAAAAACACTTCTAAAAACCCTTTTTTTTTTTTTGCATTTGGAATGCAGTAGATTATATCAAGTGTCAGATATTTTCAAAACATTTCCCACGGGACAGTACTCCTATAAATTCCTCACACATACACTTCTTAACTTTCCACACTCTGAGTGCTGTGTTGTCCACAGACCTGCTGGTGTTACCACAGGAATCAGGGTAAAGATTTGCACTGGCTGCAAACTGGACAAGGCTCCCAGTGCCTTTCAGGACTATGCACAAGAGAAAGCAGGCTGTATTTAAATACAAAAATCCATAGCATAGCAACTTTTTCACTTCTGTGAATGCATAAGTTAAATGAATTTTATAGTTGTTGAAATTACTAATTTAGAGGCTGACAGATCTTTCAAAAAAAAAACCCGAGAAAAACTATTACTTTCCTTCTGGCTTGGTGATCACATAATACAGTTTTGATATCTGCACATTTTCTCAGAATTAACACACTCAACAGATGTCCAGACAGAAAAGAAATAATTTTGTTCACAAAGAAGCACACTGTACAAATGGTGAACCAACATTAGAAAACTAAATCCACCTACCTCAAACTTAATATGGTGTATGCACATGTTTGAAAACATCTGTGTATAAGTTTAATTGTATTACAGTAAACCCTGGAGAAGTGTCTGGTATGTCCCCAGGGTCTTCAGATGAATTTCTTCTATTCAGAGAGCCCACAAAATGAAACTTGCAGATCCACTGGCCTCTTTAAGCAGCATTTCCAACCTCTGAAGTGCTCCATGGAGCTAAGGCCAGCATGGGAATTCAGCAGGCTGAGCAGAGTTGGAAATGGAAGTGCTTGGAGCAGACTTGTTTTATCTTGTTTGGTTTTTCCTTTAATAGGAGAGTGTGCTCTCATGTTGTGGGGTGCTCAGAGTCACAGAATCACAGAAAATGCTGAGTTGGAAGACATGCATCAGGATCATCAAGCCCGGCTCCTGGCCCCACACAGGACACCCCAGGAATCACACCATGTGCCTGAGAGCATTGTCCAAACACCTCTTGAACCCTGCTAGGCTGGTGCTGTGACCACTTCCTTGGGGATCCTGTTCCAGTGCCCAACCACTGGTGAAGAACCCTTTCCAAATATCCAACCTAAACCTCCCCTGACTCAACTTTATGCCATTCCCTTGGGTCCTGTCACTGGTAACCACATCACAGTCTCCATTAATCTGGAAATGAGGTGAAGAGGTAGTTGATAAGAAAAGGACAGTAAAAGGGAAGCCAAAATATTTGAAGACACTGCACTGATATGCCAGGATCATATTGCTTACTTGCTCCATGCCCTCTTGGAGGAGTGGCTCACTGGAGGGAGCCAGGAGGAGCCCTTCCTCACCCTGGGGCAGTGCAGGAACAGGAACAGTGCAGACTCAGTGCCCGTGAGCCTTCAGACCCAGGGGAGGGAGGCAGGGAGGGCACACAATAGAGGGAGTCGCTTCTGCAGCCAGGAAGAGGAAGGAGAGCTGAAGAGGACTCACCATCGCCTTAAACTTCTGCTTTGCATGTTCCCACAAGCCAGAGAAACACCCACCTGCCCCTGGCAGGGAGATGATGTATTCGGAGATAAATACTCACCCTGCCCACAGGCCTTCCAACACCCACAGCTACTGAGCTCTGCCCACACCTAATCCTCCCTTTCTGTAATTCCCTTGAAATCAGGCATTAACTAACTTTCTTTCCACCTGTCACAACCCACAGGGAAATCCCAGGCTAGATTTGCCCCACCCAGCCAGCCGTGACATGAAAAGGTTGCAAGTACACGGCAGCCTCATCAGAACCAACCCTCATAAAATACTTGAAAAGAGAACATGCAGAAGATCTTCTCTCAAAAGATAAAAGTCCTCCCTTTACTGTGTGAACTACTCTATGAAACCAATGTGCTATTTATGTCTAAAAATGAAAGGCAATAAAAAAAAAAAGAACTGTTTTATGTTGCTCAGCAAGCAATAGCAGTCCTACATAACCCAACTCTTTAGAGTAAGGGTCTTTGCACACCAGTCTAACATTCCTTTGACTCCAACAAAGTGGAATAAAATCTATTTCAAATATATTATTTGATGAAAGCAGATGTCAGCAGATACTGCCTATGTAATTGATATTTGATTTATTCAAGATTTATGCATGCTGTGCCTTAGATTTATTAATGATAATCCCCTGCTCTTGTGTTTAATATAGTGGAACCAAAACATAATTTGCTGGGATCAGTCAGAAATGCATCAAAGTGATTAACTCTACATGCAAACCATTATCCAGTGACATCCCTACTGTGCATAGTGCAAAAGGAGGCAATAATACAGTAATTGGCTTCACTTAAGCAAGTCAGATATTTGCTGTGATTGCTGGTAAAATTTGGTCCCTTTAATCTCAATGGTGCTACTTCTTCACATCCTTCATCTTCCCTTGATACATTTCTGTTTGCAGAAGAGTCAGAAACTTAAAATAATAATTAAAAAATAAATTTAAAAGCAGCGCAGCCAAAATTCCTCCAACAACCTGACAATTTAACATGAGGAAATCATCAGAATCACAGTCAGCACAGCAGTGAAACTCTGTTCTGCTCCTGGAAACATCTATGAGGATCTCCCCCCTCCAGGAACATGCTATTTGCAGGTTGTTCATAGCATCCCTCTCACTGCAGGGATGGAATAGAGAGCAGCACAGCAAGAACAGCTTGAAAAGAGCTCAAAGGAGGGATTAAGTTCAATGGGGAGGAGAAACTGTGACTCTGTGAGTAGTCACAGAGATTGGAAAGGCACGTCCTCGACTTCAGCTCCTCCTCACCGCTGGGTGCTAGTCCTTTATCCAGGGAAGAAGCAGGAGTCCCTTAGCTCTTGGGGCTGGGGACAGAGACTTGGATGAAGAGGCAGAGAGCAAAAAAGGCACAGAAAAACCCAGTCCACATGGGCAGAAGGAAGAAAGCTGTTGGAAAAAGGCAGCCTGTGAATTTTCTCACTGGAGTCATGACAGCCAAAGTCTCCATTTAGCCTAATTAATTTGTTCCACTCCTGAACAATACAATTTCGGTTACATGTCTTACGAGTTGTTACATTTCCAGGCAGATCCATTGCCATCGCAAGAGCAGCCATGTGTTTCCGTGTTGTGGAACTGATTTTTTATCTCCTGGACCTGCACAGTCATTCTGCTCCCAGTGACTTGCTGACCTACAGGACTGGCTGGATTCCTTCTCGCAAAACCCAGAAAGCACCTTTACCTCTGAGTCCCTTAAGCATAACTCCTGAAGCTGTCTGGGGGGTAGTACTGCCCTAACAAACAGTAAATGTGCTGTTCTGACATTCTGTCTAATCAGAAAGGAGGTGTCTTTAGAGAGAAGTTTTTAAAAGAGAGGTTAAAATCCACCATCATTATCACTTATGGAAAGAACAGGTGCTTAACATGATTTTCTCCTTCTTTCCACCTGAAATGACGAAATGTAACAAAAAAACCAAAGCCTTGTTTCTCCTAGATACAAGGGTGATGTGCTATGATGCAGAATTTCCTCACTAAAAAAAGTTCATCCTGCATTGAGGGTGCTGGCTGAAGAACATGGTGCACGCAAGCCCCAACAAATTTGGCAGAAAACACAGAGTTACAGCAGTGAGAACTGGACACTGGGCCTGCCTTGCCACAGAGAAGCCTTGTGACCTGCCAGATTGAAAAGAAGGACCCTCTGGATGGCTTGTTAGAGCAGATGATGAGAGGAGGAACAAGAGAGAGCTGGGCAATTCTTATTCTCTCATCTTGTCTTCCAAGAAGATGGAACTAGGAGGCACCAAAATCAAGCAAGTCTCAGCCACAAAAAAGAAAAAAAAGGGAAGAGATAGTCTACTTTATCAGAAAAGGAATTCTAGATCTAGAGTAATTACTCTTGTTCTTTTTTTTGTCCCCTCCTACCAAAACAGGCCAGACCCCTTCTCGTAGCTTCCTCTCCCTTGATACCAGGAGAGGAGAGTCTCTGCTTGTCCAGCACATGTCTCAATGCACCAGTACTCATGCTTTTCACTTTCCTGCAACTATTCCTATACAGTACAAAAGAGTCCTTTTCTCATGGAGGAGGACTGTCTAATTTTCCCAGTACAGAGTTTGTGCTCTAACCAGCTTCAGCAAGTCCTTCTATTTTCTACCTGGATATTTAAAGAAAAAAAGTTGCCCTTCATTTCCAAATGATGCAGCTGACAAGCTGAGAAGACTACATCAATCCTGTCTGGTAGGAAGGGTCTACAGTTCCCTACTGAATTTATCGTTGAACAAAATGAAAAAAAAATTGATAGCTTCAATTAAAAGAGAATTCATTTTTTATCCAATTAAAAAACCCCAAATCTTCATTAATATACTTTTTCCAGATTGAGAATAATCACAGCCATCTGGAGACCAAATTATAAAATGGAGACTTGTGTTGTAAGAAGGAATCTTGTCACTCAAACCTTGGACAACTTCGTCCTTTAAAAAGATTGCTAACATTGATTTTATAATTCCCTGCTTCATCCTTCTTCCAGACTGCTTTTTCCTCAAAGTTGTTCCAGAACACTCCTGGTGTACCCATGGAACATCTGAGACAACAGTAGCTCCTGATCACGTCATTTCACTTCCGAGACACTAACGAAGGAAAGGAGAGGAATTACCAAGAGTAGAGGAAATATACGTTATGAGAAGAGTGAATACCAAAACCACAGACAAACAGCCTACTCGTCCCCGCGGATTGGGAAAAGTCCCAGAGGCAGCTGCTGCTTTCCAAGCCCCACAAACTCCAGATGGGACCCCCGGCCTCCAGAAGGCTAAATCCAGAGAGGAAACCTCACAGAGCAACTGTAGACACAAGAGAGAGGCTTCTGGACACTGCTGCTCATGCAGCACAGGATGTTTGTGTTGACCTCATACGCCCTACAGTAACAAACACAATTCAGGACAACTCCCACTTTCAAAGCTCAGTGAAACAACCCTTTGCATTTTAATGTCACTGATTAAGCTCCTTTAGAATACAGAACCAGAAAACTTCAAACCATTTGTGCTTGACTCCATGCAAAATGATCAGTACTTTAAGTTTCACTGTCCATCCCATGACACACACATACAAAAAACCAAACTTGCAGCCTCTTGCATCTCATAATCATAGGACAGTCTACCCAGAAATCATAGGATAAGCTGAGAATGAGTGTTATACTGAAAATACTCTACTTCAAAACTCATTTTTTATGCCTTTATGGGTGTGATACTCTCTAGTGGCCACATCTTCACGGTCTTTTCCATAGACAGAAGGCCTAGCTCTTTAAGGGAACACTGAGGATTTTCTTTGAATGCATGACTTCAGGAACTGCAAGATCAAGGGAAAAATGAAAGCAAATGCAAAACATCAAGTATCAGAAGAGTCATGGTTAAAGAAGAAGGATGAGCTAACAATGAGGACAGAAGGTCAATTCATTAGGGAACTTCTGATATAAAACACAGGAAATTTTTCTCAAGAAAATCGGGAAAATAACAGCTTCAATTAAAGTACATATTATTTTGGGTGTTTAAAAAGAGATGCCCTTATTTAAGAGGTGGTTAAAGTATATAAATGGTTAATCATACAAGCAACATTAATTCCCTACCACCTCTTCTGCTCTGTAATATTGTTACTGGGCCAAATACCACCCTAGTAAAAACCCTTTCCATCACTGCATACCACAAGAGGCTTGGACATACAGAAGTATTTCTCATCTGTGCTGCTACCCAGAGAACAGACCTTTGAAAAGCTCAGTGCAGACCCAAAGCAAGAAATGGGCTGGCAGAACTTGCACTCCACCAGTGAGCCAGCTTTGAAATCAGCTGAAATTTCCATGCCCTTCAAGGCTTTTAGATGAGCTGATGGAGGACAGTGGCAGTGGGAAAGAATGACAAGTTGATAAGTATTAATCTGTTTAAACTCACTGCTGAGCTATAACTAAAATGCCTGGAAAGTCGTCCCGCATTCCATACACACCAGGAGAAAATATGAAATACCACTTTCAGCACTGCCATAATTCAGCTTTGACAATCCTCTAAATAGGGTTTCCCAGGGAAAACCATCTCTCTGGGTCCCTTCACTCGTGAGCTGTCTCTCTGTTGATGTCATTTGTACCATCCATTTCCTTGGTGGCTTCCAAGGCACCCCTCCACTACCCACATCTCTGAGCCCAACAGCAGCTGAGCAGCTCTTTGCTTACAAGACACTCTGCAAACACTTTGTACAACACAGGAAGGAATGGTGGCTCTGAAACCCTCCTCACATCTTTCCCCGTGAACAGTGCCCTAGAAGAAGGACTACTTGGCCTGACCATAAGCAGGCCACAAGTTACAGGGCAGGGATACAAGCCATGAGCTACCTGGGGAAGAAAAAGGGCCACATGGCACTGCATGGACTGGTGTTAATGAGCAGGACTAGTCCCCGCACTAAATCCACATCCAAGACTGCACCTCTGAATAAGGACATTTTAGGGATACGAGGGTGTTAACAGGATATGGCATCGATGATTTAAGACAGTGAGTGTCTCCTTTGGGGTAAGTGTCCCTGCCTTGGCAGAGAGATGATGGTATGCTGGAAATATTAAACTAGCAACCTCCGTGGAGATACATAGCTGCAAGTAAGAACAGAATGTGAAACCCTGTCGTCAGGATAAGTCATCAAACAGATCCTCCTAAACAGCAGCCAAATATATATCCGCATCTACTGTTGTAGGTGTTAATGGAACAGCTCCCAAATATGAACACTGAAATAACATCCTGATCTCCTGTAACCAGAGCTAAGAGGATTTGCCATTGATATACCAGCTCGGAGCTGGATTTACTTCAAAATTCTCAAAAAGCCCCTGCAATGGTATAAAGCACGTTTTTGTGTCGAAGGAATCCAGAGGAGTGCTTCACATGGAGCACTGGGCAATACGTAATGAATTCCACATTCTAGCTTTGTCCCCAGAGAAGGCTTCCACAGATTCCACAATGGAACAAGAGGTTTATTGAACAGGACAGTATGAGAGGAAATATATTTTACAATTTCAAGCAAGCTTCTGTCCACAGATGATGAACAAAATTTGTTGCTGAAAAGAAAACTAATACTAAGCAAAAGAGCTTAGACAGAAAAGGAACAAAATGTCACCTTTTGTACTTCTTCACCTATGTGTTTGTTGTCTATGTGCACCCTGCCCTACGCATGTCTCTATGTAGCACATACACACAGGTATTATACAGAAGCACTCTCCAAACACAAAGGAGCTGAAAACGACATAATCCTGTCTTCTGGAAGTTCTCGGTATGGGAACAGTAATTAGATAATTCTACATTTGAATGTAGCACAGTTAATCAGAGCTTTCCCAGGGGCATTTTAGAATTAGGAGGAATGCTATTAAGGAATACAAATGTTTTATTTCCTAAACTGCCAATAAAAGGAGACTATCAACTTAGGAAAAAAAAAAAAGCAGTGGAAATAGGTTGCTTTAAAAAAAAAAAATTCAGACCAATTCATTCCAGTGTCATGAACCTAAACAGTATGTCATTGTGCCAGGGAATTAATTGGATTGTAAATAAAAGTGAAACTGATCGGTAAGTTTTTATTGCTTGTGATGAGTGAAATGCAAGCATTGTACAAAAAGCATAAATGATGAAAGTTGAATTTGTTCTGAAAAAATTCTTTCAGTTTGAATGATCTGCAGGGTATTAATGGCACTGGTAAGAATTTTTATTATAAACATATGAGGACAGTGTGAATCAGGAATAAGTCTATTTAAACCAATGGGATTGCTCTGAGGAAACATTTTTGAGGGCTGCAGAATGGAAACTAACTGAGATCTACATACCCTTTCGATGAGAGCAGAATGGGGACCACGGTTCGCTTTTTGTTTTTTCTCCTTGCTCCACACTTGCTTATGTGCTCTTACAGAAGACTCTTTTCTCCAGATGCTGGCCCTCCAGACGAGCCCAGGTCTGGGTGCTCATGTCCATCTGTGGTGACAGCACCCCTCTCAACTAAAACAAAGACAGCTACCAGCAAACCCAGCCAGCTGGAATGCAGGACTCACTGAACTGAAGGATGTCAAAAAAACGCAAAATAATGCAATCCCAAACCTTTCCAAGAGGTGAACTGGGTGAGACAGAGGCATTGAGATGGTGAGGAACTGGGGGCAATGTCTCTAAGAGGAAGCTACAGAAGTCAAGGACCACAAAATAGGAGAATCCTAGTGAGAAGGTATATCCTCATTTTGTATTTTTGCCGGGATCTTGTGCCTCCTTTTTCAAGGAGCAGAAAACAGTAGATGCTCAGGAGGTCTGTTTGAACAGCTAGCTTTTTGGAGGTCATACCTGATGAATGGAGGTGGAGGACAAGGACTCACACTTCAGCAGTCCGTCCTAACCATGAGAGGGACAAAGTCCTGGCAGCTTAACAGCGCAAGAATGGAGGAGGAAGCCCTGAGGGATTGGTGTCCTAACTCAGCCACACTGGTTAGGAGATGTAAATACAGATTCTCCTCTCATCTGGCATCTCCCCATTATCTAGAGACGTAAAAAGGCTCATGAAACCTGCATGTAGTATTACGAATACCCAGGGCCGATCAATTCAAATTGAGTAGAACTACATAGCATCATCACACAATAAAAGTGTGATTGCTATCTGAAACCTGCTGGGGTAGAAGCCCAAGGAAAAAGAGCACCTTCTCATATTAACAGGTAACAATGGCACAGAGCTATGAGTTTATTTAGACCAGGATCAAGCACCAAACTCATAACCAGCAGAGCACTTGTATCTTGGGATGATCCTCTAAGAGGAGCCACAGCAGTGCCCTACAGCTCAGGTCTCCTGAGGACTTCCTTCATGGAACACTGCATTATTTGGCTTTCTTGCTGCAGACTTGGGTTTCTGCATAACATGGGACAGCTGCACACAGTACTTTATTAGTCTTTCCTATGCAGCCTAAAAGGGTTTTAGAAGATCTGTAATGAGAGTTTCAGAAACTGAAAGTCAATTTGTTTATCCTATCTCTTCGGGAAATAGCTCAAGAAAAAGCAAAACAGAGAGAGAGGAAGAGCACATGCGCAAAGGAGATGGACTCCCGTAGAACAACACAGCATACTAATTCATTCTGATCTTGCTATTTAGTACCTGCAAAGTCTACCATTATGCATTATTAAATTCATGTATTATTGAATCACAATCCTTGTTGCCTGGTAAGAAATGTGGATGATTTCTTAGCTTAAATTAAAGCACTGCTTCCCTTATTTGAATAAAACTGCATTACTGGCTGCCTCTCATGGTAATCAGAAAACTGCATTAGGCAGGTAGTACTGTATGAATTAAAAAATAATGAAACAAGACTTTTCAGTCAGACATTGTTCCCTCGCCTGCTTTTCATGACAGCAGATTCCCTACTCTGAGTTGATAAGACAACAGCAAATGAAGATAACAACATGAGAGCAAAATCATTCACTCTAATAGGCTCCACCTGTGCAGCTCCAGCTCATTTACATGACTGCAGAAAAATTAGAAATCATGCAGCAATTAGTCTCTTCTAGATTATGCATTGTGTCAACTGATACCACTCTGGAGAGCACTAGTGCTAAAATGGTTTCAAAAGATAAATCTACTAGCCTGTGCAAACATTTTTAATTACCTGGAAAACTGGATTGCCTGTTTAGAAAACTCTGCTGTAAATGAGGCTGCCCACACAGCCCTGGAATCAAATGTCACCAGCTTCAAATGTTTATATAACTGACTTTTATCATGTTTGATGGCTTGGTGAAACAGAACCACGTATCTGCTTTTGCTGCTGTGTAGCTGAAGGAACATCTCTTCAGAGGGAGGTAATGGAATTGAGGTAAATGGAATTTTTCTTTCTCTTTTTTGTGTTAGCAGGTATCGATTCCTTTAGTCTCAGATCTCATCATCCACTCTGGTCATCCATTGCAAAACGATGATCATTCACAGCACTGAGCAAACCCAGCAGCTATTTACAGGATGAAAATTAAGGGCTGCAATTTGAACCCTGCACTCTCCCCAGTAAGGAGCTCTTCACCTAAGAGGCCCAGTGAAGTCAATTTAACTGCTTACGAGTAGCTGTTCATCCTTGCGAGGAAGCAGTTCACAATCTGGGCTTCAGTTCTCTGCCAGGGTTAGCATATGTGCTGGTGGAAAGGCAAGTCTGCACGGCCAGCTGCTGCAAATCTGCAGCGCTCCCAAACTCACAGAAGCTCTGCACATTTGCACCGAGCCGTGATCCGGACCCCTCTCATGAAGCATGTGCTCTCCACACCTTGGTGGTTGTTGTTAATGATGTTTTGAAATCACCTACTGGAATCTGAAAATGGTGCTTCTTTAGTATATTCAAATCTTTCTCAAAAAAAAGTTTTTGAGAGCAATTGGAAAGGAAGAGAGCAATGCAAGCACTGTAACTTTGAGAGCTAGAATTTAATTCAGAGCCAGGTCCTTTCTGTTTATCTGACTCATTCTCTTAAGAATTCTAGAGCAAGGAAATACCTAACTGTGAAGACTGCAACCTCTAGGACTGCTCTTGGGTTCATATTCTGTATCTGATATTTCCACAGAGTGTAATAATATGGCTTTATAATTAGAACTGAATGAACTCATGAGGGGCCACTTTAATGGCACAGTCACAGCTTTGGTTATGTAAACTGTTCTTGCAGGCTGATTTTAAATGCAGGCTCTAACCCTTGAAATTTTTCTTTCCCTCCTTAAAATACTGCCCATGTCTTTTTGTGTCACACAGAATAAATTCTACAGCTCATACAAGCAGACTTGGTGAGGGCCACCCCCATCCCCACAAGGTATTTACACAGCTCATTGCTGATGTAGCACCATGTTTGCATTACTCTCAATTTAGGACCGCTGAATTATCCCTCTTTAGCTATCAAGAAGTTTTGTCACAGCTTTTCAGTTTTGAAATCCTTAGCTGAGCATCTTCAGCATTTCCAGTTACAAATTAAAGACCTAGCCTTTGTTCTCAGGGCTAGGTCCTTATGAGTTGGACCATTTCTCTTGGTCACACCTGGGAAATGTGGGTGCCGTGGAAGCACAGCCCCCCAGGAAAAAACAGAGATACTTCAGAGCTGTCAGGTGCATCTGGAGCTGCAGTGCTGTGACAGGGCTTAGCTGAACTGGGGAATGTCTTGCCACAGGAGGATTTGAATATTAAAAAGCTAGTGTGGAACCAAAAAAAAACAGACTGGAAAGGATGAGGGGGCTGAGTGCAGCTGTCCTGATATATATCTTAAAAGACACCTTATTCTTCCCCTAAGCAGCCCACAAGCTCTGTGGGCTGATACCCGGGAGGGGGAAATCACTCTCATTATCCTTATATTTATGTTTCCTTCTTGCTAAACATGCTAAACTTTGTTTCTGCGCAATTTATAAACAATTGAGAGGTGAAAAGTAGGTTGTGTTGTCCTTCTATCCAACACACAGCTCAGGCAGAGAAGGACCTACCATCCAGGTAAATGGCCCGCAGACCCAGGGCAACTCTGTTCTGTCCATCCTTTATGCAGGATTATGTGTCCTCATCCCTGCATAGCTCTGTGACCGCAGCTTTCCTGTAGGCACTAGCCCAGGGTCCTCTGGCACAAATAGCATGGGCAGCATTTTCACGGCTGCAACCTTTCCTCTGGGCTCCGCACTGGACAGACTCCCACTGGCCTCTCTCATGTTCTGGTTTTGGGTGGTTACTGGGTGCTCATCGAGGAAGAGTCATCACGCACAGCTTTGCTGCTGCTGTTTCAATTTCAACTCAAATCCAATGCAGTTTAACCGTGTTGAGGTTAATGCATACATGCTGTGGATAGCAGCGTAATCAGCCACACAACAGCACCGTACAGAAAGGTGATGGGAGGGTAGGGCCCTTCGGATGCGTAGGGAAAGCTGGACCAACAGAATGCAACAGCTCCCCTTAAAATACGGCCAGAATGCAAGAGAGAGGCTCTGGAGGTGCTGCATGGAGATGTGCATACGAGCACCTACCCCACTGCAAGCCAGTTCATCTGAGCTTTCATAGGAATGACTGGCAAGGAGAGCCTCCCAGCAGTGTTAATTTATTCCTTGATGGTACCACAGTTGGTGGTACTGACTAGGATTCAAATATAAAATGGAATTTATGGAGAAATTTATGAGTTTAATGGAGAAATCTGTTAAGAGCCTTGAAAGCCCTTATATGGCTAACAAGGTGTTTCAAGTCCCCCAGCAAATTCTGTGCTTGCCTGATGAGGTTCAAGTTTCATAGCTTAACCAGACAGCAAGGGGAAAGAATGACAGTATTTGTGGCAGAGCCGTAACACTGACCAGGAGCTGCTCATTTGGAAGCATCTTGGAAGACAGGTTATGAGGAATGTTCATCTGTCATTATTAATGACTGAAGTCAAATAATTGACTGGGTAGGCCTGATCTGAGGTCGTTGTGTCTAATCTAAGACTTGTGGACTTAGCAACATGCACAGAAACTGCGAAACAATACATCGGATTTGCAGCTTTATAGTATCTTAAAAGCATCAAGGATAAACAGTGAGAGAAAGGGGGGTTCATGCTTGCCTCACTTATTGCCACACTTGCCTTAAGGATACATGGGCAAGTTGAACACTGTAGAATGCAGGAGTTGCCACAAGATGGGACATTCAGCTCACAAATGTGAAAGTTGCTGGCAGAATGCTGATCTTTACATCTAATGAGTAAAGCTGGTTTTATAAATGGTCACTTAAAGGAGATAATCCTTTGCTCTCTGTCAGACACCTGCCAACAGGCTCCGGATAAAAACCCTCTCCTTCAAGCAGGGGAAATTTTGACATTGGTGACAGAGTTACTGTTCAATTCTGGCTTATTTGTAACCAAACGGTGAAAACTGGGAATTGGAAATTTCATCCTGCAGAAGGTGTCCAAAATGTCTGTTGTTTGTTTTCCTCCAATTATGTTAATGGAGACGCATCTATGGCTGTAAAGTCAACTGGCCAAGTGATACCTCCACTGGGGAAACCTCTGAACCTCTGCAGCTTCCTCCTTCAAAGGAATCCTCTCTTCTTCCACAAACTGACATATATTTTCAAATGTTGTGGCCAAGCTTCCCAAGCATTCAGGCCACACAGGGAGCAAACAAGCAAGCAGGCTGAGCAAAAGGAATCCCTGCTGCAGACAGCAAGTAGGCTTAGTGGTAGCAGGACAGCGAAAGTGAGTAATTCCCTGCTTAAGGAAAGCAAACTTGGTTTTAGAAGTCAACATAATAACACTCAAATAGTTGCTTTCCTCTCAGCTCTTTGGCCCATTTTGGGGTTTTTTTTGTTGGGAGTTTTTTTGGGGTTTTTTTTGTTGTTTGTTTGGAGGCTTTTTGGTTTTGGGGTTTTTTTTGGTGGTAGTTGGAGTTCAAGTCCTAAAGGCAACGCAAACTTCTGGATAAAAGGTAATGGTTGGAAACGTAGCTCCTATGATGTGTGTCACAATGAAGGGAAGGAAATTAGTTCAATAACTTGCCTAATGCACCATATGGAGATAGAAGCAAGGAAAGCATGGCTACGAGAAGTTAATGTAAAAAATGCTAACCACAAATCCAGCATAGGGCCAGGCTCCAAAACGTAAGTGGAAGTGGCCTAGAAAATGCATACAAAGCCAGTAATTAACAAGCGAAGGTCCTACACTTCTCGAAAATAAGGGTGAGAATAAAAACTGCCTGTGTTAGTAATCTAGGATCTGGAGCAGAGTAACTAAATCTATTGGGTTTAGACTGCCTGAAGGCATAACATTAAACTGGGGAGAGATTTTTAGTTTAATCTCCAGCATGACAGATGTCCTTAAGGGGATTCCATGTAAATACACAGTGTATTGTTTTTGCCTTCTTAAAAAAGCTGGAGGAGGTGAACCACCACTCTCCTATCAGATGGTATGGATATTTTTCTCTGCCTTGAACAAGATGTGGTTAAGAGCCTCCTTATGATTCCAGTTCACCCCTTCCCCTGGGCCAGCGTAAATCAGCTGCATTACAGGGATGTTGTAAGTAACCCTCAGCGTGACGTGCTGACTGTATTCTCTCTATGCATATGCCTGCACCCCAGGAACAACTGATGTGGTCTTAACAGCAGCATCTCTGACTCCTCAGCTACATGTAGAAAAAAAAATAATGGTGGGTTGTAACAGGCAAAGAGAGAGGAGAGAGAAGACAAAACAGTACCTTGAGATCACAGAATACAGGGGCCCATATTACATTCTCTGCACCAGATAATAAACCAGTTTTTGAGGGGCTAATCTGGGGGAAAAATGTTATCTTTTGGCAGATTTTAAACTGCAACTTAATTAGATAACAGTATCCAATATCTCACAATATTCATATTTCTGCCTGATATCACAGAATTAGACTTGAATGAGTTAAACTCAAGGACAGGGTATGGGGCCAAATGGGTCCGGTAAAAATTCTTTTTAAAACCCCTGCTTTCAAAATAAATAATGCAGAAAAACACTTAGGGAGAAGTCTGAGAATTTTCTAAAACAGCCACTGAAGCAGATGAACATACAGATTCACCTGAAAGACAGGAACGAAATCTGTGTGCGTCAGCCTGCAACTTCACTAACATGCGGTGCATGCAACCTCCAGAGTGACTGAAATGCTGAAAGCTTCTCTAATCCAAAACTAAGCTGATTTTACACTACAACCACAATTATTTTCTTTTTAAAATCAAGCATGCCACTGCCAGCTCTGTAGCAGGTGCAAATCAGCACAGGCTTCAAGGGAGTAGTCTGATCTACAGCAGCTGAGGATCTGGTGTAAAATGAGATCATCTGCTGAAAAATTAAGAGAAAGGCATTTCTATTTGTCATCTGCCACCTCTTATAATTGCTCAGTAATTTCTATCTTGCCCCTCTAGAAATCCAAGTGATTGACTTGCTTAGTGCTCTGGCTGTTCCTCACCCTCAGCAAGCTCAGGGTACTAATGCCTTGTGGCCAGGGATCCTCCCCCTGCAAGACACTTATTCCCAAAGGATTTTGGCTGGCTTTTCTTCCAGATAGAAGCCATAAGGCCATATCCTAGCTTTACCTACGCTGAAAAAACACTACATAGCCTGCAACACCACATCCCAGACCAAAAACAACTAAGAAAGATACTCTTTGTTTCACTAGCAAGGATTGCATCCTAAAAAAACAGCCAGAGAAGCAGATCTGAGAGAAGCCCTTCCACCACAGAGGGCTGTTTCCCAGAGCAAAAACTGTACTCCAAACATAAAACTGCCACTGTGATCTCTGCCGATCGCCTGGTGCTGCGCTGTCTACCCGCGCTCCGGTAAAGGCTTGGAGTTAGCACCGGGAGGAAATGGAGCACCAAGGCAACAACATCAACAAGAGTGTTTAAGACACCATGGAGGTTTAAACCGCTCTAACTGGGTGGATGCCCAGCATGAGGGAGCTTTATGGATTAGTTAATGCTGGCATCTTTCTTCTGCAGAAAAAAAGACTGGCAGGAACCATCTGTGTCACGGCGTATGGCCGACTGCCATGTGACACACGGCCCAGAGGGTTTACAGAGCATCTATTCTGAGCAGCTCTGTAAACCCTAAGCAAGATGATCCCAAGAGCATAGAAGAAACTAAATGGCATTAGTTTTTCCACATCTAATGCATCCAAGTGTGCCAAAGGAAGAGAGCAGAAGAGAACAAGGGGATCACCAAAACCCAGTTAAGTGAAAACATCTAGATGGACAGTGACAGTCCCCAGTCCATAGCCCAACAAGGTACGAAGAATTTAAGAACACAGCTGCTGCTTTTCTTAATTCCTTAATTTTGAGCTCATAAGTGAGACATATGAACCACCATTCTCAGCTCACTATCTGCATTAGAACTACTTGTTTCCACCCCTGGCAAATTTCTACTCCTTTACAAGAGAAGGAAACCCCCAGAGGTCAAATTATGAGTGGGATAAAAAAAAGTATTTAGTAGTCTGCTTGTTGCACACAGTGCAAAATCACAAACCCAGCAGCAGTGATTACCCCTTTTAATCTCCATTCACCAAACTTGCCTTTCACAACACACCAGCTGTAACTCCTACCTTGCTTACAAAAACTATGACAGACAGAAGATCATCAGTTTCTACTACCAGTAGAAAAATCCTTGCCAAACTTTCCAAAGCCCCTCTCAGGCCCAGATCTCCAGGACTTGCTGTGGCTGAACTTCACCTACCATTTTCCAACAAAGACTTTATTCACCGTTGTAAGTGGCAGCTCATGTCACATTCGAAATCTCATTTTATAACCACCTTGTTAAATATAATGCAACTACTCCAGATTCTTAAAAGTGAATGCAATGTTTGGGAAACTGGTCCAGTTGGCAAAGATGCCCCCTCTTCATTTGCATAATTATAGGCTGTGCTTTAATACTACTTATGGTTAAGGGTGCCTGACACTTTCCATTAAGAAATTCGGCTTTCATTTACTCAAGACATTGCCAAACTCTCTGTGTTTGGTATTATATTTTCCTAGCAAATGTCTCTGTCTTGGGCTGAGTTATTTGGGAAAGTTTCAGTTAAAACAGTTCGGCTGTCTCCCAGAATGAAGTGAGGGGGGAAAAACAATTTGTCTGCATAGAAAAAAAAAAGCAATAACCGTTTAATGGAGAAGTTCTTACAACCATATGCTCTGAAGCAAGAAGTTACAACATCGGGAAAGGATTGCCTGTATCAAGCCTGTTGCTGCACCCCCCTTTCCTTTTGGCCAATTTTACCTTTTGGTGGACTTCTAACTCTGTAGAAGACCCTCACCTCAGGCACGTTTTCTGGGCACTTATTCCAGCAAAATTCTCTGAAGATAAGTCTGCTGTGAGTATACCCCAGATTCACAGAGCTCTCACAGATAACTTTCCAGGAGCATCCCTGCCAGGCATCTGCCTATCCCAGGCACAAGAGTCATTTTCCAGAAGTCCAATTGATTTCCTTTCTTCATCTTCCCAAATCATGCTAAAACCAAGGAGATCGGAAGAGAGGCAAAGACATGAGGAGTCCTTCCCTTTCCAGCCATATAGTTTTTCCTATCCGTTCCTTGCCACTTCAGAGACAGAGAAGGCCGGCTGACATGCTCTGTTTTGGGATGGCAAGATGGTAACCTTCCCCTGGAGAGCAGAAACTGCTCTGCTCTTCTGCATAAGGAAGTCCTAAGCCAGGCTGGGCAGTTACATTCTCTGGCTCAGAAACCCTAAAGTCATCCACTATCTCAGAAAAAGGAACCAGGCTAGGGAGTTCTCTTCCAAAGGGCATTAACCAAGAAAGGGATCAATTGAGAAAATAAAACACTCTTTCCTCAACAGCAATCAAAAAAAGCCCAATGCAAGAACCCTAAATTCCACATATTCTCACTCATCATTAAAAATAATTTTTCCTCTGGAAGTATCATGCTTGTTCTCCATATGAATAAGTACAGGATACAGTGTACTGAGAAGAAGAAATGCTGCCTAGGAGTTAAACCACAAAGTCAAAAAAATCCAATTCTATTCCTGGCAAATACTCAACACCAGCATTTGCAAACCAAACGCCTGAAGCAAGGCACCAACATCCATATTCAGGCACTTAAACACGGAGTCTTGTATGCAACAGCCTTGCAAGGCCAGTATCAGTTACCCATGTTCCAAAAACCTCTGCCTTCACTGTTTGGTGTCTTGGTGTCTAGTTAATAGTCTTCAGCTTGTGGAAATATTTGGGGAGGAAAAAACTGGACAAAAACCCAATGAGTCTCCCTATGTCTTCTTCCTACTGGCCACAGGTTTCCTCCCCAGTAAACACTTGGCCATGGAAAGAGCCAATTCCCTGTTTAGCAGCTGTGGTGGGGCAGAAACCCACCAGTGCACAGCACATATCCACGTTAAGAGTTCTCAGACACATCCCCACCTTCATGGCATAGCCAGTGACTGCTAGAGGAGGAATCAGACATTTCAGGTGTTGTAAGACTCGGTTAGCGATAGCTCCACACAGGTGCACTCCTCCTCCAGTATCACACTGGGAGTCCCACCAATCACAGTGGGATTAAAAGCAAGAGAAATCTTTCATGCTATCTGTCATGATCTGGGAATTACTGGCTGGTCTCTCCTATTTAATCATCAGAATGAAACATCTTGTAGTTTCAGGTACCCAAAGGAAAGATTTCAGCAAAAATAATCTGCAATTAAAATCTTGTCCTAAATATTCAGAAATAACTTTTTTCTTTTCAAAGAATCGTAGAACCACTAAGGGTGGAAAAGACCTCCAAGGTCATCAAGTCCAATCTTTGACTGATCACCTTGTCAACAAGACCATGGCACTAAGTGCCACGTCAAGTCGTTTCTTCCAGGGATGGTGACTCCACCACCTCCCTGGGCAGTCTGTTCCAATGCTTGACAACTGTTTCAGCAAAGAAACTTTTCCTGACATCCAACCTGAACCTCCCTTAGTGCAGCTAGAGGCCATTTCCTCTTGTCCTGTCATTGGTTACCTGGCAGAAAACGCCGACCTCCACCTGGCTCCACCATCCTGCCAGGGAGTTGTAGAGAGCAATAATGTCTCCCCCAAGCCTCCTTTTCTCCAGGCTGAGCTCCCCCAGCTCCCTCTGCCACTTCTCATCAGACTTGTGCTCCAAACTCTTCCCCGGACCTGTTGCCCTTCCCTGAACATGCTCCAGTGCCTCAATGTCTTTCTAGAAGTGAAAAGCCCAGAACTGGACACCAGATTTGAGGTGGTACAGACTCACTAGTGTTGAGTACAGGGGGACAATCACTTTCCTAAAGAGGGACAATCACTTCACTAATTTTTTCCCTTCTCTTAAAGCATCAGTGATTTCACCTGGATTTAATGATGGATGACAACTGTGAGCCTCTGCCTTGTGAGAAAAGAAACAAGAAACGAATCTCCCAGGAAGAGCTTTCTCTATATGCACAGAACTTCTCATAAGTATCAGATCTATATATTTATAATAAATATATCAGTAAAGACACGTTACCTGTTGATAGCAGAACACTGAACTCTGCCCTCAAATTCCTTTGAAACAAATAGATGCTGAAGACAGCCAGTGCCTGACACTCATGAGGTGGAGCTTACCAGAAAACACATCATTGCAATCCTTCCAGCAGATGCTGCTTCTCAAAGAGGAGCTGAACAGTTCCCTTCATAGCCTGGTGAGCACAGTGACTGTAGGAGGGAGGAAGGTAGGGGTCAGCTTTGGAAAAGCTGTTACTTACCAAAATAGGCTCTGTCCTGACACAAAATACCTTCATTTTAATGCATTACTTGCCAGTCCCAGCTGCTCCTGGTGCCATGTATTTAGGCTATTTCTCTATTCCTTCTTTAAAGCCGTGCTATCACCCCAGTCACAGCAGGAACCCAGCCCAGCCCAGCTGGGAGTACTGCCCTCACGCAGCAGGTAATGATGACTGAAGGAGTACAGCCACCTTATCCAGGGTCATGTTGCTAGGAGAGCTTGGAGGAAGGTGGCAAAAGACAAGCCCTAGTGAGTTATGCCTGTATGTCAATACAGCTTTACATTTCAACTTTTTCATAAATGCTTGATGGTGTTTGTTAACTGGTCATTAGATGCAGCTACATTCCTTTGCATCTTACTGGAAAGAATTCCTTTTTTCCTGAAGAAATAAATAAAGTGAATGCATACTAAATGCCTAACAGATGAAGCCATAGCAAGCTGTTGCAAAGCACATAACTTGGAGATATTGTTAAAACAATGTGTATGCCTGTTAAACACAGAAACATTTAATGTTATTGTTAGGTATGTTTTAAAATCCACCATAATTTATTAAATAATATTAAAGTATTTATAGATGGAGCCTTCTTTGCTAAGCAGCTGGTTACTACTGTAACAAACATGCAATGCCAAATCTATCATTTAGGCTTTTTAACTTTCCTGAAGTGTTTTTTCCCCTCCTACGAAAAAGCAGATGTTCTAAAGCAACTGCAACCGTAAACTTCCAATATGCTCTCAAAGGCTGAAATCTAATATTTAAAATGAGCTGTTCTAGTACAAAATGTCTCCATGGTGACCCTTGGTAGCTGAGTGGGAACTAGATTTGGCAGCAAGTCCAAGCGGATGCGGCTCCTGTTGATGGCAGGCACTGACCAAGGATCCATTGCATCTGGGCCCCAAACCAGGCCAAGGTGTCAAGTATTGCTCCACGCTCTCACCAAAAGGAACTAAAGAGGGTTTTCAGCAAACTGCTTCCTCCAAGCAAGCAGATAACATGCCCAGCGTATTGTGAATTAGTAATTTATGGAATGAGGTCAGGCTTTGTATCGGGGTTTAACCCTAACCGTAAATCTCACTGCTACCCGCAACCAGTAAATAACCAGTTTTCCTAGTGAAGTGCCCACAGAGTTAAGAACATGAAAATCTTAATTGCTTAAATATCCATATACCTGTGCACTGTTAAAATGAAATCAAAGGCTTGTTTTGCTTTTTTAAATCAGGGACTTCAGTTAATTCAAGCCTCAAAAAAGTGTGCGACAGCACAGCAACTAAACACGATACCAAAACAATTTTAACAAAATATTTAAGCATCACAGGCTATGTTAGAATTGGAAGAAAACAATTTCTCTACTTCATACAAAAAACCCAAACCCTGGAGTTCTCCCAAAGTGTCCTGTTTTTTAGTTTTAACTGCAGAGGAACAGAAGTACTATGGTAAAAATTCAGTTCTCCCTCTCAGCCCAGAATCTCTTTTCTGATGAAAGCTGGATCAGTGCCAGTGGAGCTGACAGCAGTCCTTGCCTCCTGATGGGGAACACCAGAAAATTATTGTTACTGAAAATTCGAAACCCTGCATAATCTGGTTAAGATTTAAGAATAAGTAATGTTTTCTCTAATAACAGTTTTCATAACAGAGCCTTTCTCCCATGATGTATTTTTCTTACAAGAGGGATGACATTGGCCAGGGACTGGGGATGGTTGCCGGTCAACTTGAAGTGCTCAACACCCTCCAGGAGATGGTGAGTGCACATGACTGGTCCTTATAGTGTACATAAGCTAGAGAGAAACCTGGAGCTTGAATGAAATTCAGCTGTGGGGCTGGAGTCTAAAGCTGAAGGAGTTTATTAAAGCCCACCTGGGAGGGGAAGCAGGTTGTATAAAACAAATTCTCAACCTTCTGAAGGTCCTTAAGCCCAGGTGGTTTGAAGGAAGTCAACACGTTTTTAAAACCAAGTCCTTTCTTCTGCTTCCTCTACAGGCTTTAGCAAATCTCAGCAGGGTAAGAAGCACTAAAGAATATACTGTATTTGGCCTAATGAGTCAGGCAAAATCTTTCCTGGGACTATCTGCAACAATATTTTGATTTCAGATACGAGGCAATGGATCTGTACAAACCCTGCTGATTTCAGATGCAGGGTGTGACAGATTTATCCCTAGGGATCAGACCCGGGAAAGGAAAATTTCTGTTGCCGGAGTTTTACTTCTCTCTGGGACTTTCCCTCCTATCTCCTTGCAGCACGCACACACCAAGAAAAAAAAGTCTTTCAAGCAAGTCACAATGCAGTGATCTCACCATGAGGTTTCATTTCAGCAGGAATTTTTTATTTCGTACTTACAAAAAAAACATGTTAATTTGGGAGCAGTTGAGCATTTCAGTCACAACATCCCAGGGTGAGTAAAACTGAGCATCTCTTCATGAGGGAGCCAGGGAGCTCAGCCCCACTGCTGGTCAAGATGCGCACATCTCACATGCAGTTTGGACAGCAACGATCTTGGCTTGAGCAGACAAGCAGGCAGGTCCAAGACAACAATCTGCCAACTAAAACAGACATCCCAGGCTCAAATTCCCATCCCCGCCATGCACAAGTTCTGTCCTAGCTCCCATCCCTATCATCACCTTGAAAAGAGATGGCTCCGATCCAGAAGCTATTTCAGGACCAGGGAGTGAATGAAAGCCGGAGCAGCAAGTCCTGCTTGCACAGTCTCAAAGGACAAATGAGGCAGCATCTTTCAAAGCAAGAGGCAAGTCCTGTTCCATTTATGGCTAGGATTATGATTGGGAGAGGAAAAAAAAACTTTTTCAGAGATCAGCCAGCACAGGAGCTTTGGCTGCAGGCACTAAGGAAGAGACCATGTCCAATAAAAAACTGCCACATCCTGGACCAGATCCGCTTCCCAAGTGGATTGTAAGACATAGCCCTGTATTTATTCTTGCAAAGAACAAGCATATGTATATTTATATTGCTTGGAAAAAGAAGGCTGACCAGAAATAAGCAAACAAAACCCACCTTCCTTTTCTCTGGCTCAGGTGGTCCCATTGACACCGCAACCTCTCAGCTGAAACTGCAGATACGGGGTGCCAGGAGTTTGTCTGATACCCATAAAGGACACTGCTCAGGCTTGCCTGGGTAAAAGCTTAGCTATCCAGAGCTCTGCTTGGTGATCCCAGTCTATTCTTGTCTCTTTTTGCTACAGAACAGTAACTTTTGCCCAGTGAAACATGTGCAGTGAAGGAAACACTATACTGGACAGGCACAACCTCAGCGCTTCAGTCTGCACAGGCCTCCCAAGGTGGGTTTTCTCCAGGTAACTCAAAAATACCTCCTGCATCCTCAGTCCATGTCAGGAAATACAGAGCCACATGCAGAGATGGCCAGCATGATGCTGTCTGGTATAACAGCGACAAGCAGGGAAAAGTGAGCTGCAAAAACAAAGTTCTGAGACAAAACCAATCCGTTTCAATAGAACAACACGTACACTTGGACAAGCACTCCATCACACATTCTTCTGCAGATTACAGAAAACACCTCTGGGAGGTGCTGGCTCAGAGATGAGTCTGTGCACCTGAAAGCTGAAAAGCTGATAAAGGCATTATTGCTACTTACAAACTTTTGTCATGGATGCCACAACATTTGCACTTCAGTATAAAGAAGAGGACTCTGGGAAGCATTTCAGTAGAAAGCTGAAGAGCCGCTTGAACTTGCTCCTCCTGTCCAGGTCACTCCAGGCTGACTTTGCTCCTTGGTTCTTTTCGCTCTTCTCAATGTAGAAGCTATCCTGCCTTGCTGCTCCAGAACTGACCCCAGCAGTAATGTCACCTTTCAGTCTGGTCAGTTCAGTTTGCTGCATCTTAGGTTTCAAACTTTGGTGATGCACTTTCCATGATTTCAGACTTCAAAAGGTCCCCAGGCAGTCAGAGTGGCAAGTCAGGACACAACATTTCTAGTGTAAACAAAGATGCAGATCTTTATTTTTACTCTGCACCAAAAAATATCCAAGAATAGATTCAGTGTCAAAGAATTAATTCAATGTCAGAACACACTCCCCTCTCCAAGTCATTCCTTCCTTCCTTTAAGCACTGTTGGTTAATCTCTATCATGTTTGGATATGTTAAACTGCACCCTCAGTAATGAGCACGAAAATGAAATGGTGTAATGCAATTCAGAAAAGGGGAAAAGCAGGTAAATAGTGAGGGCTCAGACACATCTGTGTCAGAGCAGCTTAAAAACTTATCCGAGTTCCTTCACACACATACAACACACTACTGTGATCAAATGCCACTTTACTCCAAACACTAGTGAAAAAGGAGGCTTCACTACCAAAGTCTGCCCTGTAACAGCCACTGGGAATAAAATTAACTCTACCCCAGCTGAAGGCAGCACATGTGGCTTCAACTGCATGAGCCCTGCAAGGGATGCATAGCGCTTCCAGGAATGCTAAAAATTTGAAATTGCCTCTCTTGGTCAATTTTTCCTCTTTTTCTAAGGTAAACAGATCCAGACAAATAGGCAGAAACCAAACATGTATTTAAGTATAGAGCAGTTCAAGATATGTCACAAAAGAAAGTAATACTCGGTGTATATAGGAAGGTGATTAGAGTACATCCTTCATTTCAGAATAACAGTATCTGGAAATAGTTACAAATGTGTGCTATACATTCACTTTTAGAATTGGTTTGGGTTTTTTCCCTTGGGATATAAGAGAGGAGGGGGGAAAAAAAGGAAAAGATGATATTGAAAAAACATCACTGATTTTGACATGTAAATCAAAATCAAATCTACAGTAAAAGAAATTAGTTTATGAAGAAGCAGTGACTATTTGAACTACAAAAGAAAGTGGTGTTTCAGGAGAAAAATTAACTTGCTATTCCTGTGTATATGCTAATTATAACTTCACTAACACAATATTAAGGACTAAAAATAAGGTTTGGCTTATTACAGATAGGAATGGTAATCGCCAAATGCTGTAAATTTTGACAAAATAACTTCATTTAAAATGTATTTGTTAGCTCAGGCAGAAATTCTGAAGTGTGGCAGTAATAACATCACCTTATATAGTATTCTAAGGGGCTTTTTACTAGTCCCAGAGAACAGAAACCAGTTTACGTACAAGTTTTTCTCCCATATTTTTCCGATTTTTTTTTCAGGCTTATGGAAAAAAATAAATCAGTCCGACAAAGTTAAAAGAAAAAAATCACTGGTTTTGTGTTTGCCCACAAACTGTGTTTGACTCATTGCTGTTGCCCAACGCAATATCAGAGTCAGTGGCGGAAAAAACCCTTGAAATCAGTGCAACTGCTTGTGAGTAAGGAGTCATCGAGACAAGCACAGGCTCAATTTTTGGAGCTGCTATTCTGATTCAGTTATTGTAGCTAAATGGAAGGGCATGATTGGGAGGCAAGAAAGGACTCAGTTTTGCTGCCTTACTCACATTCAGGGAACTGCTGAGACTTTCATATTAAACTGGATCCTCATAAGGGCAGGCTTTGGCCCAAAAAGGCATTTCAAAACAATTCAAACAGATGGTAGCACTTAATATATCCACGAGAAGTGTTTCGCACTCCCATGCAAGCTTTCTGAGTACTCAGCTGGGCAGAATAGGGAAATCTCTCTTTCAAGTCATGTTTGCTTTTTGCATGAGCATATAGAGTTCTATAATGGGGGGAAAATTGGTGAAAACTATCCAGTATCACTCTGCAACAGGTCAAAGTGAAGAGAGAAAAGGAGTTGTTGAAGATTTGGAGTGCATGGCCATGTGCATGACTTTCCTTGAAGGCAATTTTAACTGTGCAGTTCCCATTAAGTCAAATCCCCATATTTTGCAGTAGCTATTTATTACACCGTGAAACAAACATGCTTTGTTCAGGGAATTTAATTCCTAATGATGAATATGAAATAGTTTTGTCAAGTGACTCTTCTCAAATAACAATTTGTTATTGAATGTTAAAATCTCATTTTATACTTATTCTCACAGAGGCTACACTTATGATGAACTTCAAAGTGAGTATTCCTTTAATCAACAATTCTGCAGGAGGATTTTCAAAGGATTTTTGTTTGTTTAAGGTCTCGAGAGAGCTATCTTTCTTAAAGCACAGGATCCTGGATTCATGCAGATTATGAGATTATTTAATCTGCAAGGCAGTTTCTAGCAAAAATAGTCATTAGAAAAATTAGGAAAATAAGATTGAAAGGTAACATGCACAACAAGAACTGAAACTCCTCTTCTGAAGCTCACTAGTAGCATATTTCTTGGGCCTGACTCCAAAGTCATGGCTATTTGGAATCAGTAGCCTTTTACCTACAAACTATACAAATAAACCAATTTCTGCAACTTCACTGAAGTTCTTTTTCATATAAAACACACTCCTGGCCTAAAACTTCTTTCCCTAGAAAATGTTTTCCTCTGAAGCAAGAGACAGCTAAAGGGCCCTTCAAAGCTTTAAGTAGATCCTTGCAGTTATAAAACCATCAAAATAAAGTTTAAAGCAAGGAACCAGTTAACTCTTAAGCAGTAAGAAGATTTCATGTGTGTAGAATCTGAAGAGGAAAGTGCATTAATATCCTTCGCAGTTGTTGTGTGAAGGAGTGCTCTGCCTTCCTTCATAGAAGGAAAGTCTCACAAGATACTGTATCTCATTTCAGAAGATGGTTCTTCATATTTATTTCAGGTTATTTGTCAGATTATTTTACCTGGATAAATAAGAGAAAGGTCGCCTCCTGCTGTGATATATTTCGAGCCTCCTGGTTGTCCCCTTTTTTCACAGATAAAGCTTCAAAAATTATTTTCATTATTACCTTTTTTAATCAAAACATTTCTTCTCAGGCTGAAATTTCAATTCCCTGAAGTCAGTGAGTTTTACCCCAAATTTAATAGAGGCAAGATTCTACCAATCTCCAGACTTCTCTTTTCCAGACTTCACACAAACAGAGAAATTGGTTAGAATGTCTCCTCTAATTCTGACATTGGTAGCAGAAAATGAGTTATTGAAATTAATGCAAAGCTACATGAATTTGTGTATTTATAATATATGCCAATTATATATAATCCTGACTTTGTATATATTCCTTTCCCCTTTGTGTTCAACAAGATTTTCCTTTAAGTCACAGGGTTAAAAGGTACCTTTCTCTGAACCAGAATTATGACACTTGACTGTAAGAAAAGAAAAAAAGAGAAAAGTTTAAGAAGCTTCATCTAAAGTTAATCTCTCGTCCTTGAGATAGCTCCTCTCCAGCTTTTTATTGGGGAGAGTGAACCCACAGTCCCTCAAGGGTATAAGGATCATGCACTATTTTCCCACTGCCCGATGGGTTTCTTTTGGCTATTTTAGTGTTTCCAGTCCTTCATCTCCATACACCACTAGACATCATGCCCCGAGCAGCCTGGGAACATGGCCATTTGCTAAATCTTGCTGGCGTCAGCTCCAAATTGTGCCAGCTCGAGTCTTAATTTTTATTCAAGTGTAACTATTAGCTCTACTGCTAATAAAAAGTCTTTGAAGAACCTCATCCTTTATTTGTATTCTCTGCTGAACTGAACACCAACAGCAATGTGTGCCCAACCTCACACCCGGTGGAGACAGTCAACAAACCTGACTGTTGTGACACTTCTATTTCAGAGTTTGAATCATTTTCCTGAATTTTACTGCTGTAGTAACTTAGTATTAAAAAAACAAACTAACAAAAGAAGCAGCTAAACTCACCTGCCTGGATTATATGAAGTTCATTAACTCTGCCTCTCTAAATCAGATTTTGTATTGGGTCACAAGCCAATCCTAAAACAGGGCTTAGATCCAAGGGCCCAGGTTTAATCAGTTGCTTCATATCATCCATTTACACATTCCATGTAGGAGAAAATATCCTTTCGACTAATTGCAGTCCTGAGGAAAAGTAAATGGCTATTTTCACCTGTCCCCCTAGCACCTCCTTTTGGTTAATTTGAGGCTTTGGATCTGCTTCAGTGTTCAGAGAGCTGCAATTATTAGATTATTTGGCTGATGGTGAGAGGCTGGCTCGTTCTCCCCTATAAGATCAGAGCATTGTGCCCAGGGCTCCAGGCACAGACCTGAGCACAGACAGATTTTCTAAACACAGAGTTAATGCAACCATGTCATCTCATAACCACTCAAGTGGTTATTTACCCCTTCAAGTGTTTCTCGCTCAGCTGCTAAGAATGAGTTCAAAAGGGAGGAAAAGTCCAAACTGAATACGAAAATTTTACCTACCTCTTTTTGGGGCATAGTCTAAACCACATTGATTTAATGGAAAGGCTCCAGCTGGCTGCAAACCAAATCCAGTATGGAGGTCCTTAAGTGTTACTGAGTTCTTGTACCATTAACTGTGGAACAATTATTATAATTTTCATATCAGTTCCTCAAAATATGAGAGGGCCTTTTGTATTATTTATGTCTTGTGCTAGGGGTTGGTAAAGTTTATTGTAGCAAGGATATTAGTCACTGATTTTAATCTTTGCCAGTTGTGATAGTGCTTGGGGTTTCTTTATGCGGGTTGAAAGAACAATATGATGAATAAATAAAAACACAGAATAGAATGGAGAAACTGCAGTTTCCCTCCTTGCTCAAATATATAGGAAGCCAAACGAGCTCTTTACCCTGCCAAAACGTATGTGGGAATAAAAGCAAAATGTGTATGTTTGGGGTAGTTATCATCCGTGTATTTTGGACAAGCTGCATTTGTTTCTTGAGTGCTCTATAAGACAAGGGAGGAAACCAATGCCAACATTGCAAAAACACACACAAAAGCCTGGGGAAAGCCAACGCCACTATGCACTTTTGGTGCTAAATTAGGGATAAAATGTTGGAAACCAGCCCTAACAGAGCAAAAAACAAACAAACTACCCAGTGATGGAGAAACTGCAAACAGCTTGGGTCAGAGACAAGGTCTCAACTTCTTCCCTGTTCAGGCCCCATAAGGTTCTCTCAATAAATAATTCTGGAAATTCTGAAAACGTGGGAGAGTAAGGGTGCAAAAAAGAAATTAATTTCCCTTTTCTAACAAAGAAGTTCCTCATTAAGAATTCAGTAAATACATAAATACCTTCTCTAATGATTTGCTTATCACCACTAACCACTGGTTTTTTAAACATGGAATTAATTAGCCCATAGAAGTACTACTAATAAATAGATAGAGATTAAGCCAGCAAGTATGAATTCTTTACTGTGGAATAATGACAAACATACCAAGACATGAAGAAAGAAACATGCTGCAATGCACAAGGTCTTTTTTTTTTTTTTTTTTTGGCCAGCTGACAGCTTTCTAAAACAGGAGGGAAAAACAATGAAAAGAGAAACCATCAATAGCATTGATTTGTGAAGAGGAAAAAAGTTTATAGTGTTATGTTTAGCAACCATACATAAACAGAGACACAGTGGTATGCAAACACAGAAGAAACTCATTATTCTAAAGAAGATGCTTGGAAAAAATCAACCTGACATGCCTATATATTTTCAGTACTGTGTAGTTAATGGAGAACAACACGAGGATCGATCTGCCTTCGGCATGCGGTACACGGGAAGGAAGCGTCACTGCAGAATCCTGTAAGTTTGGGAATAAAACAAATTCAATGGAATACCTATCAGCTGGAGAAAGCAATGTGAAAGACTGAAAGGCAGCAGGAATCCTCTTAGTTTTAACACTGCTTCGAAATAATTCACACCATGTCTTTCTTTTTCCCCATAGATTTCCCCCTGTTATTGTGCTGTTGTTGAAGGTTATCATGGTGTTCTAGACTTCTGATTTCTTTATCCAGACTCTCAAAGCCCTTTTTAGAGGGACAAGTAAAGACCATCCATCAAATTGAGTAGTTGCATATTTCCTTCCGTAGATTTAACCTCCAGGCTTCCTCATCATCCTTATTCAGCTGAATTCATCTTGTCCTGCATAGATGGGTACAAGTGGTCCTTGGAACCCTTTCAGAATATCCTATATGTTAATTTTATAATTTTACCTCAAATACTACAGCTAAAAGCAAGTAACAGATGAGAGAAGCAGAGAAAGAGCATTATGAGCCATGAGGAAAGAAGAAATTCTGCGTTTCCAAATGGCATTTCTATCAGAAAAGGAGGAGAAGGACACAGAGAGATGCATGAAAACTGCTTCAAACAGCAAAATAACAGAGAAGATGCTTCCGTGTCAAGATAATAATTGGTGTGAGGAGATAGAGTTTAGGCCAATACTGAAAATAAGGGAGAATCTTATCTCTGTTGTTTGGATGTAAATCTACACTAAATAAATCAGTCTTACTTCAAACTCCATAAGCTAAGACCAGAATATAACACAGCATGTTTAAGATTGTAAGGAAATTTCTCCATACAGGCAATTTTCAGCCACTATATAATGTCTGTATAATCAGACTGAATCTGTCATTTAAAACTTTACTGACTGTAAAACTTGATATGCAAACTGTTTCATTTATTTTGATCATATCCAAACTCTCTGTTCGTTATAAATCCTGGTTTAATTTCAGCCCTAGATCTCACAGCTTTTTCCTCACATTAAAATTCAACTGGAATGGGTTGATTTTTTTATGCAAATCATTCTCAAAACAACCTGTACCAGCTCTGGGAAGAAACACCTTCACCTTTCCCTCCAGACAAAGGGGGAAAGGTGAGAAATGGATCCACAGGCCCACCCAACTCTGGCAGGAGGGCATGCTAAGTACCTGCAAATATGTTCTTTTATACATTTGGTAAGTCCTAGGAATTCTTGGATCTCTTCCAAAGTCCGGACCTTAACCACCACTGAAAGACAGAGGACCACAAACACATATGGTGTCACCAGGTACAAATCAATTGACTTCAGTGACCAGCTGTGATCAATTCTGACAAAATGGTGTGGACTTCCACCTGGATTCCAAACAGGTACTATAGAATTCATTCAAATAGAGTGAATTCAAGCAAGGGTTTTGCTGCCCATTGCAGAGCACAGGAAACTGTTTTTCATACCTTTAACAATACTCTTGCTAGGTTTCTATGAAATATTATTCTTCTTCATTAAATAACTTGTTTAGAATGGCTATCGCATTTAAACAAAGTTTTGAATCCACACCCATATGAAACTGATTGGTCCCTACCGAATTATCTGGTGTTTTCAGTAAAGGGAGAGGAAACAATTTGTGCTGTTTCTAGTTTGTTATCCCCTCATTCAGTTTCAAACTAGAGCTGATGCCTTCCTGCTGTCTGCCTAACCCCACCAATACCTTCTAAATCTGTTGTCCAGCTTCAACGAGATTTGCTAGAGGGCTACAAACTTCAGGGCTTAGGGAGTTCCTATAAATGTCATGAAAAGCAGTTGGATTGATGAGAAAGGTCTCAGTCAGCACCTGCCTCCTGAGAGAACAGCAGGCTCAGCTGTTACAAATGCTGCTCGGGAGCAGTCACCCAAGCAACAGAGTCCCCTCCCCTGCTAGATTTTGTGTACAGAGCTCCAGGTAGACCACACACTCAACAGCAACCAGAGGTGCAGCCACACAGGCTGGTGTCATTGCAGCACAACAGCATGGCAGATGTGGATAACAAGAAAATCCAGTTTCATTCATTCTGCCACTCATGGCACAAAGCATCCCCTCCTAAAGGCCAAGCCCAGCTTGGGCAGGTCATCCAAACTAAGAGCATCAGACCAAATTTTGTGTTTGCTTTAGCAGAATTTACTAATGAATAGATGAAAACAGAGACACAAATTCTATTCTCCAGATAGTGACTGGACATCTCCTTTAGCAAACAAGAGCCAGAGGCACCCCTTCCCAGGCACTGAAGTTGTAAACCTTTGCTTCATTTAAGACAGGCACACCACTCCCACTGACTTCAAACAGACTAGGAATTCATTCCAAGCCTTTAGAGCTTTTCAACTTGTGCTGACAGTTCAGGAGAATTACAGCTCTACAATTCAGAATAAAGGGACATTTGAAATGTCTTACCCTTCACTAAGAAATAACCAAGATCAGGTGGCCATGTGATTCCATTATTTATGTAGTGCCTCAAAATGTCATTTGTCTTTTAATAAGAGATGACAGGTTTCACATGTACAAGTTTTCTATAAGAGTAGTGTGCTCATCTTGATCCACTCAATACACACATTGCTAATTTCAGATAAAAGATTTATCACACAGATGCTGTAGTTAATTGTCTGCAGTAGCCCCTTTTTTCTCTTTACTATGTAGATTTCTTTGGAATTTCTTTATACCTGTGCCAGTTTTCAAAACTTATGTATTTGGACCACAAGCTTCTTTTGGGAAAGATTTTATTTTCACTTTCTGTATCTCAGTACCTCACAGTATGTGCTCCTGATGCCTACTTGAGGCTCCCATGTGTTCCTGCATGCTCACACAAACAGAATAAAAGAGCATTTAATATAGAATTCGTGGTTCTCTTTAAATACCAATAGGAAAATTGTTCTTTTTAGCTCTCAAACCACACTTGATATACACAAAACAGTCTGTGACTTCAGTGAGTTACACTCTTGTACTGAAACTGAAATTTAACTGATGTTTGAAATTAACAAAACAGGACAATCCACCAGCGATGCTTTTCTTCTCTCACCTCAAGGAAGCAGCATCCATCATTATTTGTCATTAGCATCCAAGTATTCGACAGCAGCAGATAGTACAGAAGAACTGTAACTGTGACTTAGAAAATGCCTCCTCTCCTGAGAGCAAAGTCCCTGCTAAGCTGCACAGGAGTTTGGTTTCTCTTCTCTCCAGCACATGTGTGTTTCAAAGTCCTCTCCCTTTACCTGCTCTAGAACCTGGTGGGTTTTTAATATGGTAGATTCCTCTTCTGTCCATGATTTCTAGAAGACCAGCTCTCTCCTCAGACAATCAAAATCTGTCCTGTCTGCAAAGGTGTTAGGCAGAAGGTCAAGGATATCACTGGACTATAGTTCGTAAAAAGAGAAAGAGAAAATAAAAGTGCAACTCACAAAATGTAAAACACATGCTCAGCTTAAACTAACCCTTTTACCAATTCCTTCACCTCGGAAGTGAAAGAAATCAGGCACAGAGACAACATATAACTACGGTGCTGAACTGTCAGAGGTGCGTAGAAAGTAATGTTGTTTAGGCACTACTACAGAAATTCCAACAACCAGATCTTTGCTTGACTGAAATAAATGGTTGGACCAAGATAACATGAAGCAGCATTGCAGGCCATTGATGCCTTATCCTGGTCTTAAAATTAAGAGAGCTGAACACAGTTAAGAGGGGAAAGGGTTTTACCTCGGTATTTATTTAAGGATCCTTAGGGATGATGAAATGCACATCGAAATGCCCCCCTCCCCATGATGTGATGAGTATACAATTATATGCCTTGCAAAAATTAGCATATCTATCAAAGATTCCCCAATGAGGGACTCGGGTGAGACCCCCCACCCAAAGGACCCTCCCCCTGGATGGGCCTGTCTTTGTTTACAGAATGTGTTCTGGAGAGGACCTTGGTTTCTGAGGTTTTTAGAATGTTTAGTCTCTAAACTTAACGGGATACTGGGTCTAAGGGGAATTATCAAATTTAAAGAATTATAACTATGTAAGCTAAAAGTACTAAGAATATATTAAGCTAAATAAAAGAGTATATAAAAGGGGTATAAAAGGGGTATGAAAGAAAAGCAAAAAATTCATCGTGGTATCACCATTGCTGACTTCATTTCCTGACCTCAGACCTCATGCTTTAAAAGGATACAGATAATGGCAACACTTTGTTTCAATCTTGATGATACAATCTTGCACCTGTTCTGTGAAGACACACACAGGTGTGGCCTGAGTAAAGCCATCTCGAAAGTGCAAAGACAAATAGCAAAGACAGACCCATAGTGGCCACTGCCTGGACACCGTGAACTGTTTTGTTTCCTGCAAGACTGTTTGCTTTCTGTCACCTTTATTAATGTCTTTCTCCAAATTCCTTCATCTCCTGCATTTGTCCTCACTCTCACAGATATGAAGCAAAGCCACAACATCATTTCAGATGGGGAGTCCTCCCCTCTTCCCCAGACTGAGGGTCAAGGCAGGTGGCTGACACAGAATCCATTGGACTCCTTTCACCACCCATTTTTTGAGGAATCTCTAGTTGAGTTCAACAAGAACCTCTCATATGAAGTTTGGAGAGCTTGATTTGGGCTACTTTTGCTGAAAGTAATCTAGCACAGGCTATGCTTACTGGGACAATATTCCAGTCTCAGTTCCAGAGCGGACCAATCTCCTGTAGGTGTACAGAAGAGAAGAAAAACTCAACATTGAAATGAACAGAATGTCAGAGGTGATCCTACACAAGATCACTTTTCTAAGACCGAGTTTTCAAAATTTGGCAACTAGACTGAAGTGAATATGACCTTTCCCCAGAGGGGCAGATATAAGAAAGAAAATTGAGTCTTGGAAAAGACACAGACTCCTAACATTATGATAAAAAGAAGCCACCCTTCCTGGAAAAGAAACACCAAGGGGCCTGAGGCCAGCATTTGATCTGTGCTAGGAACACTTGGATATTTTTATGAGCAGCAAGTTCATCAAGAATCTTGCCTGAGGTTAAACCTCACAGAAAAGACAAAATAAGGTTAGTAAGGACTGTTCATGTGAGAAGAGATGTACAGGAAGAGGCCAATGTGTTGATCTTGCATTATGGAAATCAATTAAGCATTAATTATAAATGTTCCTGAAGGTTAAGTGAAGTGTGCCTTGCTACAGAGCCAGCAGCCTGACGGACCCATCGGGCTTCCTGACACAAACAGCTATGGGTTCCTTGGGCAGAGGGAAATGCTGAGCTCCACTGCCCCTCTGCAGCTGGGCACCCCACCCCATAGGCATGGCAGGGATTTGCCATGGGCAACAGAGGGGTCCTGAGGAACAGCTCTCTGAGACCTGCACCAAGCACTGGGACCTGCACAAGCCTTGAACAGGGGGGAGACCAAGAGCGATCAACAATCCTCCCAGGCATTGCTTGTTTCCTAAATACCCTCACTCCTAGTGTTCCTAGACTAAAACAGTAAGGCCTCCAAATTGCTTCCATCAGTGAAACTTGCCTCAGCAAGGCCAGAGTGAAGACAACAAGCTTTGAAACCTTCCCTCCCTTGACAGCATTCCCAGGAGGAAGAAAAGGCCCCAGTGGAGCTTCTGTTTGCTGAGGACAATGTACAAATAATGTTGATCAAGCAATTTCTGCCTTCTCTCCCTTCCCTGTCATGCAATTTCTAAAAAAGGGCTTCTCCTGCTCTGCTACATCTGTGGAATAAGGTGGTTTGCCTCCACTACTCCAATTATGTACAGCTTAATTATCTACTGACTAATTGCACTTGCCTTCTTGAATGTCTCCAGGTAACAGGAGTACTGCTTTCTTTTTGCTCACTGGGCTGTGAAGGCAACCAGTTTGTCTCATCCTTTCTGGTACTTCCAGACAAAGGGCCTTTCAGAAGAAAAAAATCCTGAACAGATAATCTCAGTAATCCCTCTTTCCACACCCCAAATAAAACAAATATATGTGTGTGTGCATGTGTCCATCCTAGAGTCAGCTCTTAATGCAGTAACTTGACTGTACCACCCTGAGAGCTTTACCTGCACCCAGAGGGAGGAGCACCCTGCTCACAGTCACTTTCCAAGCGATTTGTTAAAAGGAATTTTCAGGAATGCAGGGTTAATCCCGACAGCTATACCTGCTATCAGCTTGAAGCAGCAGCACTACTGAGAGTGCTGTCGCTCACCGTGCGCAGGCCAGCATTCCTGCCTTTCACCCAGGAGTGGCCAGCTCTCACCTGGAGGAAGTACCTGCCTATCCCCCTGTCACAAGCCAAGCACAGTACTTAAACTAGAGACAGAAATCTGTGCTGCAGTAAAACAAAAATGTGGGATAGATCAGTAACTGGTCCAAAACACACCTGTGTGATCAGCCCTTGTACGAGGGTCAGCACATATCCCTTGGGACATTCCCTTTCAACAATCATCTAGAATGGGAACCAGTCAAGAAACTGGGCATTTCCAAGCAGAGGTCCCTGAGCCAACAGAAGAGCAGGTCACAGCTACACATGTCCATTTGGGAATACTTGGCATGCTGGGGCTCTTCCAAGTGTGTCTGGCCTCAGCAGACTCCAATACCTTCACAGACACTCTTCTTGAGTTCACTGCAGCTGGGAAGAGCCCCTGGATAACAACAGGAAGAAAAACACCCGCTCAGAGGATCCGAATGGATTGTGAACCCAACAGAGACCCAAATCCTGTTGGGAAAACTGTCAGGAAAAACAGGCTCTATGTGTAAGTGTCAGGAAGTGAACAGGTAGATTTGCACTCTTGAGTGTTTTCTGTCACTGTTACTTATCAAAGCCTGGTGCAGAGGGTTTTGAGCTGTGTCTATCCAACAAGAAACATGCACAGCCAAACTGACAGAAAAAGGTGAAGGCTGTGGTAGAGAACTTTCCATTTTTGGAATACCAGCAGATAACATCTGCCTGCCACAGAAAATTTGCCTTTCTGAAACCTGAGTTGACCCACAGCTTGAATGGCGCAGTATAGGCTGTTCCTGGAAACAAACTTCTGACCAGACACACAGGGCATCAGACACTGATGTTTCCACTTTTACAGCTATTGCAGCTAAACCTAGAGTTTTAAAATCTATGTAAAAGGCAGTAGCTTGGTCAGTAGATATGAAGGATGATACAAAGAACTTCTTCAACTGAAATGATACCATAATTGTGCTTCTAAAAACAGAAAAATCCCCTCCAAATGATGCATATTCCCCTACTTCCCCTGCTCAAATCTCTTTTTGAAAATTGATTCTGGAAGACAAAAATTTGCATAAATCTGCACTAAAAAGTATCTGAGCATAATCCAAATTTGGATACCCTGGGATGGTGGTATGAGATGGTTATTGACTAAAATGTCAACAGAAATTTGGTTTCATGGCAACTATCAGCCTGATACTCCCTGGAATTCAATAGCTGCAATTTAAATTTTGTATTTTTTGGGTTATTGGAGTTTCTCTTTCCTGTACTGTTTTTTGGGGGGATTCCTTCCAACCCCGTCCAGTCAGATGCAGCAAGTTAATTCACTTAACCCCCTTGATTTCTCTCTCCTGGGAATCTTCACTATCCTCCCATTGCTACAAGTCAAACTCAACTCATTACTAATAAATGAAAAATGTTGTCTTTCTCCACTCTCATGATTTTATTAGCCCAAGAAGCACAAACAAGCCTCCTTCAAATTTTGTGGATCTCCACACCACTCTTACATCCTTTCATAGCGTCTTTTCTTGTGTTGCTCTGTGCCATGGAGCTCAATCCTGTTCAACACAAGTGAAATCTTCTGAGCAGGTCTTTGAAACAGGATTTCTCCTTTGCTAAGAGAAGAGGGCACTACTGCCTGTCTCTGGTTCAGTCTCAGACCAAAAAGCCCACAACTGAGTTTTTTTTAGGGGTCCAAAGACTGCCTGAGAAAGGACCCTATAAAAAGCATTAGCATGTTTTTCTGTGTCTCACCAACACTTATGTGGGAAGCAGGGAACAAACTGCTCGGAGTGGGGCAGGTGTGGGCACAGAGAGAAACAGATCTCCAGGTTGCTGAGGAACTCAGAGCCCAAATTAATGAGAGCAGAAGACCATACACATTAAAACAGCAGCTACTGTTGCAGAGCCACCATTCCTACTTAGAGAAGAAAAGCCTCTCCGTAGGTCTTCAGCACCAACTGGGGCACCAAACCCTTTCTTGTAGATTTCATCTGCAACAACAGAATCGGAGAGGGAAGGCTTGAGATTAGACAGTACCTGCCAGGGACTAAAACTAAACCATAACATCCCTCTGAGATTTATACCACAGAAAGAGAAAACATCTAACTGAGCAACAAATGCCTTATTTGCTCTCATGCCTGAAGCTGACCACAGCTACTCTCAAGAAGAGCCACTGCTGCAGAAAACAGAAATCACCACGGAAAAAATACTATGACACACATAGGAAGGCGATGCCAAACACCTGAGAGAAATGGGTAAAAAAAGGCTATTATCAAATGGCATATGAAAAGACAAAAATTTCCTTTTCATACTCTGCTTTAACACTAGTCTTATCTAGACACATCATATGTTGGCACTCAGTGAAGTCAGACGAGATGCTCAGTGCTTCTCAGCACGCGGGCACTGATATTTATTTCAGAAATAAAAAGGGCTTTGTAATTAATTTGTAAGGCTGTACATGGTTAATTTTTGATGCCTTGTAAATGCTAATTATGAAAGCAGATGTTAAAGGGTTCCTTAGGAAATCAATACTTTATTATACAATAATTGCATCTGCAAGTTTAATGTTCTTCATAAGGCTCTGAAAGAATGGAAGAGGTTGAGAGGCCAGATGAATCAAAGGTGGCTGCATGACCCAGAAAATAACCAAGAATTTGAGGCCTAGTAAAATGCCCAGATGTCATTTAAATATTTTCAAAAATCCAGCACTTATTATGGAAAGCAAACTGTGAGTACATCTGCCTAGATGACATTTGGGCCCAGTACAAACCTAGGCACATATAATTGAAACGGCAATTTTGTTATTCATCCAATCTTTGATTATGCCTTTGCCTGAATGATTTGTTTCTCTCAGGAGCAGCATTTCAGCTCTGTCCCCCATCGTCTTCCCCTGGCTGACTGCTGGGTTGTTCCAGCTTTCTATATGGGAGTCAGCGAGGAGCTACCGTCAGGGTTGTAAGCCCTGGAGACAGGATACAGCTGAAAAATCATTCTTCCAAGAATTTCTGGGTCACTGTCTAATTGATACTAGCATTAGCATGCTTCATATTCATGTTCCAGCTCCACAGGCAGTACTTACTCTGTACCCAGCCGTGTGGGACTGCTCTAGGCAGTGAGCGGGAACCCAAAACAACGCTACTGTATCAGCCTAAGAACGCACCAGCCCCAAGAGTTTTACCACAGCAAAACAGAGAAAAAGAGTCTTTCTTCCACTGTGGTCATCAGTGCAGCAGCACATTCCTCTGTTTTTTAATACACACTTTAAAAAAGAAATATACAATGTTTCTTAGAGCTTATTAATTTGTAAAGAAACCACAAGTTATTTCCTTACATCATGGGGTTTTAATTTTTTTAATCTTTACAGACTACGAAAACCCAGGAACTTCAAAAGAATGAGTTTAAGGCTCAGTATGTTATAAAGGACTCCAGACCACGTTCACAAATATGATATCTTCTGCTAACAGCAAAATATTTCACAGGTTGTATTGCAGCCTATACTTTGCTGAGAAACTGAATGAGAAGTGAGTAGTGATTCATAAAACAATCTGTACATTTAACGCACGATAAAATAAGATAGCATTGCACAGCTTTCTTAGAGAGGCAAAAGGCGGTGCTTTGTGATCAGCAAGCTAGTCAAATAAAAACCCAGCAGGAGGGGATGTAATGCTGACTTGCTGCAACCACTCCTAGTGATTCATCTCATCTCCAGCAACTCATCCAGTCAGCACATCCAAAATGCACTAGGAGAATTTAATGCACACCCCTGCCCGCTCGCCCCCAAAGGGATGAAGAAAGGACAATATGTGCGTGTGTTCACATGTGTGCTGTCCATGAAGCACTTCTCTGGGAAAGGATGTTCACTTCTGTGCTGCTGTGAGAATCTTGGTTTGGCTGCCTACAGCCAGGTCGGAGGGAATCTGCCTCAATACATCAGCTATATGATGACAGAGGTGGTTCCAGAAATTTCGTTTTTCAGGAGAAAGCTTGGTCTTTGCTGAACACAGCAAACACCCCAACAAATCTTCAAAAGTAGGAGCCCTGACACGTTCAAATATCCTCTCTTTCCTTTTCGCCCAATGATACCATTTTCTGGCACTTGTCTATGACCAGCAAGATGTAATATACATTCATTTATGAAGGAGTGACACATCACTGCTTGACACCCATACGCAAAGCATGCAAAAGAAGTAGCCTCATGTATACTGGAGAATTGGCAATGCCAAGAAGGAATTTCTTTTTCTAGCATGTTAAACATGACCTCACTCAAAACCATTAAAGATGAAGAGCTCTATCTGTATGTTCCATAATCCCTGGCTCAAAGAAGGTGCTTTGCTCAGTGCTTTGTAATCTGCAGATACAGTCAGTGCAGGGAACAGAAGTGAACCCATCAACTTGTTTCCCAATTTTTCTGAGGATACTCAACATCAGGACACACTTTCTGGAGACAAGTAAGCACCCAGACAGTCAGCAAGCTAAGCATCCAGGCTGGCTGAGTCCCATTGAAAACCCACCCAGCAGTACTTTGGAAATCTTGCTCTTGTTGTAAAACCTATTGAAAACCTATCCTGAAAGTGAGCTATAGAGGGACAGCTTCTTCAGATTTGAACACAACCTAAATGTCACTTTACAAGTCCAGACAAGGGAGTACTAAAACAAAACAAAACAAAACAAAACAACCCACCAAAACAAAAAAACCCAACCCATAAGAGGGATGAATAAATGTGCTTACCCCTAAATTTTCCTTTCTTCAGGGACAGCATCCACTGGTATTACCCAATATCTTCACAGCTGTTTGGAAGTCTGAGGACTCAGTCCAGACTCATCAATCCCTCCCACAGGCACAACTCTCCTGCTGAAAAGCCCCATTAGCTGGGATGACTCAAAACTTACGACTGAAAGTGGGTCCTTCTGACAATGAACACCTGTACTTCAGCCAGACACGGAACACTGTGTGTACACACTTAGTGGGGAGCACAAGAACTCTGCCATTCAGTCAGTTACAGAGTAGCAGGAGCTTATCTTTGAGCTGGCCTGTAACATGTAACCAGTATCTCTGCCGAAGAAAGGAAACGGCAACGTAAACACCTGAATGGGGTTTCTATTCTTCTGCACAATGAAGAACACAAGGGCATCTTATCGTCCACACAAGGTGTGGAAGGAAATGAGATTAATTTTATAAATACAGTGTACATCAGGAAGGGTTCACTAGGCACATTATTTCCTGCTGCCAAAGCACTAGGCCAATTTCAGACTATGGGACAGCTAGAGACATTTCAAGGATGCAGGCAAAATAGATTTGGCAGTGAGGTGCTTGGTCTCAACAGCAAGATTGAGGTGGGAAGAGGATGGAGACAGCTGCTGCTGGAAGGGCTGCCCAAGCCCTACCAAAACCAGCCATGTTATCACAAGCTGCTTGTTGAATAAACTCTACAGATGCAGCTCATGAAATGAGACCATCCTATAGATCAATTCTAACAACAGCGCTGCTTCCCAAATGGTCTCAGGGATTTCAGGACGTGATCTTTTACTGTGTTTTTTAGGAATGCAGATTTTCACGTCCCCAGACACTGAAGAAGTGTCTCCAGTCCCTTCCAGGCAGATGATTAGGAATCACCAGCTATCATCGTAATCTTGGGCATGCTTTGGTTCTGGAAAAGCTGCTGTGAGGGCATCTGATTTAACTGCATCTACTGGACACAGAAGTTTGGCAGGAAGGGGTGCTACAAGCAACAGGAGAAAGGGATAGAGCTGAAGGCGGACAGCCCCCAAAGACATTCTGAAAGTATGTAGGATTTTATCCTGACATCCCCAGGCAAGGCAGCTCATATCATCTGCCTAAGACAATAAGAGTCCCCCAACAGACAACTATACTGCTCCTCAAGCCTTTGCCAAGAGTATTGTCTGAGAGAGTAACTCCACAGTGCTGTCTCCAGGGGAGCTGACTATCTGCTGCTGGCAGCCTAGACACACTTAAAGAAGTCCAAGTATTTGAAGGAATAGTTCATTGGCTTTTATATGGTTTCCCACAGCACCTGATATTGCCACTGTGGGATGATGTTCCACAATAGCGATAGTGATCTTGCACTGTGCCACCTCAAGGGCTACTTTGAAGTAGAAAAGCAGCACAAGAGCAGCTCTCACTAGAGCCAACTGCTAGTCAGCACTCATAGGAATGAGTTACAGTTTGTCCAGAAGAAACAGATGCTCCCCATGAGACTGAATTGGAATGGAAAAATCCACTGAGAAAGATCATTCCTGCTACTGACATGTGGAGACGTACATCTCAGTGAGAAAACACATACCCATCACCCTTGGCAGGGTAGGATGGTTTTACCCAAATACAGAGAAAAGTTAGGAGGGAAGACAGTAAATAATTTATTTCAATGAGATGACACAAACATGCACACAAATTCCCAAACAGGCTGCCATGAGTGTTAAAAATGATCCTTTGGATTCCTTAATAGTTCAAAGAGTACCTTATTAAACATGTCATTTAGATGAGGAAAAAAAGCAATGGTTTTTTCTACTTTTATGTGGGGTTTTTTGAGTCTTTGGGGTTCACATTTTCAAGTCCTCTCCAAAGCCTTGGGACCTCAGGATTTAATGAACGATAAGATTTGCACATAGCATCTTGACTTCAGGAGCTTGAATTTTAAGAAAACACAACTACTGCCAGGCTAATGACAGGCTAACGATAGTTGGCCCTTCTCAAATTTGGTACAAACACCACCTGCTGAGTGATCAGCAGATGCCTCACATTGGAATTTGGGCAACATTCCTTTGCTATGAAGTCTCTTATGTGCCACTTTAAATAAGAAGAGAATATCTACTTCAGCTTAGAATTGTCTGGTTTCTGTCGAGTTTTTTGTCACAACTTTACTGCCAGCGCTGTCATCTCAAGTTTGGCTGAAACTATAGATTTTTGCCAAATAAGGTTTCCCAGCATGCTGCAAGAACCAACACATTCCTATGACTTTAAAACAAAAATTCCAGAGCAAAGACTTGTTCTGGAATAAATAGAGACTTCTGCAGTGCTGAGAACTTGGAGGTTGAACCGATATAGACAAAAGCAAAACCCACTTCAACACCATGTTGAAAAGTGAACACCGGGGGGTGGGGGAAAGAAAGGAGGAAGAAAAAAAGTTAAGAGCATTCTAATTTTTCCCTGTTGTCTCAATTTAAAGATTTTTATAAATAACACATTTTTGAAGATTCACTTTCCTCCACTGACTTCTAAGTCTCCAGAAATTTTTCTGCTGTACTAAAGATTTGTTCTTTGTACTAAAGTAGTAGTTCAACAATATCTAGCCCTGGTGCAATTTTTTTAAAGTAGACTTTAGAGTATCATTATCCTCATTCCATAGGTGAGGAAATAGCTTATATAAATTGCTGAAGGTCAACCAGTCAACAGTGCAGGCTCAAGGCTCTCTCCCCCCTCCACCACACTTTACAGGAAATGGAATTAAAGAAAATTTCCAAATGAAAAATGTTATTTTTCCTTTTAAGTCCTGTCTTTAATAACTGACACAGAGACCACCAATTCTATGCTCTGAAACTTCTGAGAAAGGAGAGAGCTATCCAAACTGAACTAGCTAGTAGGAGTTCATATCAGTAAATGAGTGAAAAAAAAACATTACAAACACACTTTCCTTCTGGAAGTGTGGGTGCTGAGGCTCTACTTGATTTTTTTCTGCTTCCCATAGTTGGGTATATGTTCACCCATAAACATCCAGGCAGCCCCTGTGCATCTTTGCTGAGCAGAAATTTCCAGCCACCAGGTTTCCCCTTTGTAGGGCTGCAAAAAAACGGAGAGGAGATGCTCTGCTCTTTGTCTTGACCGGAGTTAAAAGGGATCTTACATCCAAGGGATTCTCCTGCTCCAGCATGCCGCTTTAGCTTAACATAACAGGACACGTTGAGTTCATAAAGACTTGACACCACATGTACTTTGCAGTCTTCCTCTACTCTCAGCAGCTTTCCAGCTTAAACAGTGAAAGACCAGGGTGAGTGGTAATAAGGAAAAGTTTGCTGCTGCAAGTGATGCTACCGGGCCCCCATGTGCTCTCCCAGCAGCCTGGGCTTCCTTGCCAATTAGTTACCCTTCTCTCTTCAAAATAATTAGTCTTTTGCTCTTCTCTTTCTAGATTTTTGCACCAGAATGTTCCCCTATGCTTTTGAACAGTATTTGGAGAAACTCACAGTATTTACACAGCAGAGCTCACTGGCATGAGTCAGCCACATTGGTTTGTGTCAAACCTATCTACCTAGGATATCACCTGCTCCATGCAAAGCAAGTTATTGAATTCAAACACTTTCAGCTGGCCCTTAAAGACAAGTGATTTCCAGAGAGCCTGTTTTTCCCCTAAAAGTCAAACATTTTAACCTGCCAGCCACGTCTCGTGCCAAATCTTGGCAAACACAGTTTTATGTACCATTAGATGTTGACTGCTCATCAGAAAAATAAATAAATAAATAAATAAATAAATAAATAAATAAATAAATAAATAAATAAAATCACAGCTAGCAAGAGTCAGCTTAGCATTTACCGAACACCACTGCTGGTGGCCCTACCATCACAAAAACCTCCCACGTTTAAGGACATCCCAAAGCAGAATGCTGGAAACTCATATCAGTGAGATGAGACTGACTCAATTTGGCAAAAGTTCTACATCTTTGTTTTTAGGCAAAAACCAATTGCCTTCAGCAGGGTATAGGGATGCTCAGAATGTAAATTGACTCCATGACTTCATGCCTTTTAACTCAAGTGGATGCCCCCAAAATTTTCTAGTCTTATTCTCTACATTGAACAGGTCAGCGTTTCCTGCATTAACCTCTATCCATGCTTCAATATAGCAGGTTTTATGTTAGCCAGCTTTTTCCACTTTCACTGCACTCTCCCCTGGGTTTTTATATCTAAAATACTCTGGTTACACTCAAAAAGGTCACTTAATCTGCAGCCAACACTGCTGCACAGGGAGGAAGGGACAGTCCCATGCTTCACTGCAACCAGGACCCAAGTGAAGGCAGCAGTGCTCATGATCTCTTCATTGGGAACACCCTCAGGAAAACTCAGGGCACCTTACTTGGAAAGGACAGGACTGGTGGTCTTTCCAATGTGTGGTTTTTAATTTATATACATCAACATAGATATTGCAGGAAATGGATTTGGCTTCTCCAGTACAACACAGGCATAGACATACAAGAAGAAATCCTGTGAAGAGCAATTAAACTGATTAAGGGACTGGAGCATCCATCATGGAAAGAGGCTGTGGCAGCTTGGGTTGCACAGGCTGGAGAAGACTCAGGATCTTATCCATGTGCCTAAATATCTGACGGGGATTTTGGAGGGAGAAGATGGAACCAGGCTCTTCTCAAAAGTGCTCAAGAGGCAACTGGCACAATTTGAATTACACAAAGCTCCATTTAAACATAGTAAAAACAATATTACTGTAATTGTGGTTAAACAGTAGCAGGTTGCCCAGAAATTTGTACCATCTCCATCCTTGGAGATATTAAAAAAAAAAAACCCACTGTACATGGCCCTGAACTTTTTTAATTGAAATAAATAATTAATTATTAGCAATCATGTCCATGAACACCCACAAAGTACAAATGTCTGCTCATTGAGATTGAGAAACCTTTTTCAGCCACCTGGATAAAACCTCTCGGCTGTGCTATGAAGATCTGCCCCTCATCAGCAACTAGGGATAGTGAAGTACCTCAGCCTCTCCTGCCATGCATGCCTTGCCTGTGGCCAAACAAGCTGTCTCCTTCCAAAGGAAAGGTGGGAACTGTGACTCCAGTACAGGGCAGGAAAAAGGGACCAGGGCATCGGAAGTTCAGAACCAGGAAGGTTAGGGCACAGTGGCCTGAAATTCAGTGACACCCATGTCCCATGTGGAGTAAGAACTACATCCAGAAGTCTGGGCTACAACATCTCCAGTGCTTTAACACCACAATAGCTAAATTAAACACAGCTCAGGAGAACTAGTCTATCCCACTGTAATAGCACGGAAATACATTAAAAGGAAATTCCTCCTGTGAGGGGTTTTTTAGGATTCCTCTACACACCCCACTCCCCCCTGCCAAAAAAGTCCCTGAGCCTTAGAAGTCTCATCTAAGAAGCAAAACTGTCCTATTTTCACTCCCCCCCAAACACAGCTCTATTTGAAGTGCTGGGAAAACCAGCTCAGAGTACAAACTAACGAAGCAAGTAGGAATTTAAGGCATACAAGCCTTGCCCTGATGAAGGTAATTATTAGGTCAGCCCAAGAAAAATTGATGAGCCTAACATAACACTTCCAAACAGATCAACAGTCTTCATATAAATTTTGGTCCTGGCTCCTATAAAACCATTAGCATTCCCTCATATTGTAATTTACAGCCTGATGATGCACTGAATCATATTTTAATTTATCTGGAAGATATAAACAAACATTCTTGGGTGGAAATTAATACCTGATCTTTGGCTACCTCTTGTGGTATAAAAATCCAGAGAGGAATTACATTAAAAAAAAAAACATTAAAGAAAATCATTACACAACAGATGAGCTTGTCAAATAATTCTAAGGAGAAAATTAGTTCTTAGGGGTTTTGTGTATAAGAAGCCTAGAATATCTTGCTGTGAAAATGAATACTAGGGTATTAACAGGGTGAATATTTCTGTAAGTATATGCTGTGGATGGCATCTGTTTTCATACACAAGTGGAGGGCAAATAAAGAATTAAATCAAAGCCTCAACTCTTCCATTTTCCTAATGCCCACTGTTCTGCAAAATGTTTCATGCTCTTGTAGGAATTCTGTGTTTAGAGAGAAATCTGTGAAGCACCACTAACCTGAGGAGAAAAAACCCAGGAAGCTGACATGAACCTCTGCTACGCAACACGAGCTCTCCCACATACAAACAGGCTCAACAGCTACAAGTAATCTCAAGTATAGTAAAGGTGCAAGATATACAGTTATGGAGAGGAGAATCATAAGTGCAGCTGGCACACTGAGAGAACATCTGTACACTTATTGTACCACAGTTCATCAACTGTTTATTCCAGCAAGTACCAGATGCAAAGGAGAAATGGGAAGAGCGTGAACACGAATCAGAATTTGTTCAGATATAGGGAATGGTCTGAGTCAAAGAAGAAAAGCTAAGAGATTCTCAAAAACAGACACAAGGTCTATCCAGCGTCCAACTGGAGAAGATCAGTGTAGCCCAAACAAGGCTCATGGCTCTTATTAGTTCTCGCCTACTTGTACGGGAACCCAAAACTTTCATTCGTGGTTGCAACAGTAATTCAAAAAGCAGATGCACTCCCTATTTAAGGCAGGAACAGAGCCTTGTCCAAACAGAAAACAGAATTTGTGCAACTTCAGTGTCTTATGAGTTTTTAAGAAGGCCTGACAGTTTGGGTTCTAGAGTAGGAATTCAGGTCTGGCTTAAATAAACTCCCACCATCACCTAACAAACTGGAGAACCGGCAAGATCCCTGGATCACATTAAACAGGGAGAAAATCCACACTTCAGTTAAATAGTTTCTCTTCTGTACAACCACTTCAATATAGGGAAGAGACTACTTTTTATCGACAATTTAGCATTCTCTAGCACTCAAGAAAATGTTCCTACCTGCCAAAAGCATGGCTGGTGGGAACACTGTCCAACGTGTCCTGCACATTGTGCTATGGAAGTTAATCCAAATCCAGAAGCATTTCTACTACACTCCTCATCACGCTGTGGGTGGTAGGAAATAAGCTCTTCTGAAAAGACTGGAAAGTGTCCAGTTGTGTAAGAGTAGAAGTGAATGACAGCATTAACTGCACCACACCAGAGCCCCTAAGCAGCTGGGAAAGTCACTGGCAGGACTTGTGTGAAACAAGATAGGCAACACAAACACCACAGCAAAGGAAATTAAATACTCCACTGGATGATAAGGAACTAGAGGGAGATGACTGCTGGACAACCAAAGTGGAAAAGAAAAGGTTCTCCTAAGGAGGAGTAGATCAGAAGAGTGCAAATACATACCTATGTCCAAGTTGTCCTTCGTACCCCCACATCCTGCAGAAAGAGGCACGATCTCTCCTTATGTGCTAATCTCTCCATGGCCAGCACTCACATTCAGACAGGTACAGAGAGAAAAAAGATTTCATCACCAACTCAAAAAGCCATTATAAAAATTTGCTGAGGAAATTGCAAACCCAAAATGGAAGCCAGCTGAGACCACAGCCTGCAGGGTCATGTATCATTAGCGCCAAGTGAACCAAGTCCAAATGTCCAGCTTACTGTTCAGGAGGAAACAAAAGCACTACTATATATGTGGGCAAAGCATCATCTTTTTCTAATCAAACCTGTCTTAGGCCTGGGTTCAGAAAAGCACTCAAGCATGTGCTTAAGGCTCTCTTTTTTTTATTTTCAGAAAACAGCTCAAAACACACATTTACCTGTAAGCACTTGCTAACAGCTGTGAATAACAGTGAAAACCATAACTAAAATCTTCAGAGGAAAAGGTGTTACGAAAAAAAAGCAAAATGTGATAAGATGTGATTGTCCATCATATTGCCTTATCTCTTATCTCTCTGCTAGGAATACTGTGGGACAAACAATGAATAACACAAGACTGCTCCCAGATTAAGACAGCCACAGACATTAGACACAGTATCCAAGTCACAAGAAATATATGATCAGCACACTAGCATATTCTTGAGTTTATTTATGGCATCACCACAGAGCCAGTAAAAAAGTCATTAGAAGAACTCCAGGTTTGAGACCATTCTCAGCCATACAACTTCCAAAAGAGATCTTTTGCAAGAGTCTGAAGTGAAAGTTATGACCCCATTTAGTGCCATTCACTAATGGCAGCAAACATGACACAGTTTTCACACCCCAGCTCAGCCCTGATGCCTGCTTGCAGTACATTAATAATCCTGTCAGAGCTTGTCAAGGGCACACAACACTTGCTGTTCTGGTGATGCTCTGTCCCTGTCTCCATTCAAATAATTTGTCTTTCATCACCGTCAGAATTGTTTTCCAGCATTTCTGTTTGACTCTGTGACTTTTGATCTCTGGCCTAATATTCCATTCACCCTTATGAAAAATCAAAACCCCCACAAATCTGAATAATTAGCTAGAAAGTTGCTGGCTAACAAATCCAAAAGGTTGCAAAGGCGAACTGTCACTAATTTTCTCATGTGATTAATACAAGTTGACTTACATCCTGAGGAGGCTACGTTACCTCCCTGGGAAATACCCTTCTGCACCAGTTATTCTTAGGTGTTATTTCTGATTAATTATGCTCTCGCTCCATTAGAAAACTGATGGCCAACTTTGCATGTGTCTCTTTGCTTTGTTATGTTACAAAGACAGCAGTTATAAAAAATTCATAGGAAGGAATGAATAGATGGTCAGTGTGTCCGAGGAGGTGTGGCAGCTCAGGTTTTCTGTCCTGGGAGTATAAAAGTGAAGGTCATAGAAGCATCAATTGATACAGAATCATATCTTCCCTGGTAGAGGTGTAGTTTTTCTCTCACAAAAATGCATCTGCAGTTTCACACAGTATAATTATTAACAATTCCATGAAAAAATACCAGATGCATCCCCAGTTTTATGAATGCAAATAGCCCTATTGGAGCCAAGGGGAATACTCACATGTGTTTAAGTTAGACACATGCATAAGGAAAGGCAGGATCACAGTCCCAGCTATAAATATTTATGTCTGCAGTACAACATAGCCTCCAAAATGCATTCACAAAACAGACTTTAATGCAAGATCCTGACAATATAGGTTACTCCATAGAATTTCAGTGGGAGGTGCTTCTTTACTGGGTCCCTTTGGAAACCCCAGCCTCTATTATATTAATAAAGCCACCACTGTCATTTCAGCAACCTTGGCCAACAGCATCCACAAGAAGTAAAAAGAAATAAACTACAGGAAAAATATACTAAAAAAAATTTGTTACAGCCAATGTAAAAATCTTTTCAAATGATGTTTTAGCTCATTTATTGATTATTAAGCAGGGTACCAAAAGGATCTGACTTTGGAGCACTAACATACATCTTCAACTAAGATTAGCACAAATTAGGTGAACTCCCATCTCTCTCTTCCTTAGAGATTTAAAATTAGATTTGGGTGACTAATGCAGATAAAAATATTCATTCACTTCAGCCATACAATCTGGTTTCCTGGCACAAGCATTTGCAGAAAACAAATGTTAAAGCAAATGCCCTTACTTACTTTGCAAGAATATTTCTACACAACCAATGACAGAATAGAAACTCCAGCAGGTGACTTACGCGGCCAGTCAGAAAAAATATCCCTCATGTTTGAAACAGTCAATTCCCAAAGGAAGAACATTTGGGAAAAATTTTATCAGATCCATTTGAACTCGGAATACATAAAATAGAAACCAGAAAAGTACTGAAGGAGAAGATGGACTTAGTCAAAACAAATCCCTCAGTCTAAACCCAAGCCAACAGATTGCTTTTTCCCTTCAGTTCAAAAGATTTTGGACCAGGCTCCTCCAGCTCAGTTCAGCTTCAGAGACTCACACAAACCTGGAAGCATCACCCTGCAAGCAAATCTCAAGCACTTGGACTGTTATAGCATTGCAGGATCAAGTCTTGTAGAGCATCAAACACAACTTGTAATTAAAATAATTTACATGCTGCTAGCAAGTCAGCTAAAGCAAGCACATCAGGTTCCCAGCATGGATTTCAATTTGCTTCAAAATTACTCAAGGATAGGAGCTCATATTTTCAACATCATCCTAGTTAGCCTAGAAAACACAAGACCCAAGTGACAGCCATGTGATTGGAAGAAGGTGGGGGTGGCTATTACTTGGTAGGTGTTTACTCACTGCCTGGATTCATCACGAAAGCAAATATCCAGGCTGTGCATAAGCTGCCAACAAACGTGTCATCAGCTGCAAGAGAAACAGGCTGGGCTGCTTTCCCATACGGAACTATGCACAATGCTGCACGATCAGAACAGCTCGATAATGCCCAGTGGAATCTCACCTAATGGGACTGAGTCCCAACACAGGGATCCTGTCCTCACTCTCCCTTGTAATCCTCAGGAAACCCAGTCCTGAACAGAGCTGTGCTCTGCTGGCTTCTTTCTTCACCTTGATTCTGTTTCTTCACAAGCTGCAATTGCCTGGCTGTACTTAAAATCCACAATGAGCCATCTAGATGGATCTTTTACCTTTTGAAAGCTGAGGTTAACTCCAGTGGGTCCTGGAGCAAGCAACTGTTCTTCTGCAGGACCGCCTATATCTCCACAAGGACAGTGGAGGAGGCAGAGTGTGTGAAAACAAACCAGCATATCAGAAATCCAATTTCTCCCTCTGTGGGTAAAGCACCTCAGAGAAAATCAGGCGATGGTGGAAAAGACCCCACAGAACACCACCAACGTGACTGCAGCATTTTCTAATAGCCATGCATATTACCTACAAAATTAATACATATATATCCTGTTAGTGTATTTGGTTGAAGCATTTATAAACCATTCATCGCAGCTGAAGTACAGGTTCTTGCTTTAAGGAGAACTGGAGACAATTGGTTTTCTTTTTTGCTAAATTCTCTTTATGTTCTTTTGGGTCTGTTTGGTTTTTCCATTGTGGAAATTAATATTTTAAGGTCAGAAACAATTCCACTCCAATGTTTATCCTTGCTAACATTACAGTGCAGGTGGTGGATGTTCAGGGTGACTCCTACCCACACAAGCCAACCACCTTGTCTCTGATATGTAAATTGTGACATATTTAATTGCAAACATTTGAGGAGTTACCCTACCCTGGAGCTCAACCTCCAGAGGTAACTGTGCCTGCTGCAGAATCAACAGATTGGAACATCTCTGCTGGTGAGTCTGAGACCAGCACAAAGCTTGGGGTTTCTTCTTACAAGGACAAGAGTTAAATTTTAAAACTGGAACCCAATGCTGACTGGCAGGGACAAAATTTTAACTTCCTAGATCCTTTTCTGGATCCTCTGCTTTCTGGCCTCTGCTAAACAGGCCATAGTGGTCTTGATAGATCTCACACCTCGTTTGCTCTGACAATTCCTCTGCTTCTCAGATCAGTAACATAAAAGTTTGTATTTAAGGTTTTGCAGCAGAGTCGCTGGTGCATTAAGTCCCATTTATGGTCTATCCCTTATTGAGCTGACAAGTCATTTAATTATTGCATTTCTGAAACAGCAAAGTTTATATGTTGTCCTGAACTTACTAAGAACAACATTTAAGAATCCTAATCCATAGGATGGCATCTGAAACCAGCAGATAATGAGAGAAAGTTATTAGCCTAGATTCAAGGCTTTAGCTGGAATAACGTGTGTTCTCGATCTCCACGGATTGTGTAGTCAGAAGGGAGATATCTGGCTAGATGGGATTTTGCACATCTGTCAGCTACATCAGAGATCCAAATGCAAAAGCCAGCATGTAAGAACATTATGTGGATTTGTGACCCTCTCCTGAGGATCTGGGGTCCATAAACCAATGAATGGATTACAAAGAAACATAGTTATAGTATTTTCATCTGTGACAGATACTGCTGCAACTCCAGAGTGGCTCACAATATTTAAAGCAAAACCGTACCCATTCTCCACATAGCCTCCGAGAAAACACAAAAGGCGCTGCTCAGCATGAAGACATTGGAAAATGTCTGCTAAAACTGGTTTAGCATCTGACTTGAAAACTCCAGAACTGGTGAGAACCAGCACAGTATGGGAGTATTTTTCTTCATTCATATTTGTTCTGTATATGAATCCATGCATATAGAAGAGTGAGTGGTTGTATATCCTGAACCACACATTAGACACGTGCAAATAAGCTCACCAGAGGGGCTCGAGTTCCTATTAACCCAGAATTGGATGCCATTTAATAAGCAAACTCTGTGACCCTGTTTGTGGACACTTCCTATCAATCCATCCCATACCTCCCAAACTCTGCTTCAAATATCTTAGCATGAGAACTGCTGAGCTTCACATCTATTTGAATGCTTTCAGGGAAACCCAGGAAACACCAAGAACAGGTGAAACTGAACGACTAGATGTGTTACAAATTAGAATTTCAAAATGCCCACACCCACATTCAGCAAATTTGCCACCTTTAACTAGGGAAGAGCTGTGAAACTAAAATTCCAAGGGAATTTAAAATACCAAACAGCTCTAAACCCACAAGTATAAACGTCAAGCCATCAATTTCTGTTCGAAGAGACAACTGAAAGCTAAATCTGATTTTTTTTAAAGAGGTGAGTGAGACAACAGAATTCCCCAGTTCATGCAAGCCTGTTCATGCTCACACAGACATCACTGGTGATGACATTTCCTCACAAAGGTGATCCCAAAATCTCTCAGTGCTTTGCACACCAGGTCTGCTTTCAGTACTCTGCACTTCAGAGTGAACTGCTGAGCAACACACCTTCTCATGGCTTCTCCAGCTCCATAAACCTACTGAAAAATCACATTCTTCCCGCTGACCATCTTTCTTTTCTGTGCAAAGAGTATGTCTTTTACAGTCACAAAGGTCACACTCAGACAAAGTTGCACCCTTTAAAGTACTTTCCTCACTTCAGTTTTCTTTTTCAAGCCCAATGGCACACACAGGCTCCTAACAAAGTACAGGGCATACCAGCCAAACAGGAATTTGCTGGAGATTTCCGAGGGTTTTACTCCCCAGAGTGACAAGCACATCACTGTACAGATGCTTCAGACTTGGAAAGCCAGGAAAGCAACATATGATTTTTTTTATTTAGCCACACAACGTAAAAATGTTTGCTTGACCCACCAGACTATTCTCTGTAGGTCCTTACTCAGAGAGTTCTTTGTTCCTGTGTTCTCATGAGGGCGGCAGCATTAGAAGGAATCCTACTGGTTTCTTTTGGATCTTATTTGGAAAGGCAGTCATTTTAATTTGAAGCCAGGACTGACACTCTCTGCACCATGACAAGACATTATCTGTTGGGTTTTCTCCTGAGTTCACCTGTTTATGTTTAATAAAAATGCTCTTTTGTAACTCATGATGGGCTAGAGAATTCCCAAACCATTCAAAATACTTTAAAGTTCTTTTGGGACATAGCCAGATACTTAATATTGTATTACATTTTATAGTTGTCACTTAATCAAGCTATTTAATATTATAGTACATTTTAAAACTGTCACTTAATCACATTTTCTTGACCCTTTTATGTGAATTAAAGATCACTGTAGATAAAAAATGGCATGCTTTAGTTTAAATAGATTCAGTATGTCCAGTTTGACAGTTACTTCTGAGACATTAAAAGAATTTTCTGTGATTAATGTGACCCCCACACGTTAGGTAGTATAATGTTCCATTTCTTCAACCATTAGAGGAAACAGCATTAGACAGAAGGAGCCAAAACTTATCTGACTGTATGTAAAGCTAAGAAAGCCTAAAGATAATGTACAGCTCTGTGTGGTGTACTGTGAGACCAAGTTAAACCAACTAAGTATTTTCTGTGTCCTTACAATTCAAATGGAAAATAGTTCTGTAGTGACACAGTAAGCCTACATTCCACAACAAAAGAAAGATCTTACTGCAGCTTGCTCAGAAAAGGAATAAATGCACTTTCTGCCATGACAGGTGAGCAGGACTGTCTGTGCTTAGTATAAATGATTGATAACCATGCATTCTAGTCTTGGAAGAATTCTTACCCACGCATTTACTCACAAGAGCAAAAAAGGTACATAAGACATGTCCATCCCCAGAACCATTTATAATGGCAATCATCATCATCATTTTATGTGGTTGATCCAGAACTGCGTCATTGAAAGATTTTTATGCTTTTAAGTCATACATAGTAAATTACCTTCTCTTATAGGCATGTTTAAAACTATTGTCTTTTACTGTAACCTTGGTCCTAAGATCCTATTTACTTTATTGAATTCTAATTGCTCTTCCTTTGTATCTTAATCTCAAATCAGATGTACCACATTTGTTAACAGCTGTGACTATAAGTGCTTCCCATTTTTGGAACATTCTGTATGCTTTTCTTGATCATTTAGTTAGAATAAATACCCTTTTTAATCCATGAAGTGGGACATAGTATAATAACATTGATCTTTCATTTGACAGCAAATTTGTTTGATAACAGAAGAGGGTTTAGTGTAACCAAATCAGCAACAGTAATTCATTTGGATAGTCAATTAAAAATAGTGTGTATACAGTACCTCTGCAAACAATGAACAGTGGGCTAAAATAATCAAGACATGAAAAGAGCCTGCACAGAAATCAGGATGTTGATGGAGAAAAATAGTTCAAATTTATTTACAAGAGCTGCCAGTGAGGTGCATCAGGGTATAAAAGTGTCTCTCCAAAAATGTGGTCATGCTGGGAAAAGAAGTCAATTAACAGTGTCTACTCAACAGAACTGCTCATTTTTTCCAGAAGGATATTTTGTTAACCTAAATTCTGCAGACAGGACAGCCTTTGCCTTCCCCTGGGAGAAATGAACCAGCTTTCACATTGGACTCCCAGCAGCCTCGGAAGAAGACACCTCCCCCTCCATCCAAGAGCAGACATCGTCTCAAGCAGCTCCTCCCCACCAGCACACTGGCAGTGGCCCAGGGTCTGACAGCAGCAGAGCCTCAACACGTCGGGCTACAGCTTACCTACACCCTTCTCCTATGACATGGAATAAAGCATCTAAAAACCAAGGTACAAGCACGAGGAGCAGCAGAAAGCTGGACACACACTTTTCCCTCAATCCTGCAAAAGAAATTCTAGCCATCCAGACTGACTGAAGAGCTCAGTCAACTCAAGCTGTAGAGCTTCCAAATTAATACACGTTGTTGTTGTAGTAGGGATGTCACAGGCATTGAACAGTGCTTAAATGGAAGCACAGCACTAGAGAGGGCAGGTACTGTCGCTACCAGTAGGTAAATGGATATTATCCTTTTCCCTTCATCTATTTTTTCCCTTCCTGTTTATCATCAGCATTCTTGGATCTTCAATTAGATTGTAAGCTCCCTGGGACATAAACCAGGTCATTATTGTGTCTTCAAAAAGGGATCATCACAAGGGGCCAAAACTATGTCAGTGCTGCTTGGAGCCTTTGGGCAAAATATTACTAAATTGCCCTTCAACTCCAACCCAAAATTATGGGCATGCTGCGTGCAGTATTTTGTAAGCCATTGTTTTGCAACGTGGAAATATGCAAGTGAACATGATACTTGAACAACATAATTCATTTTCCATTCATGAGCCACAATGGGTATCTCATGGCACTGTTTGCTCTTCAGTTTCAAATGTGAACTTGCATACAAAGTCAAGCAAATGAGCTTTCCTTCACGTTGTTTTATTAAGCTCTTGGACTACACTCTAAGCCCTAGAAGAAGAAATTACAGTTGCTGTTGTCCCACAAAAGCAGTGAAATTCCCAAAGAACTGAGGAACTTGGCCCTAGGTTGTGTATGAAAGTGGCTGTAAGTCCTCTGCTGCTTTTTTTATCCCTCCTTGTGCCAGCACTGCATTTGTGTTCAAAAGTGAAAATTAAGTTTTACAGCAGCATTCCATAAAAACTCTCATCTTAACTTCTAGAGGATATCCTTAATGACATTATTGGTTTGAACAGTTTAAAGATAGCTTTGTTTTAATTTCTCTTTAGCTTTTCACTCAAATACCCCATGTATGACATTATTATAATTCTTCTGCCAGCTTTATACCTGCAAACTCCTCTCGTATTCTTTTGTTCTTGGGCTAATCTTTCCTTTTATATTAATGAAGCCCTTTGAAGTATCTCTTCAAATCTTCAACTAGATTCCTTTGTGACTCTTTTCCTCCCCCTAAACCTGATAGGGTCTTTTTATCATGAAAATTATTAATACTTCCCCCATTTCTGGCATTGTACTGTCAGCTTTAAAATGTTCTATTATTATTTCTGATCTTAAGCTGCTTTCTCCTGACCCAGGAATATCGGCAAATTACCGACCTATAGCCAAGCTTTTATAGGGAAGGTCTTGCATCAAGTGGTAGCCTTTCAAGTGCTTAACCACCTAGTAATAATCTTTATGACAAATGGCCTCCTGGTTTGCAGTTATGCCTAGAGTGCTAAGAGTGTCCCTTAAAGTGGTCAATGACTTTTTATAAAACCAAACCCTGAGTATCATGTCAGCTCTTATCCACCTTGCTATTGGCACACCTCGAGACACTGCAGATCACAGCAACCCTCTCTGACCAGAGGCCAGTTTATAAAACACAGGGGGCTTTGTTCAATCTGAAGACATCAACTTGTCACTCTGGCACATCATTCATCCGCATCGAGCAATATGCATCATTTCCTTGTGATCAATGCAGAGTCCACTGCTCCTGAGTGTTACTGCAGCTAATCATTAAGATAAATATAATTGTTAAGAGTACTGACACTCCTTTTAGCTGCTTTATGCAAAGAATTGATTTCTACACCTACAATTTGGCATTTTACTATGAATCACTCCTTTTTTTTTTCCCTTTTTTCTCTTTCTGCTCCTTTATCACATTGCCCAAAGGGTAATGCAGTGGTTTAAAATTATGGTTTTTGAAACAGGAAGTGTTCATGAGTAGCAATTTTCCAGAATTCTGTTTTAGATCATCACCTGCAATCAAGAGCATTCCTAAAATTTACTGCAAACTAGAAATCAAGGGTATTAGCCGTGAAGCAACATGAAACAAAATGTTCCTTAACAGGTTCTTTCCTGGTCATCCAGATGAGTAGAAATTCCACAGACAAACAACTTTTCACCTCCCAACCACAATTCAATGCATTTAAAAATTGCCTCATCATAATCAGAGGTTTTGTCACGGCTTTCATCAGAAAAAAAATCCAGAAACAAACACAGATGACAAGAACTGTGACAGATGCCTTTGTTTGATGCAGTGATCCTCCCTACGCGGATAAAGAACCACAGTCAAGGGTGGTGAGTATTTTTTGACAAGTTTCATTTTGCTGAGATGGAAATACTGAGGGAGGGGGTGGCTGATGAAACTTGTTCTCTTAATTAGAAGATCATCAGTTAGTCCACAGACAATGATATTCTTCTGATTTTCTCTAACCTGGTCTCCAATTACCAAAAAGATTCTTCTATCAAAAATAGAACAGTCAAGCTTATAAAGTGACTTTTTAATGTTCAGTTATATTTATCTCCATTTGGTCTATTTGCAATATTTGCTGTGCTTAATCTAAAAGATGAGACAAATATCACACATGAATGAAAAACATTTGGCAAATGCCCTGTTCAAAAAGTCCTGTTCTCTCATATGCCCAAGACCTTTTGCATATCCTCAGCATTCCCTAAAAGACAATTCAAGTCTTTCTGCTCTCAAATTAACTCCTACCCTGATCTCACAAAAGAATAAATTAAAAGGCAGTCTGTAGACTTCTCGAGGCGTGTGCAAAGAGACTCGGGCAGAGCCAAGAGCGGAACGCAGAAATCTGCTGGCCCCAGCAAAACCAACCTGAGTCAGCTGAAAGCTCCCAAGGGATGATCAGACTTCTAGGTCAGGTTGCTAGTCACTCCTTTGCTTCAGTCCTTGGTCACTGAGACACATAACAGGTGACAGTTCCATCTGCACACTCAACATTATTTTCAAAGTTCCCTCTTGAAGCTGGGGGTGGGGGGGCTTCACAACTGAAATACATTTGAAAACACACACACAGACACACACACATGCAATTTTGATGCTGCAAAGCTGAACTCAGCATTAGATGCATACACCAAAGGACTCCAACGCAAACCAACACTTGCTCCTGGCAAAAAGCTATTCATTGCTGAACTGGGGATTTACCTCTAAGCTTGTATACAGTCAATGTTGATGAGGGAGGGGAGCAAGCTGAATATTAAAAACTGCTGCCTCAAGAATAATATAATGTACAGATTTAATCATAGTAAAAAATGATCTGCAAGTAATTGTAGTCATTACTACATCTGCTCAGAGCTGTGGGTAATCATTATGTATGAGTGAATTAAATCAAATTCTGTATCATGGGCCTGATCCTAGAATTTCTTGAGTAAATTTGCCTCATATTAATAATCTCCCTGAGTATAGAGAGTATATTTGCTTCTATGGATACATTTCTTGCATGAGTATACTTGTGACCCTTCTACATTCTACCTTTAAATTTAATTAAAACCTAACCCCAAAAACTTAAGAAGGTAGACTAAAACATAGATTTCCAAAGGGGTGAAATGAACTTGTTTCACTCTGCTCTTCTCTCTGTAAAGGTACTAAAGGGGGTAGAGAGAAAGAAGTTTCAGTGTGGAGCCTGAGTAATGGAAAAGACAAAGCCTTCCAAGATAAAAAGTGGGGCTCAAATTCCTTCCTTTTGTCACTAAATCCCAGGCATTAGCATGGTACTGAAGACACAGGTGTAATTTATTGCACAGAGTGGGAATGTCAAACCCTGACTCATGAAGATAAGAAAAACCTGTTTACAAAAAACTGCTGAAGGGCAGAGCTGGAGCCAAACTCAACCTAGATCAATGGCCAGATGAATTATTAGTAAAAGAAATAAGTTATTGGTGTAGTTTCTTCTCTATCACTTATGCCAAATTTTAGAGACTGCATTTTAGTATATCATTGTGAAAATATATCCAAACCAGAAAGTTTTTACTGCAATAGTCTCGTGCTGACCTCTATGTATGTTCAAAATGAGGAGTAAGAACTGAGGCCCCAGACATACCCTGTGTGGAGAGGGCAAGTTTTAACCCTCCTAAGAGTGCCAGGCAGGCATCATACTCTTCCAAAGATGCAGGACAGAAATCAAACTAGGTCTGAATTCTTCCTCTCATGCCTGTGGTGAGGTCACAAGAAATTATGTTATGAACCAAGTTTAGGTGACATTTTCAATGTCTTTCTCATGGTGGATATTCTGGCAAAAATATTCTTGAAGGCAGCTGGTGCAAGGAGAGACTACAGTGGTTTGCTTCTGTACACCTCCCCCCCAGAGCTAGACACGCGCACTCTCATAACTAACATAGGTAATAGAGTGCAGTAACGCAAAGGATCATTTTTTTCTCATGAAACAGAAATGAGCTGGCAAGCATAATCAAACAATGAGAATCATTTTTCCAAAGAAGAGCGAGAGTAACAACAACAAAAAAAATCCAGTGAGAATTATGACAACAATGTAAGAATGCAATCAGTAGAGAAATCCTGATAAATGAGGACCTTACATTTTTAAATGCCTTAAAACCAGTACAAATAAATATAAATTTGAACAGAATTCAATGTACAATTGAATTAGAAGGAAAAAATTCAACCAAATTGCTAAACTTCCACTATAGAACTTGCAAGTAGTTTATCTAGATAAAGCTATAAAATGAATAAAACAGCAGCAAAAAGGATTGAACTTTTGCTGTCAGTAAGAAATCCCAATCATGGATGAGAGTATTACGAATGCTGCGTAAAGAGCTCTGCAAAATATCCTCCAGTGAAGAGGAACTAATGATAGATGAATGTGCACATGTAATTGAACATGCAGAAAAGAAAACCAACATTCCAAGGAAAGCAGAAAAGCTATCAGAAGTACTGGCTCATGTGAACATCCACAAGAATGAGATGCATACAAGGAGAAAAGGCAAATTACCGAAAATGCAGTCTGCTCTGTAAAATAAAATACATGTTTGGGTCTACACATATTCTTCATCAGATTATCAAGGGAGCATGTGTCACACACACAGTCGTAAGGAATGCTGGCAGGAACATTCAGCCACATAAAACTCACCCTGTTTTGGGTTTCATTACCTACTTCAGGCCCCATGTTGTTCCCAGGATGGCAAACTTCCCTTCGACTTCATGGAGAACAAGACCAGGCCCTTGCTCAGCAAAGGGTTAAAAAATAAAGTGTAGCAAAATGCTTGAAGTGCACCTCAGCCAAGAAGCAAGCCACTCAAAAGAACTGATCCCTTTTGCATTCCGCACCATAGGAAATATGATTTTCCTACCTATGTTTTGTGTTAAGTTGTTGGGCTCAGCTAAATCAAAATTCAAGCAAAGCAAACCCACACAAACTTAAAATCAAATGAAATTTCACACTCCCCCTGCACACTGAAGCAGACCTACACAAAGGTACTTTCAGCAGACGAAGCCAGTGCACCTTTTAAGAGCAAGCAGAAATAGAACACATTTGTAACAGACAAATTAGAAGCGCATCAAGGTACTGGATGAAAACATTTTTTGAACATAAGCCAAGTACACAGTAGGAACAGGTTAGAAGGTTAAATCATTTCTAACCACAACTTAAAGAAGACTTCATAGTAAAAATATCCTTTTTTAACTCTTGTCTTCCAAGCACACATCACAACTTTTGTTTCCATTGGTTTTAGTCCCTATTTCAAAAGCAGCATTTGCTGTAACAGCTCATTTTTTCATGCAAAATACTGAATCTAATTGCGGAAATATGTCATTCCCTCCTCTCCGCCACATGGCATGAGTTAATGATGATGAATGAAAGTAATAAAACCCAAATCTTTTTCAAACTAAAGCTCCTGTTAAATTACTGGAAATTATATGCATGCGTCTACAATGAGGACACTGCAGAAGGTCAAAGATCTTGCTTCCTGCATTTGGCCAAACTATTCAACAGGCAGCTTGGCTGAACCTGCACAGACACGTTTTTACTGAGGTCTGGGTGAGCCACCTAAGAAAAGCAGCTTAGTTCAAGGCTGGTGATTTCATTAGAGCATTTCTCCCCATCCCCGTGGAACACTAAATATTGTTCACCAGAGTCTATGACCTGCCTAACATGTCCATGGCAAGCTATTTTTGGATGCTCGAGACCAGAGTTTGGAAGAGTAATATGTCACCTAACGTGATATACGTTTTTAATGGAGGTCACAATTTCCCTAATACAAAACTTTATTCTGTGGCATTGACATGAAGCAGAAGGAATACAGCAAATTTAGAGCCAGATGTTGCCCCTCTCATTCACTCTGAATCACACCCAATTTGTCCAGTTGTTCCACTAAGAAGACAGGTAAACCATTCAGAGATTAAGTTCTGTCATGGTTTAACCCCAAACAGCAGCTAAGTCCCAAAGCAGCTGCTTGCTCACTCCCCTCACCAGTGAGAAGGGGAGGAGAGGAGAATCAGAGAAAGGAAAAAAAAAGGAAAACTCATGCTTTGAGATAAGAACAGTTTAATAATTAAAACAAAGTTAAAAAACAAATGAAACCTAGTGTTACCACTAATAACAATGATGATAATTGTAATAAAAAAGGACAGAGAGATGAAAAACAAAACAAGATAGACAAGCGATGCGCAGCACAATTTCTCACCACCTGCTGACCAAAGCCCAGGCAGTGGTCAGCCCCTCCCAGCCAGCTTCCCCCAGTTTATGTACTGGGCATGACGCTCTGTGGTACGGAATATCCCTGTGGCCAGTTCTGGTCAGCTGTCTTGGCCCCCTCACTTGTGCTGCTCCTCGCTGGCTGAGCATGAGACACTGAGAAGTCCTTGACTTAGGGCAAGCTCCACTCAGCAACAATCAAAACATCAGTGCATTAACATTGTTCTCATCCTAAACCCAAAACATAGTCGCATACTAGCTACTAAGAAGAAAATGACCTGTATCCCTGCTGAAAGCAGGATAAGGTCCTACTCAATAAAAACACAACAGGCAAAATGTATTCCGTTCCTGTCTGCAAACTCTGTTTCTAATTCTGCATGCTGCAAACTGCATCAGCTTATTGCTGTTCTCCCCATTCATTCGTTTCCTCATTTTTGCTTAACTGGCCGACAGTTCTGTGGCCCCTTCTTTTCCTCTGGGCATTCAGACACTATGTTCTCCTTTCTTTTCCCCTAGCTCACCCACAGCTCACTTTGGAGTCTTTTTGTCTCTCTTCCTTTCATCATCAATTCATTGAGGATTCATTGTTTTTGTCTTCCCACTACGCTGATCTCCCACTCCCTAAGCTTCCCCCTTATGGTCCATTTCACAGACAGACCACAGAAGACATGGAAAAACCCATAAGGAGAAGAACCCCTAATAACCTCCCTTAATGTATTTCCTTCCCACAGATGAGTTTGAATGCTTTGAATCTTGGACAGGTATAAATCAAGGTGCTCCTTTGCACAAGTCAGCAGGGGTTATTTTTGCATTAAAAAAGTATTTGTAGGACCAGGTTTATCAGCAGCAAAGCAACACTTACCATCCCTGCAAGTTTAATTTCTCTAGCCATGATAAACAGTTTGCAGAATTGAAATTCATAGAATTAGAAGCATTGGTTTTCAGAAACAAAAGACCTAAATTCTGCCACTCATGTTCACAGTGAGGGATAACTTACTCTCTAAGCAGTAATCATTTGGAGTACTCATTTGGAGGACTCCTTGGAGCCGTCAAGAAATCAAGTGGAATTCAAGTCTTTAGTCCACTCATTGCTCATTATTTTATCTTTCACTGTGCAGGCAAGAACAGAGATGTTATTAGCAGGCAAATAACACAAGGGTAACAAGCTGCACATTTTCCATAAGACTCACATAAATATGTGAGCAAGAAGTTACAACCTTCCATTTGTTTTAGGCCTTGTCAGTGCACACTTGGCTTTCAGAAGCTGGCTTTGGGATGGTTACCCGGAGCTCCCATGTCCTCACTACACTACTGGGAATAGCTAACTAATCTACTGTGAGGAAGTCACTTAATTTTGATCTTGGTCATGCACAAAAGGAGGAGGAAATCTCTTAGAGTCACACAAGGTGCTATTTCACAAACTATTTTTGAATGCAATGGACAACCAGAAGTTTCAACCACCTCCATCATCTTTGAAAAAGAAAATGTCTAAGGGATGAAAGAAAACTAACTACAAAACACCTCTGCAAGCACAATCCTGATCTTAACTGTTGAAGACTAGGGGTTTTGGTTCAGCAGTTTTGCATGGAGCTTATAAATATCATACAGAACATATTGTTGTTTTCTGGCATCCTATGTCCACAAACAGAGCCATGCGTTGGAGTGGGATTAAATCCATTTGCAAGGCTGCACGTGCAGTTTAAAATAAGCATATTCTAAGCTTTATCTCATTGTAGGTTGAGAAAAATACCCTCATCCTACAACTGGAGGCATGACTTCTGAACACAGGCCTTCAAGTGGCAAAATGACACCAACTGCAAGAAGTAGGTTTCATAACCAAAGCTGGGCCATGTGAGCTTTTACATTTTAGCTCAATATTTATAAGAACATGTCCTCATTTACTAAGCTTCTGGGAACATTTTCACAATTAAAAACCAAAACAAAACAAATTGAAAATAATTGTCAACATACTGACAACAATTGGCAGCTTTCAGAACAACTCACAATGCCATCTCCATGCCTTCAAATCTCTCCCACAGTGAAACTTCGTTACCATCCCATTCAGATGCTCATGTTAAGCTTTGGAGGTTCCTTTCATTCCCATGCCTCCATCTATCTAAATGGAGCCTTAAGTAAGAGTTGAATAACAAACCCCATGCCATGTTTAAGAGTCACAACGAGGCAGTAAAAGGAGAGTGAGTATTCCTGTTCTTTGGACTTGCTTCAGCCTCATGTAATGGGTTATTAGCAATATCATGGCCTGAGTAGATGCAATTCATACTAAGGTGAAAAATAGGTTTATGGAGACATCATATTTGTGGCCACCCCTGTCAAAAAGGAACTGCAGTGAAGTTGTACTGTAAGCATTCCTGATGAAGTTGTAACTTACCATCAAAAAGCTCCCAGGACCAACTCCGGAGTAGGGCAGCATGAAATACTAAAACATTTTGCAACTTTATCTCACCCATACAGATACCAGCAACAGCTGATAACATCAAGGAACTCCAAATCCCAAAATCATCTCCCCTAGAACCTCTGAAAAATGAAGTTGAGAAGCTTCTACAGAACCGTAATTCAGTGTTGGCAAATTCTACAGGAGCACTAGGACTCAGATGTGGCAGTCTGCAATGCTGAGTTTGGCATAAAGCAAAAAGAAATAGCCTGGGTGGATTTTCCTTCCAGACAGTGAGCCGGAGGGTGGGGACGAAGTAGACTAAAACCATATCCCCCAAGCTGTCAGTCCCGTTTCACACACACCTCCTTCTAGAAGGCTCCCAGGTTCCAGTATCCCCATTGGGTTTTACCCCCATGCTTATTCATATCCCTTGTTAAATATGTAATTTCCCTCTAGAACATTCCCTACGGTTATTCTCCCCATTGGATCATTTGAATTGTGCCCCTCCCCGTTCTGAGCCGATTGGTTTCATGTTACCCCTTGTCAATATGTGATTGGTTTGTCCTTTCTTTCCTCCCCCTTTTTGACTCCTGTATAAAATTCCCTGTCACCCTTGTACCTCGCTCCATTTTGCACCCCCTTCGGGCTTTCTGTTCCTCCCTTCACCCCAGTGTATGGGAATAAAGGCTCGGATTTGCTGCCATTTGGAGTCCCTCTCCTCTCTTGCCTCCGCCCAGCTGCACCTTACATCGACCGAGGACTGCTCTTCTAAGAGCAAGACAACTCAGGCGCTCTCGTTCATTCATTGCCGCCCCTTGGCATCCGGGCAGCCAAGAGGTCATCGCGGCACTCAGAAGACCAGCACAGGGAAGCTGAGATTTAATCTGAGAGAATGGGGAAGCTCAGATCATATTTGAGGTGATCGAGGAGGCAAGCCGGACCAACCCACTTTGTATTCCCTGAAGGTAAGTCCAGCAAACACTGCAGCTGTCTCAGAGCAGAGGCTACTCACACAAGAAAAGTAAAACCAGAACACCTGGAATAGTGCTCTGCACTGACAAAAAAAAAAAAGACATTTCCAAGACCCCACTATGCAAATTTCACCGAGTTGCACAACATTTGCTCTCTGTGCAAAAGTTTTGCATAGCTGCGATTTCATGACGTCAGGCGCATTTCAGGAAAGGAGAAGGGAGAAATGCGTGGGGCAGAAGGCTCTCCTCTGGCTTCTGCACAGCCAGCGTCATGGAGCTGCGGAGGCATGAATCACCAGTCGGCTCCAGGAGTGCTGAGTTGTGGAGTCTCTGTGACTGCACCCACAGAGACACGATTTAGGAGGAACAGACATCTCCAAGCAGGACCATGGTGAACCATGTAACACTTTTACAGATGGCACAGTCATAACCATTAAACGGTTATGACCAGCTTGAGTGAGAGAGTGAAGAATGTGCACACAGGGTGATAAAACACACCCACTAAGTTGAGAAAAATACACATATTCTGATTTTAGACACATGGGTTATCAAAGGTAAGAGAACCCTCAATATAATATGATCTGTTATCAGAAACCTAAGGCAGCTGGTTGGATTCTGAATTTTGGCTCACAGATTCACATATGGTCACAGTTTTTTGGAGAAAGTGAGAGAGGGGGGAGAAAAAAACCAGCCAAGATCTCTTTTAGCACAGTGAGTCTAGTAGAGTCAAATGGTTTCTTCTTCTCTCCATCACTGACCCCATTTAAGTGCTATCTTAAATATTCCTAGGGACCCAGTGGTCCGTAAAGAAAAAGCTCAAAAGAAAACATAATTTTTCAAGGGCTGACATTACCTAGTTCCCAGCATAGCTACAGACTAGTTGCTGTGAAATGCAACAACCTGGTGGGAATTGGAAAGCTCTCTTTTAACTGCCATTATTATCTCTAAAGCCTCTCTAATAGCAATCCCAGAATATAGGTTTAAAGAAAAATCATTTTAATGGAGGTCCCAGTACTACATTTTTATATTGCACCAAGTCAAGCTATTGATTAGCTTTACATTAATTTTAAAAGCACAAAGAATTTGTCATGATTTTTCTCCCTTTGATATCAGCATCCATCAGCAATTGCATCAGTTTTCTGCTGAGCTGCCAAGCAAAGTTAAATGATGATGCGCTTCCTCTCCCTGACTTCTTATTCCAGCTTGGTTCAGCAATCTCGACCAGCCACTTCCTGTCTCCCCTATTGCACCGTCTGGCACTTACTTCAGACAAGTCAATATGTTTAAATTATACCTGTACCAGGCATAATTAATCATAAACCTTTCTGCTTTGTAATGTTATTTGAACTTCTGCTTGGTGTTCATAAGCAGAAAGCAAAACAAAAGTTCAGTGGTGAAACCTGTGCCACTCTCCCCCTGCCTCCTCATTGAGTTGGAGCTCCTTGGATTTCAGGACAAGAGACGATTTCTCAGGAAGTCACTGCTCCCCAGTGGTTCAGAATTACGTTGTTGAACTTTAGTAGACTGACAATACGTATGGAGAAAACTCCAATAATCAGAGATATTTTGTATGGGACCAGCCTGGAAACACAGAGGCAGTTTTTTTGATGTCAGAGCTTGGTGCTCCATGTGTAAGAAAACGACCTTAGAGGTGGTGAGCATGGGACCCACCTCTGAGTCACAGCTCTACCTTTATAGCTGCCATTCCCCAGGGCATGTAGTAATTTATAGCCATTAGAAGCCCGCAGTAAATTATTCCCCCCAGTCTGGCTCCGAGTCAAGCTCTCCAACCAGCCACTGGAGACTCAGCGGGAGGGAAATGCAGAGAGCGAGAAGTGGTTGGCATCCATCCCTTGTCCATTCCAGCCTTGTCTACTTCTAGAAAAGAAATAAACAGACAACTTTTAAGATTCATCTGGACAGGGTGCTGGGCCACCTGGTCTAGACTGCTTTTGCCAAGAAAGTTTGGGCCAGATGATCCTTGAGGTCCCCTTCCAACCTAGCAATCCATGATCCTATGATAAGTAATGTTTTCTCCCTCCCAGGCACTCAGCTCAATGGTCTGGACCACCCTCCCATGGCGGGGAAACAGGAACTCTGTCCAAATTCAAACACTCATCCTATGAGGAGAGAACCCTCAGCAAGAGCTTAGCCAGCCACTGAGGTATTTCTTTTAGGTGTTTCAGGAACAAAAAGGTGGTTTTCAGCAGAAATGAATCTTCTATATAATCCACAGCACAGGCGCCTTTAAAACACTTCAAACAAAAAATAAAAGCAACAACAAACCCTCTTTTCTTAGAGCATCCCAAGCAATTTTACAGAGATTAATTATCCTTATTCATTTTTGTCTTTCCATATATTTCAGCTCTCCCACAGAAAACTAATCCACTGGATTTCAAATTATGGCACAATTAGCATGAAATTAATTAGCATCTGACCTATCCCCTAGTTTTCCTCCAGCTGAGACTGCCAACTTTTAATATAAGCCTAAAGCAAGAACTGTAAGACTAATACAGCAAATGGGACAAAGGGCTTTTAAATTAAAGAGTGTTTAAAAAAATGCAGTTTACAGCCATAAGCATTTCCTTGAAAACAACCCCAAGACTCCAGTCCTCAAACAAAGTGTAGAGGAATATTTCACCTCCCCCCAACACAGAGTTCATTTGCAAAGCCCACAATCATCCCTCCCATCTTTTAAAATTCTCATGGCCTTTCAAAAGCAGAGCCTATAGTTATCAATTAACAATGCCTTTTAGCCCAATCATGCAAATTTCCTTTTTCACGTAACGTCTCCAGACAACTGTAAGGATTTTTAAGTCCATCGCATATATATAATCAGTCCCCCAACTGTATCTTAGCCTTCAGTTTCCTGCATCATTTATAGACCTCTGCCATGTCTCTTTTTGCCACTGTACATATTTTCCACGTTCCTTCAGGCTCCTATGCACTATCTAGTACCCAAATTTCTCACCCTCCTTCCTCTTCAGATGTCAGCCATCATTAACCAAATGGCCCAGCTATTCTTTTTCACAGTTACTTCGATCAGTGCGATCCCTCTCTTCCACACGAAGCCTGTGAGTCACAGATACTCAATAACATTTAACTCTTTTGCTTTGCCTGGCTGGAGTGGCACACAGCAGCCTTGCAGGAATCATTGCCTCCTGTGGAACACAAGTTTTAACTCAGAAGAAAAGGACTATGCCCAAAAAAATTAATCAAAAGGAACTTTCCCTCATGTCCTGCCATGTTCGTGTGTTGTTACAGACTCTGTGAAATTTAGTAAGAGGTTCTTCCCTGCCTTGGAAGCACAAGAATTCCAGGTGCAAATTCCACTGCCTGTGCACTAGAAAGCAAGACTATACACACAGCTTCAACAGGAGTATTTTACGGCCCTGAAAATGAAACATTCAGGTGTCACCACCATCACAGCAGAGAAACAAACAGCTTGGATAAAGACTGCAGTAGAAATGGGACTAAATAAATTTTAAAAAGACATATTCAGGTACTGCAGGGAAAATAATATTTAAAAAATGGAAGGGTACAGAAGCTACATGCAGCATATAGAATAGTCTTAGAGAATCTATGCACACCCTTATAGATTCCATGTGTACATTACAGAATACACTTCATTCTCTCATCAGTAGAGGCTACATTCAAATCTACACCTTGGTCAACACAGCTGCAACACTGTCAGTCTTCGAGAACACTGCAACTCACTCAGAAACCACAGAGAACAATAGCCAGAAAGAGAGGGAAGAAAACAACGTTCTAGACAAACACAATATATTTTCAGTATTAGATTTTCATTTCACAGGTGTTTCATTCACCTAGGCACTTACTGATGTTGTGATCTAACAGCTCTGCTCTTACAGACTGCATGGGCTGTTCTCCCATTCTGTGGTTGCTAACATTGTTTTTTCAGGGGTTTTGGTTTGGTTTTTTCCCAAAGATGAAAAGAGAGTGCTTTGCTTTTTTTATGAGGTGGCAGCAACCAGTGCCCCAGTCCACAGCACTCCAAACCATTCTGCACTTCAGTTAAACAGCCCTGGACTCTCCGCTGCTGCTGTTCTTTTTCCTTTTGGCAACACAGAATCAAAAGAACCCTTCCAAACTCAGACAGATGAGGAGCCCAGTAAAAACTAGAGAAGGAAAATAGCATCAATTATCACAGTTAGTCCAAGAGCAGGAGGAACCTGCCTCATGGCCAGGTGTACTTTGGTCAGAGGAGGTAGGAGTAGGGTGCAGTCCAGCAGCTGGGCTCTGCAGCTGCTGAGGTCACCTCTCATGCACACAGATGTCATCTGCTCTTCTGGATCAGGAACTAAAATAGGGCAAACAGCAGGTCCTGCCCTGAACAGGTATTGCAAACCCATGTGTTGGCCAACACATCATGTGTCAATGCATTTCCACATTGTTTGCCCAATTCAAAGCAACTTCAAAGACTTCTTTTAGTAGGATGTCAAACTGATGAACCAAAATTAGGCGTCCTTTAACTTAATTTCTCTTCTCCTACCCCTAAATAGATCTTTCAGAATGGAACTGTTTGTGATAACCTGGCTCACACTAACCCTTCACCCCTCCAGAATCCACACTATTAATTCTCATAATAAAGCCTATTTTAAATATATCTTTAATCCTCTGAGAAAACCAATTTCATCCTTGAATGTTCCATTGATCTACAGTAAATAAATGGGCATTAGGGAGAAACATTGTTTATTTATTTGCTTGCCACTTAGAATTTAATCCTGGGATTCTAAAGGGACGATTATAAATTTCTCTAACAGTCCCTAGGGTATGTTTTGAATCTAGTCATCTAAAATAGGACTCTTGCACTCCAGGATGCCAGTGCATTACAGCTTAGAAAGATTATAGCCAAACAGCACTCATTTATTATAAAGAGGGATGAGTAGTAATTCCAGGACACACACTAGATGAGATTTCAGCCCTATCTAGTTTGGAATGTATCTGGAAGCTTTCCAAAGCCTGCTTACATACAGCACAGTCTCACCAAGAGACTCCCTGACAAAATATTACTGGTAAAGAGAGGGGTTTGGAGCTTCTTCAGTGGAAGAGGATTTCTACCACTTATCAAGCTGAGTTTGTACAGCTGAAGATTTATGGCCACGCGGAAAGACTGTGGACATCTGAGCTCTTACACTGGAAAATCTAAGGTGAGTGGTTGCTTCACTCAAACTTTCATCCTTCTTGAAAATCAAAAGATGGGGCTTTTTTGGAAGACACAGGCCTAGGAATACTGTGCTGGAAGGGACCAGAGAAGTCACTGCAGCCAGTCACATACAATTGGAAGAATCAAGCCTGCTTGACCATGAGCTCCTACAACTACAGGCCATAAAACCCTCTCCTGACTCCAGAAATGAAAAAGTTAAGTTTAAAAGACTGAAAGTGATAACCACATACTCATGAAAGCACTGGTTAATCACTCTTGCAATTTAAGGGGGAAAAAAAGCAAACTAAACAAAATTGAAACAAAATTAAAATACCCAAACAAAATCCTCTTTTCCTATTTTGTCCAGCCTTTTCCTGGGACAGGAAAAAACTATCCACTAATGAAAAAGCTCTTCATTCAAAGTACATCTAGGAATCATTACGTCATGGTGTTGGATAAATTAATGAGACTGAGCTTATGTGTGTAGGGTTTCCAGGTCTCTGATCATTCTCCCAATGTCCTTTTCTAAGCCCTTCCTGGTCTGTCAGCACAAATTCAGCAAAACTAGACAGCAAGGAATGGTAACAAAATGAGTAAACTCTTCAAGCAATTTCTACCGTATTTTCAAGGAGTAGGAGGATGTAATTCAGTGAAGAGAAGTGAAAGAAATGGCTGCACCACGATACAATCTTGCTTAAATGCCTTGGAGACTCCAGATCCCCAGTGCATGTCAACACGCAGCCTGAAAGAGTAGCTGAGCCAGAGCCCTAGGTTGCACACAGCCAAACTAAATGCTCAACACAGCGAGGGTGAAGTCTGCTTTGTGTCACTGCAGAAAATTAGGCTGATATCTAACAGATGACATTTGCCAGTAAAAACGATTGTTCACATTGTGTTTGTCTTCTGGGAGAACATTCCACATCTGACATGCATCCACAATCCAGGCAGGTACTGAATGTAACCTTGCTGTAGATGGCTTCCAACCTGCTACACAGGTCCTACCAGGATACAAATTCTCAAGATAACAGTCTTTTCCATTTAATTTATTAATCTCCTTCATGCTCATGCATGCTTCATGCTTTAATTAATATTAATTAAAGACTAATCACATTCATTGCAGCCAGGTGCTGAGCAAATTTGTCATTTGTCTTTGCAGTGCAGAGCACCATGGGCCCTGGCCATGTGGAGAGAAAGGCAGGAATGGAGACCACCTCTGTTCCTGCCTTGTGTTATCTCTGGGCTCCTATTGCTCACTTTGGTGCTCAGAGTTACAGACTGCAGCCTCATTGCATTAGGAGTTCTGTGAACACAGGACACTAAGGTGGTCTCTGCCTCAGAAATATCTATTGTACCCTGGCACGAATGCAAAATGCAGACAGTCTGTCTGCATCATCACTCTTATTTCCCTCCGTCATTACAGAGACCCTGCACTGCAAATGCAGCTACAGCACCATAACGCTTAACATGCAAACCAGTCAGTGTTATCACTTCTGGCTAGATTTGGGGGCAATGAAGAACAGAAAGGCCAGTGACTTGCCCCAAATCACAGGGAAAATTGGCAACGTAATTGGAAACAGAGTCCTCATCTGCAGAGATCTGCATGGTATCTTCACTATATGGTCAAAATTCATCAAACTGAGGATTTGCCACTGAAAACTGATTGCACACAGGAACACAAGGGCTCAATTTCCTTAAGTCATTTGCAAACCAGAATTTGGAGAATAAATTCCTGTTTCTATGTTAACAGAGGCTTGGTTAACACTATGAATCACATGGTATGGAGTGAGACATTCCTGTGTCTTCTAGATCTTATTTAAGTCAGACACAAAGAGTTTAGCCAGGCAGATCATGCATACAACAATTACTTGAAGCCTATGAGAAAACCCTCCAAGGGCTCATCTTGCTTCTTGAAGAGCCAACACACAGAGGAGTTCCCTGCGATGCCTTTCATGATCTCTATTGTTCACAGGGTACTAAAGTAATGAATAGCCTTTATTTTTCCAAGTTTCAGTCACAGAATGTGCATGCTACCATTAAAAGGAAAACAAAAGTGCAGAAATGCCAAGATACTATGTAACACACAGCCCTTCATCACTTGCATTGATGCACAGTGTTACAAATTTTATCTAATCAACTGACATTTTAAGTAGTGGAGAATTTAACAAGAATAACAATGTGGTGACAATTTAGTCTTTCTTACCCCTCCATAAAAACACTGTCTTCTGTTTGGTCTAGATTTAGGTCAAGACATTTCACTAATTTGCTAGTCATTAAAAAGATATTTTTATACCCAGCCTGTAATATTATACTCTTCAGTGATTATGATAGTTCCCAACAGAATTCCAGACTTGAAAATGAAGGCTGGGAAGCTGAGCTGCAATTATGATACTTTAAATAATTCCACAAAAGTAGAACCACTGTTAAATAATTTATAGTCTTTGATCTTGTCACAGATCTACTGAAATCTTCACATCACTCAAGCTAAATATTTTCAAACAGAAATGGGATAGGTTACTTCCCTCCACCCCCTTCTGTCACTGTGGGAGCCGAGGAAAATAACGGTGCCAGGGGCCAAATTCTTCGTTACTTCACTGTAAGCTCCTTCTTGCGTGAAAATTCTTCCTCTGGGGTTCAAACACAGAGATACGTCTTTCATCACAGCACCTTGAAAGGTTAAGAAAGTAGCGGTTATTTTTTGAATCATAGAATCGTTAAGGTTGGAAAAGACCTGAAGATCCTCAAGTCCAACCATCAACCCAGCAACACCACCATTTTCACTCTTAAACCATGCCCTCAAAATAGATCTTCCTCCAAAGTGACATAATTCCCAATATTTTACAAAACAGAAAATGCAACCTTTCAACCCTGCACTTTGCACAGCTATAGAATCATAGAATCATAGAACATCCCGAGTTGGAAGGGACCCATCAGGATCCTCACAGTCCAACTCTTGGCCCCGCACAGGTCACCCCGGGAATCACACCACCATGTGCACAAGCGCCTTGTCCAAATGATTCTTGAACTCTGTCAGGCTTGGTGCTGCAATCACTTCTCTGGGGAGCCTGTTCCAGTGCCCGACCACCCTCNATAGAACATCCCGAGTTGGAAGGGACCCATCAGGATCCTCACAGTCCAACTCTTGGCCCCGCACAGGTCACCCCGGGAATCACACCACCATGTGCACAAGAGCCTTGTCCAAATGATTCTTGAACTCTGTCAGGCTTGGTGCTGCAATCACTTCTCTGGGGAGCCTGTTCCAGTGCCCGACCACCCTCTAGGTGAAGAGACTTTCCCTAATACCACACATAAACCTCCCCTGACTCAGCTTCAGGCCATTCCCCCAGAGTCCTGTCACTGTCACCACAGAGAAGAGATCAGTGCCCACCCCTCCTCTTCCCCTCACAAGGAAGTTGCAGACTGCTGTGAGGTCTCCCCTCAGTCTCCTCTTCTTCAGGCTGAACAGACCAAGTGACCTCAGCCACTCCTCATGTGGCTTCCCCTCCAGACCCACCACCTTACAGGCAAGCAGAGACAAGAGAAACTCCACACAGGACATCAGTTCTCACAAAGTTCTGTGAGTCTGTGCCAGCAAGGTGAGGGACCCTCACACGAGAGGCTCAGCCCCACTGCCAAACCTCAGCAGATGCCCTCAGGCCTAGAGAGGCACCGAACACGGCCACTTTACTCAAATAAGCGTCAGCTCCTAAAGGCTGGTAAACAGGGACATACACGAAAATGCAGACTATGCTAAACTGCGTGGTTAAAACAGAAAAAAAGCCTCTGTAATTCGTGGTCTGTTCAGTCACAGTCCACCTCAATGTGGTCCTTTAATGAGGTCCTCAGCACAAGAAAGAGGTGGACCTGCTGGACTGAGTTCAGAGGAGATCACTGAAGATGATCAGAGGGATAGAACATCTCTCTTACGGAGACAGGTTGAGGTTGTTCAGTCTGGAGAAAAGGAGACCCCAAGGAGACCTGATTGCAGCCTTCCAGTACCTTAAGAGGGGCTTATGAAAAGAAGGGAAAGGGACTTTTTATATGGGAAAATAGTGACAGGACAAGGGGCAGTGGTTTTAAACTGGAAGAGAGCAGGTTTAAATTAGATGTTAGGAAGAAATCCATTACTCAGAGGGTGGTTAAGCAGTGGAACAGGTTGCCCAGAGAGATTTGTGGATGCCTCATCCCTGGAAGTGTTCAAGGCCAGGTTGAATGGAGCTTTGAACAATCCAATCTAGTGGGCAGCATCCCTGTCCATGGCAGGTGGATTAGAGCTAGATAACCTTTAAGGTATCTACCTATGATTCTCATGTCCTGCTACTCAGGGATACAGACTGTTCAGTCACTATCAAGTGCAGTGGCCAAATAACCTACTCTCTAGCGAAAACTGAGGTTCTCAGTTAAAAACATCTTACAAAGTCAAATTCAGAAGCAGTGGTGTAAATTAAAGGCTTGCGCACAAGATCAAGCTATGCTGTTGGAAAAAACTTACCTCTAATTAGCTGAGCCCAGTAGCTAAGACAAGACAACATATCTTAAATGCCTTTCACTGGAGGCAAACCCAAGTCTGCATCCCGTTGCAGCCCACAATGCCTACGTGCATGTGTACGTACAATCACAGCAGCTCTGCTGATAACTTGTTAAATTGACATAACTTGACTGTCAGGGTCCTAAGACTAATGAAACATGTAAAGTGTGCCAGAAGTAAACAGCAGCTTTCCAGGAAACACTTAATTTGCATTCTAATTAATGCAATGTGGGGCAGAAGTCATAAATAAAGGATTCAATCACAGCTCACTATATAATAGGCAGACTAGTTTTACACACCTGATATGACAGGCAAGTACTAATGTGGGGTTATGGGAGATGCCAGACCTAAACCAGCTCTTCACATCTGTAAAAGACAAAGAGGTGCAGCACCTAAGAAAAAAAAAATGGTTTAATGCCACAAATGTCTTTTATAAGTTTCCCTCCCTAGGAATAAATCACTTTTTTTTTTCTTAGAAGATGACAAGCGTAAAGAAAATTTCATCTAGAGGAGTCCTTGAAGGTGTGACAAACAGGATTTGAACACCGCACCTTCAGACTTATTACCACTGGTGATGAGTAGTGTTCATACCCTGAATGCCCTGGTAAAGATTGGAGTCTCACTTTTCAAACAGCTTGCAGAAGCCTTCCCAAAATAGCTGCCACCACCAAGGAACCCTGTGAATGCTCCTTGAAACGGATGGGCACCCAGTCTGAACCTTGCTATTACATTTTCAGACCTGGCACACATAGCATATTGTCTGCAATAGGCATTTTTTTGATTAGGTAGAGTTTGAGGATGGATTCCTGCTTTGCTCTCACCTATAGCCTCACTCTATCATGATTATAGTGTTCCAGCCACTCCCTTCTAGGGACCATATTATGCAGTTAATGCCAGCTGGTGAGCTCTGAACACAATGGGGCAGCAGAAAAGGAGGCTGGTTGCATTTAGCTGCAATACATTAATCTACATAAAACCATTCAGAAATTCAATTTTGATGTCCTTTCTTTGTGGGATGGTACATGTGGTTTACGTTACTTTGAGAACACTTTGGTAAGCACTCTGTTGTATTTATTAAATGCAATCAATTCAATTCAAGAAAAAGAAATTAAGTTACTTGCTTTCTAATTACAAATAAACAAAATTATTTTAAATATCCCCCTTTTCTTCCCTGCTGAAACTACAGTAGAAAAACTAGCCTATGTAAGTGACAGAAGGTTATTGCAAACCAAGCCGATGAAATGAAAGGGAACAGTAAATATCAGCACCATAATAAAAGTAAAGTCCCTTTTTGCTTTTAACTACTTCTTCTCACTTGCTTCGCATTTCCCCACTACTCCACCACAAGCAGCAACTCTTTCCATTGAACCCTCCATGCTCATCCATTTTGTGAAAAATACTTCCTTAGTGGCTATTTGTTTTTTTGCAACCATAGTGATAAAATATATTACTGGCAGAACTCTCAGGATTATAAATAGGTATCATTCTTTGTTTAATTTCAGTAAGCCAGGACAAAATCACTGAGGTTTTTGCACACATGACTTTCATTAGGAGCAATGTACAACTGAAAACACACCAGGCTCTCGCCTTTTATTTGTCCTTATTCCTATTTGTTTCTGCCTTCGTGTAATTATAAGGCTGGGAATTTTGGGGGTGTAATAGCAAAGGTCTCGGGGAAAAAACACTGACAGCTGAGGAAGGGGTAAACTCACACTAGGACAGTAACTAACAATCTGTCAGAAAAGTATTTTGTTTTGAGGTTTTTGCTTGTTTCCATTTTTGTTAAATTGTGTAAGATGTGTTACTTTGGTAAATATCCACCTAACTCCAAGTGCTACGAGTTGAGCATGCTGTCAACACCATGCTCAAAGAAAGCCTAGTCTGAAAATTTAATACATTATTCCAGCTGAAACCTAGCAGAGAAGTAATTTGCTTCCCAAATGCTCGGGGTCCCTCACTGAAGCCATGAGAGACCAGAGCTGACATTTCATATACCTCAAAGCCAGACAAGCAGTACCAAAAAGAACCATAAAAAATGAGTGCAAGCTTTTCTTTGAGTCAAATCTTTCAAGGATTTTCCTTAAAATTCATATAAATTATCTTTAGATAGGACTTGGAGCTTTTTCTGGACCTGCAGGCACTCTGTATTATGAGCAAAGACTCAAGAAAACACAGAATTGATATGATAAACAGAGAAAGTCCTCAACAGTTCACATTTGGTACTGAACCCCGCAGCAATCCCCATCTTACCATCATGGCCATCAACAGAAGAGCCACCACCAGGACTAGCAGATGTCCAAGGGTTAACCAGCAACGGGTGAGGGCAGGGTCATATTCCAGACCAGCAGTGGAGCTAAGCCACAGTATTCACAAGAAGGGAGCTGAAAGGATTTGCTGTTTGGGAACCATTTCATGCCACCCTCAGACAAGTCTCCCGTAGAAGTCAGCAGGACGCTCCTCTGGTTATGGACTGCAGCAGGATTTGGCTTCGGCTCTGAAGAAAAGGGATTCATAGGGGGAGCTTCTGGTAGCAGCATGTACACAAGGGAAGTTGGGCACAGCAGCATTTTTCTTTCAAAATCTCCCTGCTCCTGAAAGGCCACCCATGGGACACAGCCATCTCTCATGTAGCTATTGTTTTCCGTGGACATGTGCCATGTATTAACAGCCTCCCAGGCCTTGTGCAGAGAAGACAAAGACTGCCCTCTGCCTTTCTGCCTTCAGAGGCCACTCGCAGCACAAACAAGGCAAGGCACCAGAATACAGCTACCCTCCCAAAACAGGCTCCAGCAGCACCCAAGGTAATTCCTACAGCCAGCATGGCAGCAACGGAAGGAGCCTTCCTGGAAGAGCTGGAGCAGATCACCCCAAATCACTGATTTAGTAAGCACTTACTCCAGTTCAAGAGCCAGGGGCTGTATGGTAGTGAATCAGGAGAAAAAAAAGGAACAGTTTCACACCAGCGTTTTATTCATTTCACCACTGCCAGGTCGAGCTCCTCTAGTACACAGAAAATGCAAAGAGTGGGGGCTGGAATGAGAAAGCTTGACTCCAGAGCCCCTTCTCAAAACAGTGTTTTAAGGAGTGCAATTAGATTTCCTCGCAACCTTCCCCTTCGTTCCCTCCTTAGCTTTTTTGGGGGGGCAGGGTAAGCATTCCCCGCAGAAGCAGGATGAAATTTAACAACAGCAGAGTTATCAGAAGCCTCATGTGTCAAATAAACACTAGATTTCTCACAAATAGAAAACATACAAGTCATAAATCAAGGGTCCAGCACCGAGAGGCTTGTCGCTGGGAAGGTGTCAGTGCACATGGATTTGGATGGCTGCTGCCCTCAGGCTGCCTGAAGGAAGTTTTGACCCAGGATATTAATACAGCTTATTTGATACAGAGTGAACCAGGCTGGGGCTCCAAGGTCTGTTTACATTACTAGACTGTGCGCCTTTGGGAGATTAACACCTAGAGAAAACGCATCTATGTTTGTTCTGGGTGAGGCTACAATTTAAATTCTTACGTTATCACACAAACTAGACATGATAGATAATCAATGCCCTGTGATAGTTAGTACTGAGGAACTGAGCTACTTTTTTTTTTTTGCAGGGTCATTATTCAGCATATCATTCTTGCCATGTTAATTTATATTTAAAGTCAAATCAGGCATTTATTTTTCGGAGACTTTTATGAATGCATCCCTACATTTTCATCTCTCAACATAAAGCAAAACTGCCTGGATTATGTCAGTTCTGTGGGGTTTTTTGCAGGGATATAAAATATATTATATTGTTGCAAAACATCATGTCACAGAAATCATACAGCAATCAGACTAAAAGGAATCTTAAGAGGGCATCCAGCCTATCTTGTTGCCTAGAAGCAGTATCAAGTCTACTTGCAGCCATGATGTATGTCCATCAAATTTCTCAAAACCTTTAGAAGAGAGTCTGCAACATGCCTGGGTAACCTATTCCAGTGATTAACAATCCTATCCATATAGATATTTTTTAAACAACCAAAAGCCTTGTTTTGCTACTGGTGAAGCCAGTCTCTGGATTTTTTTCACATCTTTAATCTACACCTTAGGTTAACCTACACCTTAGGTAACGCCACCCCTTTGAAAACACTGCCAGCTGAATGCAAGGCTATAGATATCTGCACCTACAGATATCAAATTAAATACAGAGACACGATGGCAATCTGGGCAGAGAGAGCAACAAGCACAGATCAGGGTCAGTAGCACTGTTGAGAGCTAAGTGTGTGATACACTTTTCACATGCCTGAGCAAGTAAAGCACTGATCTGCTAAATCTGAGTTCAGTTTAATTTTTACAGAGAGCCTTCTATTAAACACGTGTGAAAATATAGTGCTTGCGATCCTACGCTCCACAGCCACAGTGACTGATAGATCTGCATCCCCTTTCTAACAGCAGTTGCCTGCAAGAATTATACCCTTCCTCAGACATACCTTTTCTAGACAAACACACACAAATCTTTCAATCTTTCAGCACAGATCATATTTTCTAAGTCTCAGATCATTTGGGTCATTCTTCTAGATTACATCCCACTTGTCTGCATCACTTTAAAAAGTGAAAAAACACAGGTACAGAAATCCAGCTGCTGACTTCTTGCCACTGGACAGAGATGTCTTGCACACTCAGAGTTGCTCTCTTTGATGCCATGATGATTTCTTGCCTTTTCTTTTATACCCCTTTTACATACTTTCTTATATACCTTTTATGTATTCTTAGTGCTTTTAGCCCACATAGTTATAATTCTTTAAGTTTGATAACTTCCCTTAGACCCAATATTCCGTTAAGCCAAGAGACCAAACATCCTGGAAACCCCAGACACCAAGGTCCTCTCCAGAACACATTCTATAAACAAAGACAGGCCCATCCAGGGGGAAGGTTCCTCGGACGAGGGGTCTCGCTGGAATCTCTCATTGGGGAATCTTTGATAGATATGCCAATTTGCAAGGCCTATATTTGTATACACGTTCTATCGTGAGTGTGTGCATTTTTCAGGGTACATTGCGATGTGCATTTCAGCACACCTGAGGATCCTTAAATAAATACCGAGGTAAAACCCTTTTTCCCTCTTAACCATGTTTGGCTCTTAATTTTAAGACCAGGAAAAGGCAACATCTTAATATCTCATCTTTTATTCCTGTTCCACTTTCCAGATACTAAAGCTCCATCTTTTCTCCTGCTGCCAAACTCCCGTGCAGCTACAGATTCTCTGACACATATTACTCTGCAGTTCTATAATCTGAGTGCCTTCATACTGATATATTTTTGCCAATGTATCATGTTCATTTGTTCTTCTAGTCCTGTGTTCTAAAGTACTTCTGTACCCTCAGTTTAAATTTTACACTTTCTATCCCATCATTCAAGCCACTAATGAAAATATTGATGGGAACCAGGCCCAAAATTAAGCCTCTTCGAGAGCAAAAGTGAATTCTCCTTTTAGCAGGTCATGACTGCTAACTGCTTTCTCAGAGTGGGGTTTTTAAAGAATCAGGCCCTCCCCTGTTATCCAGACAAAATTTCTCCAGTTTACATGAGAGCATATAATCTCCCATAGTGTCAAAGATCCTGGCTTAAGTCAAGATGTATTACATCTACCACTTGCACCTTATCCACTAAGCCAGTTTCCCTGGGAAGGAAGGAAATTAGATTGGTTTAACATGGTTTGTTCTTGACAAATATGTGCTGACTCTCTTTTATCACCTTTTTATCTGGATGGTGCTTACACATGGACTGCTTAATAATTTGTTCTAGTATCTAATACCTCTTAAGATATCAAGGTTACACTGATCGGTGCAAAACTCCCAAGACCGTCTCCCTTCTCCCTTTTTATAGATAGATACTACAGTCTGTTAAGAATTCGGTGCAGAAAAACATGTATGTCTCCAGGAGAAGCAAGACTTTGTGTGCGTGGTGATAGTGCCATGCGCAAATTTAGACAAGAAACGCTGAACTATTTTCTAGAATGCTTGGGCAAAAATGTAAGTCGAATTATCTTCTTATCATTTTGGGATGAGACAAAAATAAACAAAGTCTAGGCTACATGACCAGCCATGAATATTGTATAAACAGAATCATTCACTGTCACAGAAATACGATCCCTATTATGTAACCTATTCTAGCCTCCTGCCAATGGATGATTATTTCCTACAAAGTATTTTCCACTGCTTTGTTCAACAGAGATTTAAGCAAATCAGTAAATAGCTTCCCCGTAATTCCCTTGGGAAATTGTTGCACAGCCATATAATAGTCAGTTTGGTCTCACTGAAAACAATAATACAATGCTGAAACATATTTAATAGCAGCTAATTGTCAAAATAAATATGTAGTAGCAATACTACCCCTCCTGGCTTTGTCCCATAGAGACAACTGTTTCCATTCACAGATATTATACCTACTTATTCTTCTGTTTCCCCTCTGATTTCCGAATATTCACACTTTTTGTGTTTTCCATTGTACACAATCACAATGCACTTTAGCATCTGCAGAGGTGGCTGGAGCATCCAGGAACACCTGACTTTCTATTTTTTGGGTGCCGTTATACCACATTCTCATTGGTCTCTACTACAGCTCTTGGTGCAGAGCCAAACTTTCATCAAAGAGGTGATCTTGCAGACAGGATGAACAAGAGAGAACACTACATCAAATTCCCTTATAATGCCATATATAATGCCTCATGTATAATGGCTCACATATAATGCCTTATCACAAGGACAGCTGAGACTTATTTCTTTATACCAACACTTGCATCTATTGAAATGAAGTGGATTCGATGTTGATTTCGGATGCCTAGCATCCTGCTCTCCCTTTTGGGTAGTGGCTGGGAGTGAAGAATAGCTGCAGTACCACATGATAAACCCACTGCAGAATAAATGCTGTTTCCCATTCTACATGTGTTTAAATCAGAGGCAGTTGACCTGTTTAGGATATGATCTATTCAGATAATAAAATCCACATGGCACATAGTAAAACGTTTTAATCCATGATCCATGCATATACTTCTCTAGAAACAAAGATGGTTACACACTGTAGCATATAAAATTTGCCCTGAGCTAGAAAGCCAAAGCCTTTTACCACAGAGACATTTTTGAATTGTGAACTTTATAAAACCCAACTCATAAGTTCTGCAGATGTAGCTTATTGCTGAGAAAAATCTAAGATGTTAACTGCCAGTGTTAGCTCATATAAGCTGGTATTTGTAAGTGTACTGTATAACTTGTATTGTTTTTCTCACCTTTTCTATACAGTAAAACCAAGATATTGTAAATCAAGGCTTTGGCATGGGGGGAAGCGTGGCAGGGGTGTTCGGGAGTTTAATGGAGGTAAGGATGTGGTTTTGTCCTTTGCCATTTCTAAAAATTGTACAAATCGAAGCATATTTTTAAAGGGGATTTTACAACCTGTTTAATAATTTTTTAAAAGGTTCTAGTATTGCATCATGGGACTATGGATACAGTAGGTCTTTTCCTGCACAAATGAACAAAGAATCTGAGCACCCGAGCACACCCGAGCAATGCTTAGTGACGCTAACAGCAGTTGCCATCCAAAAATCCCTTCTGCATTTTAAGCAAAGGAATCCAGAAAAGCTAGTTGGCTTGAAATGTTATTTAAAGACATGGGGTTTGGACACAGACCCACACAAGCTGTTTAGCAGCAGATTATCCAGACTGTATCAGTTTTCCTCAACATTATGGCTGCCTACTACTATAATTTTAAGTTGCTTTTTTCCAACAGCAAAAAGGCATAGAAAGTTAATCAAGGTCCTGCACAGAGGGATGCCTTAGACTGATGACCATTGGCTCTTTCCTTCATCTCGCTGCAGACAAACACCACTCAGTTCCACGTATCCATGGTAGAACTTAGCCAGAGGCTTTTCCTTTTGGCATTTCATGCTTTGGAGAAGCTTCTTTGCATGCTAATAAAAATGCCAGGAAGACCAGCTGCTCTTAAACAGTTTGCAGGAAGGCAGATATAATTAATTCACAAGTTGGAAGCACATTTGACAGAAAGAATTGTTTTGTTACCCCCAAACAATTGAGAAGCTCGTATGTGAAATGTACGTGCAAGTACACCTGCTCTCACTTAAACCCATACATTTACACCACCCTAACTGAAGATACTGTAGCCATCTCTCACACCTAGCCATGAAGATGATTTGCAGAATAATCTAAATACTGCTGTGCAAGGAAAAGCTTGATCAATAGGCCCCATAATTTAGAAAGTACAAATTTATGTTACTTTAATGGTATGTCCAAGAACATTAAGACCAATCAAAGTCTATGCAGCTGGCCACATTTACCAGAGCTTTGGCTTTCTTTGGGTCATCACAATTGAGACTTCCACCAAACCCAATTTCCAAGACTTACAGCAATGAGAACAGGATTATTTAAGTATTTTTCCCTTGCTTTTCCTTTTTTTCAACCATATTCACATAAACTTGTCATCCATTTGCATACATTTGAGCAGTCTGTCTGAGTATAAGGCATCTGCACTTTTATGTTCATTTCTCTGACATCTGGAGTGCTATAAATTCAATGTTTGCCTTCATTTTTTCCCTTTCTCTCTCCCCCTATCCCCTAAAGAAGTACTGGCAGTAGCACAGATTCATCCGGTCACATTCAGATCCAAACCCACTGGAGATTTCCAAGTTTGAATGGCTCAACTGGACCAAGAAGTTAAGAGTGGTGGGGAAAAAAAACCATCAGTGGTGCCTCTGTAAGGAAAAAGCAGAATTGCCATCCACTGTAACAAGATTCAAAGGAAAATACTAACAATGAACAACTAAAACGGTTAAAGTTGCCTCAGGGCACTTTGGAAGAGAACACTGAAGCAGGTATGATGAGCTCCCACCCACTTCTGCTACGTCCCTGCTCGGTGAAGCGGGAGTTGATGCCAACACCCCGGGGGAAAAACATGCTCTGGGCTCACCAACTGAGCAACTCAGCCTCCCTCTGTGTTTCCCTTGGGATGACTAGCCAGGTAAGGGACCGCCATACCAGTGAGTGCAGGGACACTGGACATTGTACTGTGAGCATGGAAGCTGTGCACGTGTTTAGTGGGAATGGCTGGAGTAGCCAGAAGGGATCCACGAGAACCACTTTGCAAATCTCCAAGATATTGCAACACACAATACAAATGTACAATTAAGTTTTGTAAATCTGGCCAGACACCAAAGGCTTTGGAATTTGGCTGAACACAAAGTTCCCGGATTCTTCCCCTGACTCTCAGCTTTCCCTGCAGACTGAATCAAAAAGTACAGATAATACCAGGCTGCTCATTCTCCTGCTGCCCATACAGTGATATATTTTTCTTGCTCCACTGGGACAGATGAAATAAGAGAAACGAAAGCAGGGTCAGCCTGGTGTCTGTTGAGGGATCATCTCTTACTAACCAAGAAATGGCAAAATCCTCCTAAAGGTTCTTTGGGGAATATTTATTTTGTCCCGCGCTTTTACTGTAATTGTGTTAATCCGATAGATTTGCTAAGCAGTAAAGCGTTAACTGGCATGTCTGAGGAATGCCTGTTGGGGAATGTGTCTGCATGGGAAGAGGACTGCAAATGCAGTTTACATAAGGGTGCAGACTGTATCTGACAAAGAATACATTATAGTATATGTTTCCTTCATGGTAAAATATGATGAGGTAATGGGGAGCAGGGTTAAAAGCTGAAGTGACTATATTTATGCATCAGGTTCAAGGGGTTGTTTCAATTTCTAGACCCAATTAATGACAAACTTCAACTCTGCTTCTGTACGTGCTTCAATAGCCTGTGAGGGGTGGCTACTGTGCATCCAGCTAGCAAACATTTCTGTGCTGGACTACTTTTATTCTCTTAAACTGGCATTTTGAGCAGAAAGTGTGGTGCCAAGCATGACAGAAAAGGCATGCAGAGCAGGGAAAGAGTGAAGTTAAATTATGTGGAATTGACCATAATGAAAAATCTGGGGACTAAATCAAACCTGCAGCTATTTTGTCTATCACTCATCCACACATCTTTCCTCCACCGAAGAAATCACCCCTCTGAACAGGTGATTGTCTTTACAAGCTGCAGGGTACATCAGGGGAACACTTTAGGAGTTTCATTTTCTCTCCTACTGAGTTACGCTGCCCACAGCCTCTGGGATCACACAGGATCCAAGAGCCCACAGCTTTTTTTTGCTGTTGTTGGCTGCTCTCATTGCTAGAGCTCAAGTCCTGTCAGCAGAAGCTTCGCAGCGGATGCACAGGGAACCTGCCTAACATGTTATAAACTGACACAATTCCAGCAGTAGCCAGTGGTCTCACATAACGCAGTTATTTTTTCCAGGCCTGTTTTCTTCTTCCAGCTGAGCTCCCAAAAGGCAGCAATGCTTTAATGGACCCACACAGTGAAAAAATGAGCAACAGCAGCATCCAAAAGGCTTTTGTTCATTATTGCATCCAGCCCTTCTGGAGTTCTCAGATGAACTGGAGGGCGAGCTTGGCTAACATTTCCTGGCTGAAGTACTGAGAGGGACTGTCCCCAAAGTTTCACATGTCACAGCCACCCTACTTTGCACTACACTACTTAACTAACGAGAAATGAGTGTATCAAAGTATGTGAGGTCTCTCAGATACCTGCCCACTTCCTCCCCCTTCATTTGCCTGAGGACAGCTGCTCACGTCCAAAGATGAGAGGGCATGTCTCTAGACTGTCACACATGCAAGGGCTTTTGTAAAGCATGAGGAGCACTCGGGCCACTAATACAACAAGATGCAGCACTGCCACTCTGAACAGAGGGCACAGGGCCCAGGACTGATTGTGTGCTGGTTTGGGTTTTTTTAAGCAACATCCAAGGATCTTCCTTTTCAGTAGAACCTAAGCTGCTGAAAGTCCCAGCTGAAGAGCCATGAGGCTTTCAAATCCACGTCGACCAATGTTACAACAAGCCATTTCCACCACCTATAGAGCTCTGGCTTACAGCAGAGCCAGCAGCTCAGGACAAAGGCTTGTCCATGACAGATGCAAGAGACAACCTGACACCAGCCCAGGTGAGAGCTTGCTTGATCCATGCAAAGCCTTGTCAAATGCAAAGCCAGTAATGGGAATTACAAAAGTTCACACTGGCACAGATAGCCTAAAAAGCTGCCTACTCCATGCCTCTTTCCTTCTTGCCATAAGAACAAAAGTGAAAAATATCCCTTAATTCCTCTGAGGCTTCATCCATACAGTTACCTACAGGCCATGCACGCAGTCCCTCTCCCACATCATCCCTTCTGCCTCCCCCCACTTTGGCACAAAGCGCCAGACGAACAGTTTCAATTGCTTGAACAATGATCTTGGAAGTGAAGTATTTCCCTCCTTGCCACAAATCTTTATAAGTAGTGAAATAAACACCACAATGTGCCTTCTTCCAACAGCTGGAAAATTATGGTCTGACTGAAATGACATCATTGTGTTTTCCTATGGAATTTCTGTGCTGTGAGATTTCAGGGAGAAACTGTGTGGTGGCTTGAGGTGGGGTGCGAGAATGTTGTGGTGAAGTGGACAAATAAAAAAGGTAAAACTGTCTTAAAGAGGCTCTACTGTGAAATAAATGTTTACACAAAAACTGGAAAGGTTCCTTAAAAACAGATCAGACAAGCTGTTCCTTGGCTCACAGTCATTCTTTGATTCCAGCCTTCAACAGCCTTAGCCACTCTAGCATATAATATGAAGTTTCTCAACATCTTATATGGTTCTTCCCCTTTGTCTCATTACATCACTGGAAAAAAAAGATGTGGAAGGTATACCCCTGATATATATCTCTGTCAAAGCGACATTGCAATTCTAGCAGCTTTTCAAATGAGACAGCACTAAATCTACGCACTTAATTACGTGCTCAGTTGTGGATGTCAACAGAAAGTGTGTAACCACACCAGGGGCACTGCAATTCCCTTTACTGCACAGAGGTCATGTGGAAAAGGAAGATTACTTCCTAGCAAGTTAGAATCAAGGCCCAAAATGTACCTCTGGACTAGAACAGACAGAGTGCAAAATGTTTGGTGGCAACAAAGTTGAAAACTGAATTTGATCAGTTGGTGAGAGTACAAACAACTGTCCACTCCTGCCAATAAATGGCAAGTTCCATTTTTCATTGTCATCACATTTTTTTCCCAAATTTCTTTTCAATTCCTTACCATGCCAGGGCCACCCAATTTGCACTCCCTGGTCCAGCAAGCTCCAGTATCATTAAAAGGTTTGGTCACCTTCACTGAAACTCCTTTAGGCACAAGTCTCAGCACCACTCAGTGCAACTCAGTAGTGCAGTTTGACACAATCAATAGAGGGATTGAAAAAAAAAGTCACTGAAACCTAAGAGAAATTTTGAATTGTCTCTGGTAATCAGTGTTTCACTATAAACTACCCACTTACACCAAATCATAGCTGTGGGAAACCACAGCAGCACTGGGGCTGACTACAGGCAGTAATCAGGCTGAACACGAAAATCAGAAATGAAACAGAGCATGCAAATAAGAGAAAGACAAAAGACATCTTTGCTGAAATTCCCTTTCCGTTTTAGCTCATATAGAAGGCCTTGAAACACCTTCTCAGTGGTTTGGAAAAAACCACAAACTTTCTCAATAGCTCTGATTTCTATCTACTTTCTCTTACTTTTTCACCCTGCCCCTCCCAAATAACTACAAAAACAACCAGGATGGCACTGCTAAAAAGTCGATGTGTATGTTAAGACTTTCCCCAAAACAGGGATAAAACTCAATCACCTTGCAAAGTTTTTCTACATTCCTTTTTGTTACGCAAATGAGTGAACATCATATATTCACACCTGGAATTCCATGCTTCATTTGTTAACTTTTCTTAGCATTGGTACTGTGATAAGCAATTCCATCAAATGATTAACTTTCAATTGCTCTATTTAGCGGGGTCAAGAATGAAGTGCAACGAGGGTCTATCTTCAATACTTTGACAAAGAACGAAATTGATGTATAACTGTGCACATGATTTTAATGTATCCAGCCCTATATATAAACACAATTTTGTGTGATTTATACCCCTAATTAGATTCCCATGGCAACATTCTTCAGCTAACAATGTGTATCATAATCACCTTTTCTTCATACAAATGATTTCCTTAACTTTGCATGCATATCTTAGCAGGTTTTATTTTTAAAACTCATGTTAGCAGTTTCTCTCTTGTTACCAGTAGGGGTGCTACAATAAGAAACTAATTTGCTGTAAAAATTACTCATTTGTCAAATAAGCATTAAAATAATTGTTCCCCTTTTGATTGTTACCCTGCTGTTTCCAGTCATTTTCAAAAACTAAATTATTTACTCATTTGAAAGTTCAGCTGTGCATATTTTAATTGATATTCCCTCATAGGACTCATATTGTTAATGACAATAATTAACCCGAAATGGCTGCTAAATAATTATGCTGAAAAGATACAAAGTATTTGTGAGAAAGTAAAATCAGCATTTGAGAAACCATCAAAATGTACAACTTTCCTATTTTATGGCAAAGCATGGTAATAGTTCATAATCAAATTAAGGATGAAAAGGAAAGATGTAGATTACATGCTTTGATGCAGAATACTTTATGTTTCCAATATAGCATGGTATCCTAGCTAACAATGCATATTCAGTCATTTTAATAAATCCCTAGTATTGCTATTCCAGATAGTAATATAATGTATTCTCATGAAGTCAGTGCAGTTAGGAACGTAGTAAACCATCCATTAATAATATTTCTCTGCCATCTATCTATTGCATTTCATTCCAAGGAATCAGAGCCCTGTAATAATTTATAGCTTACGGAATTAATGCTGAAGGCTTTCTTCTGGCAAGCATTGTTGATTTCAGTGATGAGAGCTAAAAGCTATTCAGGCCCAGCTTCTTTCTCTGGACACGTCCCAGGCCAGATGCATTACCGACCTATTGTTTGTGGAACCATTTCTACCGGTACAAAATCATTTTTGATTTAGCTCCTCTGCTTGTCGATAGCGCAAGTTACGGGTGAGGCAAGCTCTGTACGCCCTGCTAAACAGACACAGGATGTGTTTGTCTACACGGGAAACAATCTGAGTTAACTAAGGATGTGATTTTAATGTGGGTTTCTATATACAACTATATTAAGCCCATGTGGACTCACTCATTCAGAATTAAAATAGCTCTAATTCACTTTAATCTAATTCACTTTCAAAGACCACAGAGGGGTTTAAAGTTGTTTAATCTATTTGAACAGCTCATTTGAATCCACATGCCCAAGTGTCCCCACAGACACTCACACAAGCAAACAAAAACCCAATAAAGCAGTAGAGAGGTTAAGAGAGGTTGGCAGAAAGTTTTATTTCATGGTTTTTTGGCGGAAAATTTGGTTTTCAACTACATAGTCTCTTTGAAAAAGGTGTTGACATTGAGTGTTCCTAAATTTTAGCTGGAAACTGAATTCCCTTTCTTTTAGAAATTAGAACTGCTGCTGCAGTATTCTTTGGTTGACCATCACATATCCCCACAGCCTTCAGTCCAAATAGTTAGCCCGGTACACTGTGGTCAGGGACAACCAGGGTGACAAATAAACCCAGGTTCATCAGAGAAATGGATTTGGAGCCAGAATACATGTTTACTATCTTAGACCAAACCACTTTTGCCCTTTAATTTGTTATTGAAATCCAAGATTTTGAATGCAGAAATAACTGTCTCCCCTCACCCCCTACACACCCATCAGTCCTACCTGAAAAAGCTTTTCCAGTAACCCATACCAACAGAGCATCCTCAAACTGAAAGGTTAGGTGGTGCTTGCAATAAAACCAAACACTCATCATCTATTTGGAGACCATCCACTCTACGATCTTGTGCTAAGCCCTTGGAGGAATACAGATGCAGCTGAAGTCACAGTTTAAAAGTCACCAAGTCCTGGCATTTTGCTCTTTTGGAGGAAAGGGGAGGTTTGAGGGAGCAACAGGGTCTCTGTTCACAGGCTTAGGTGGGTGTTGGCAACAAGCATATTTAAAAAAAATGCTAGAACTTTTGAGGAAGTAATTCCTAATTTTTGAATGCTGTCATTTAGTAAAATGCTTCATTACAACAATTTAAGTACTCCTGGCCAGAGAAGATTAATATTATGAATGCATCTGTCTTATTCACTTGAATTACCTCTGCAATTCCTGTATGTTTTCACATGCAGCTCTGGAGATTTGCAGGTGTAACCAGCAGCATTCACAACTCAAGCATGCCTCTGTGAAAGTTTGGCTCATTTAGAACGACCTTCCACATGCTCTAAGTTATATTTTGGATTTTGACATTTAAGACAAATAGCCAACAGACAAAGAGCATATTTGTGAAAAAAAAAACCAAAATTCTTTTAATTGCTCAACCTATTCCTGCCTGAAAAATAAGTGCAAGCTATTACTGGCACCAGACGACTCCCAGTTTTCACCGGCCAGCAAAGCTGCATCTGCAAGTTCAATGAGATCAGTAAACAGTGTAGGTTAAGTAACTGATTACTAATATTTTCCTTGAGCTACAAAACTTTTAAATAAACAACAACAACTGTGATCACAGTAACCTTCCAGAGGTTAACAGCATGCTGGTGGTCAATTGGAATTAAATGCAAACCAGACGGCTGTGGCATTATAAACTGAACATCTCAGTTCAGTTTGCTTCAGGAATTGGGTCTTCTTTCTCAAAAGGCTCAATGATACAACACATAAATGTCAAAATGACAAAAATAAGGAAGTATGTAATAGACTAAGCATTTTAATGCCTTTTCTGGCTCACTTTTGCAGGCTGAACTGTCTGTGTTGACCATATTTGATGGCATCAGTACTTAGAGTGGCTGTGTGCATGAGTTTTTAACAGCTGACATAAACAGAGATGGCCCATCAACCAACTGAGCTATGCTGTGGGCTAGTTGTAAACCACTGGTATGATACATTTTATACTTCATTTATGATGCCACTTCGCTGACCTTGAAAGACAGCTCAAAGTATTTGCAATCAGATATTGAACTGGAAGCAGGTTCAAATCCAGCTAGTGATGGTATAAGCACTGATCAGAATGGATTATTTATATCTGCAGACCTTTTTTAAAACAGGTCTCTCGGTCTATTCCTAAGCAGAGAGGAATAGCTAATACAATTACTGACCACCAAGAAACTTATTTGAAAGGTCCCCCAGAACAAGCACAGATTTGAGTTACAGGAGCTGAGAACCATCTTGTCCAGGATAAATGCTTTCTCCAACATCATCAAGAGGGGCTGCAAAGGAAATCTGGATACATCATCCCTGATGGGGACTCCTCTTAGAGGACTAAGCAAAAGTTACCTGTGTGATTCCCAAACACACTTTAACTGAGCACCTGAGAAATGTAACATAAGTTTGGCTTACAGTGGACATAGCCTGGCAGAAAAGTTCCTACTGGAAGGGAAAATAAAAATAGAGGAGAAACATTGCAAAGGCCTTCATCCCACACCAAGCTTTGAGTAAGTTCAGTGCATGAAGCATTTGATTTAACAGCTTCTAGCAAAGTGCTTTTGAAAGCTGGAATCTCCCACTTACTCACCAGCCTGTCCAAGCAAACAAATGCCCCGAACCCATAGGCCCTGCAAAGAGCAGAAGTGTAAAACACAGAACCATGACCATGTCCACATACACCAGCCAGCTCTTGGATTCTATGGAAAAGCACCAGCACTTCTGAAACCTGACACTGCTCAGAGATACACATTCAATTTGAGTGGCTGCCAGTAAATAAATACAAATCTGTTGTCATGGTGTTTTGTAATGACTGGCTCCTTAAAGCTAGTAACACTCACCTCCTAATGAAGCAGTTTGCCTCTAGGTACAGTTGTTTCTCAGGCTGCAATATCACCTCCCAATCTGCTGCCCTGTATCTTAACCCAGGCTGTGAGTCACAGGCAGCTCCAACGTGCTTGTGTGCAGCAGTATGGTGCCAGCGAGGTCAGGGCACATGTCCCCAGTCATCCTTCACCAGCTGCTTCAAACCAGCCAGTGGAAATAGTGAAGTTACAGAGATCTCTAAAGAGTGTCCTCACATTGTCACTTGTGCAAGATTCACATAAAATCACTGAATCGTTAAGGTTGGAAAAGACCTCTTAACTCATCAAGTCCAACCATCAACGCAGCACCACCACCATGTTCACCATTAAACCATGTCCTCAAGTGCCATATCCAGTCAATTTTTCAACATTTCCAGGGATGGGCACCACTTCCCTGGGAAATCTGTTCCAGTGCTTTATAACACTTTCTGAAAGAAATTTTTTCCTAATGTGCAATCTAAATCTTCCCTGGCACAACTTCAGGCCATTTCCTCTCATCCTATCACTTACTACTTCAGAGAACAGACCGACCCCCCACTTGGCTACAACCTCCTTTCAGGGAGTCATAGACTCCCCTGACCCTCCTTTTTTCTAGGCTAAACACCCCCAGCTCCCTCAGCTGCTCCTCATCAGAACTGTGCTCCAGACCCTTCCACAGCTTTGTTGCCCTTCTCTGGATGCTCTCCAGCACCTCTGTTCCTTTGTTGTGCTGCTTATGGAGGACACATTTCCTCTGCACACACATCTACCCTCTCACAGCTGATCCCTCCTCCACGGCCTTGCACAGGCAGGTATCTGCTGGCCCTAGATCAGAGCTGCACACGTGCATCACACCTCAATGTTTCTCCCAGCCAGCCAAGCTGGGTGGCCAGACCCAAGCAGGGAGCGGCTGAGCTCCAGCTGCAGCCTTTCCATTACTGGTAGCACCAGTCGTTCCCTCTTCTTTCCGCTCAGCCAAAATTTTTCAGAAAATTTATAGGAATTTCATAACCTCCATAAAATCTGGTTTAAATTGGCCAGTTCAGAAGTTATTAGGGGAAACAAACACTCTGGCAAGCTTTTAACACACTAACGAGGTCTTCAACCTCAGCAAACACTTAGAAAATTGAGTGAACAATTGAACGCTGAATATTTTGAACCTCTTAAAATGCAGGTTAACCTGTGCTGCAGTGAATGTCCAATGTTATCCCTTTCTAAAAACAGCTCCGTTCTGCTTCCCCTGTATTTGTTCTGGGTACATTTATATCAGCTGGAAAAAAACACTGAAACAAGATGTTCCTCCAAAAAGTTAGGAACACTTCTATTACTAAGAAATTCAAGGAATAAGGTTTTGTATCTCACCCGAAGCAATGGAGCCTCAATTCCTTAATGATACGATGATTCTGTTATGAACAGGAACTTCGACTTCAGCTCCAAGGCAAGAACATGCAGCAATGGACTGCATGGCACAGAGGAGTATTTTTCAGCCTCTTCAACTTCAACCAGCATTACCTGTGAGTGATACACTACAGAATTGAATGCCAGAAAAGTGGATTTTAGAATAAAAAGTATAGTGTTTCATAATTTGATTTAAATCAATTATACCATCTCCCATTGGAATGCTCATGAGCTTCAGAAATAAAATATATAAATGAAACCAGCTGCTCTGGATACTCTTTCCTTGGGATAGATTTCACTTGAACTCAACCAGCTTTCTTCTGCAGCAAGTTATTGTAATGCAACATCAGAGTGGAGAGCACACAGTGCTGTGCAAGTTACTGCAAGGTAAACAGTTTCGGTTAAAAAATGCAGAAGATTAAAATCCTTTCCTGCAATGGCTGGCTAAAATCTGAGGAATTATTAATTCCTCTGGGGCTGACAGGGAAACCGAGGTAGTTATTGGCACCTCAGCAAGATCCATTAATTTACAGCTATTTACTATATCACATAATCTTTCTGATTTGTCTCAGTCTGGAGCCCCTCTGCGCCCAACAGCACGGAGGACTGCAGTGTTTAGAATGAAGAATAATTGCAACTGGAGAAGCACATGCAACCAAAGCTCCATGTTCTTTAATCTCCAAGTCTAATGCATGCATAGATTTTGGCATCACTCTTAAAATGATTGTTTGTAACTAAATACCGTATCTCAGTGCTTAGATACTGCGATGACTGAGCTTTTCATAAATCAGAATAAATATATAAGGCAAAATCCTGGCTGTACTGAACTCAATGGGAGCACTGCCAGCTACTTTAAGGGAGCCAGGGCTTCATGCGAAAGGTTTTCAGCAGCCCAAGCTGTCTAGTGTTTTGGTTGCAGTATTTTCAACTCCATTTGAAGGCCTCTTTTCCAATCCAGCATCTGCAGTAGCGTGACACTGAGATAAAATTGCACGTTCAACTCCCAGCCAAAGTAACAGGAGAATATCCTTTGTTAAAATAAGGGACAATTCCAGCTTCAGTTAATAAAAGCAACATACAAAATCCTCTGAATCTGTGCATGTGGATTCCCCCGGGCTTTTTCTGTTCCTTATGGCAGACAGGCTCCTGCCCAGAGTGGAAGGGAGCATCCTCACGGGGTTTCTGCTCTGAAGCATTCCAGGGGGAGTCCTCCAACACTCCTCTTACTAAGGTAAATGGTCCATTAACTTCAGCAAGGAAGTATTGCCAGCAGCAGGCAGAGAAGGATGAGGACATCAAGTACCACCACCACCAATTCTAATATTGTTTTACAGTTCATGTTATTTTAGAGCTCATTTTGAAAACATGCAGAAACAAAAAGGAAAACTCCACCTCTCCTCCTTTGTTGATCTTTTCTTAAAGAAACAATCATCTTCTCATACAGATGCTTATGTATCTTCTCTTATCATGTTATCAAATGTCTTAAATTCTCCTGTAGTGTTACACCCGTTCCCTTCAAAGTGAGTAAATATCTCATAGGCAAAAACCCAGCTTGCAGCTGAAAACAAGATAATTTTCATAGCTACTGTGTGCTTAACTTTCCCCAACTCAAATAATTTAGAACACAAAAGAAGGTGTCATCTGCAATAAGTGGTGACTAAGGAGAGTCAAGTGAAATAATGACATATGCCCCACACTATCAGGCTAACAAACTCCATTTACATTGATACACTTAAAAGACTTGCATTCCTAAGAAGCCAGTACCAGAAATGTGTTTGTATAGGATTAACAATGTCAAATTAATACGCATGATAAGACAGCAGCTTCTATAACAATAAAAACCAAAATGATTTGAAAATTACTTATGTATGTAAGTCCAAATGTTCTTGTGAATGAAGAGAGAAAAGAAGGAGGAGACAGAAAAAGACAGAATAAAATGGGCTTTTTCAAAATGAGGCAGAACAAGCTAAAAAATGTGACTCCCTTCCTTTTCCTGAAAGATTGAAAATGTAGATCCTATTCCTAGAATGATTCACAGTAATCACTAATAAACAAAATTATTTTGGACAAGAAGAGGTTATTAGTATAAGTTCCAACTAAAGAATGAAAATTTTTTTAAAGACCTAAAAAATGTTTGAGAAATGGGAGGATGAATGTAAATGGGTGAAATTTCAACATGAGGAAACAACTGACTTGTGAGCAGACTCATGTTCACATTCTTTGGCACATTCAGTTGATGTCCCACATGGCACAGTGACCTCAGGATCCCTCATCTCTTTACCACTATGAAAAAAAAATCTTATAAAAAAGGGATTAAGGCAAAGTGAGTCAAGGAAGCAGGTGTTGTGGTATATTTTAAGTAACATTTTCTTCAATGAGAAATGGAAGCATGAGGTTTGACCCCTAACAACAACATCACAGAGAGGGATGGGAAGGTTTTAAGTTTGAAGGATGACTCCCCTGAAATGCGCATGTGACCTGGTAACCCCTGTGAGACAAGGCAGAGCTGAGTTAAGGGGGAGAGAGGGCTCCAAGAAACAAGCTTAAGGTTTTTGGAAACAAAGAGACCACTCAAACGGGTCCTGGAAACTACCTTAAATGTAACTGCAGGGATCTACAAACTCTCTGTTGTTAAAACAACACTTTCAACAGCTGGGAGCACTACCCCATATAAAGCATATTTTAAAAGTATATGTCTGTGGATAGATGGGGATGTCTCCCTCCAAAATTGCTTTTAATTTCAAATTTCAGCACTGGACACCTCGCCTTTCACAGTATCTAAGTTAAATACCCTTCTGGCTTGACTGAAGGGTATTTAGAAGACATCCTTACCTTCAGTGGTGGAGATGGTAATTCAAGGACCACATAGCAGTAGATGACAGCCATTGAAAAGATTGTATTTCCTTGAAAAACACCAGTAGAAGACTGGGGAATATAGTCAAGAACTAACTTGCAGAGGAATAACCACTAATAAAACCACCACATGGATTTCACATCCCTTCAGTTTCTTTAAGTGTGTTATGAGATACTAAACTTCTATTTCTTCTGGTCTGAGGCATAATAGGAATTAAGCTTTCCCTCATTTCGCCAAAGGACTTGCAAGGTTGTTTACCTGACTGTAAAAACAAGCCACTCTCTCAGAAGACAGAGCAGTACAGAAATTAATTAAGATCAAGAGAGCATTCAGCATGACACCTAGAAATATACTGTAGATGTAACAAGAGAAGATTCGCCAGATTAAGCACAAATGAAACCATGTTAATGAGACTACTCTCTTGTATTACCAAAGAAAGGACTAAAGCTAATGCTTAAAGTGACCTAGGACCTACAGGAAAGGCCATGAAAAAAATAACACTGATTTAAGAATTCTGCATTGCTCCCTTCCTTCTTTTATTTTATTTTTTTTAATTTACTCTTTCTTTTTCTGAGCTTCCAATTTACAGAGAAGCAGACTGACTCCTCCGAACCCCACATTTCGATATTCACCAACGATCATGGAAAGCTGTGCAAAACATTTCTTGTGCCCTCAGGAAGCTGCTGAAATTTGGAAAGAGAAAAGGCACACAACTTTATTGAGGTCGGTGCAAGCCCAGAGATTTCCAAGTTGCATGTCTCTGTTAATCAAAGTGACTGTGCCAACACGATTAGGATACCCACAAAGCCAAGCCAACCAAGCAACTAACTGAGGGAGACCACAGAGCAGATAGCAAATACCACTGGAGTTGTACATTGTCTCAAAAGATTATCACTGCAGTTGTTCAAACTCTTGTGATCAACAAGGGATTTCAGTGACTCATTGCTATTGTGTTTCTGCAGCTCAACATTATGTCCCATGCATATTCTGGAGCTCCATTGCACCACATGTGTATAACAATGTGCCACTCTTAATAAAATATCTTTGCGGTAAAAGAAGTACCAAAAATATTCGCACAATAGCAGAATGCCAACCGAGCACTGAACTACATTAGAACAACTCATTGGATGCCATTCCAAAACAGCATCTGCCATGGCCTCAGGAAGTAGCTTTAAAAATATATATATAATAAAAGAAGAGATTTTTCTGAAAGATCACAGCTTTGAACACACCAAGGAAACGTCAAGAACAAATTAACATATGACTCACCTCCCTGAGGTCTATCCCATGGTTTCATTATCAGTCAAGCAGAATCCATTGTTGAAAAAGCAGTTCAAAGCATCCACTCCATCCATGTGCCACAGTGAATACGCAGCAAGTCTTCATGTATATACAGCATTGTTAAAAAAAAGGAGGATGGCAGGATAACATTTAAAAGGAAAACAAACAACCCCTCCCACACTGGAGCTGGAAAGGCCAGCAAAGCCCATCCACGTCAGTAAGGGCTAGGAAAGAAGATGGTCATCCTTCTAGTAGTCTTAAAACTTTCCCAAGAAAATGATGGCCTGCAGCTGGGGCACACCAATCAGCTGCTCTGGCAAAGGTCATTGAAGGAAAGATCCCCTGCTAGTTCAACAGTGGTGGTTTCCTAAATAATCTTGAAACAACGAATAGCATATGAACATGAACGCTTCTTCCTCCGCAGGATTCAGGCAGGAAAACAGGGCCCATATAACTGCTGTTGTCCTTGTGAAAGTATTGCTTCCAAGCAGAGCAGCGTGTCTCCTTCGGATCAGAGCAACCAGGCGTGCTGAAATGAAAACAACAGATTTAACTGACAACCTGGAAAGGAATCATGGAGGAGTCCCATCCAAGAGAGACATTTTGGGCTCCTGCCACAACTAAAGAGGGAGATGTAACTTCTGACACTGACAAGCTCTGAGTGCCGTATCAGATGAAGGTAGGAGATAACAGGGAAACCCTCGATACATCAATCATGTCACAGAGAGGTGTCATGCACAGCAAGAATCTGGCTGAGTTAAGGTTAAAAAAAAAGAATCATGATATTAGGCTCTTACTTGGATAATTAGGGGAAGGGAGGAGGACTGTATTTTCTAATTAAAGTCCTGATTAAAAAAATGCATGTGCAGAGGGTGCTCTAACAGTAGATTCCGGCTGCTGAAGGGTGGATGAGCAGCAGGGGGAGCCCTGCAGAGGAAGGATAAGTTTCTATTGATGCTGCTCCTTCCTCTCCTTTCTCACAGCTCATGACATGACACAGGAGCCTCTCCATGTCAGGTAGACACTGAACTGAAAATATTCACACTCTTCTCTCCCCATTTTCTTTCTTCCTTTTCAGAGTACTGCACTGGGTTAGCAACAACAAATGAAGAGTCTTATGGATATGATGGACAACCCACACTGGCACCGAGCCATGGAATGCCATCAGACCTTCCCATCAAAAAACAATCCTCTGCTTGCATTCGAAGCACCAACAGAAGACAGTGGTTTAGGACTTCCACTCTCCTACGGACCCACATCCCTGGTATAGTAACTACTTGCCATCACTGCACTATAAGAAAGCCTAAAATCTGGCAAATATCTTATGGTGAGAATCTGTTCTCCATGATAGGTCTTGAAATAAATTACATAGCTGAAAGGATGGATATAATAGATTGGAACTTCACAGCCTCTTTGTGGTCACCCACTACTACAGAGACAGAGCATCCCACTCAAAATGCTCCACAAAAACAACCAAAATATAAAAAGCTTAAAATGAACTCAAACTTTAAAGCATCACTGGAGTTTACCATGAAAGGTGAACTGTGCATATATATAGAACAGGAAACCTGCAACACACAAAGCTTTCTACAGATATTCAAGACACCCTTTCAACTTTGATTCACTTAAGCAAAACATCACTGAAGCAATGTTAATCCTCTTGTTTACAGTTACACCCACGAGAGAATGGGAATTCACAGCTCAAGATCAAACAGATCCACTAAAGGGAGCTATTTAACATCACTAAGGATAGCACCCTGTAATTACTGTATCAGGGAGGTTGGATCTTTCAACACAGGTTTTGCTTTAAGAAGAAAAAAAGAAATAGGGAGTTTTATTCAGCTCTGGTTTTGCCCCAGACTCATATCTATTTCAAGTTAGAACTATAAAAAGTACCAATTTATTGACCAATGTTGCAGGACCCCAGATCATCAGAAAACTATAGGAAAGAGGCAACGCAGCTAAAGCAGCATCAAAAGCATAGAGCAATCAAATGCAGCTGTGAACCCAAATATAAATATTTTTACCTTTGCACCTGCAAAGCACAATTGTTACCAAGGACATGTTGAAAACTGAAGAATCTTGAAGAGCTCAGGGCAAACATAACCCTTGATGGTAAAACCCTGAACATCCTACAGTCTGTGTGTGAGGTCTCATCAGCTTTCACAGAGTATTTTCTGGGCAATGTGCGTGCCTGCTTTTCTGATCCTGTATTCACATTACCATCAAGAGGTGGCTTTTCCAAGCAGCCTTAGCCTCAGGAGACAGAGTGCCCTAACCATATGAAGTAGATGTCCAGAAATGCAGACAATCCAAATTTGGGACCTTTTGTCACACTGACAGCATTTCAACAGAATCTAGGCTTGGTACTTCAGTTCTAGTAGCAGCCCTAGGTCTAACATGAATGTCAGACTACAGAAAATCCTCTAAACTATTTTAAAAGGAATTATTTAGTTAATATTCCTACTGAAGTTTGCAGTTAATCAATTATCCACAAGAATTCACCATGAAGTCCACAAGATTATGTGAACGCCTTCAATAAGAACAGTCTAAATACAACTATAGGATTCCTGGTAGCAGAAAATTTCTTCACATCTTGATATTTTCCATAAGGAAGAAGAAAAATAGAAGGAAGCCTGTTCCTATGAAAACAAATGGATTTTGCTAGCAACTTCACTTGAATGATCCCTGTTGCATTAAAATCCCAGTAATGCAGCTCCTCTGTGCCCTTGAGAAACCCCATCCACTTTCAGCAGATGAAGCATTCAAGATCTACAACATAAAGCAATTGGATTTTGAATGCAGGTTGCTTCATTTTAAAACATTACTGCTCTTTGATGTTTATCTGTTTAAGAGAGTTTATTGCAGCTAATTCACAGCAGGAGTGCCCTGTGGCATCCTCAAAAATTATATTAAAAATATAAAAGATAAGAAAGGAAAACATAATAATTATATAATCTAATTTTTTATGGCTACACAACAAAAATTAAATCCTAATTTCGTAATGTATATGCATAGAACTGTTTCTGACACATACCAAAAGCATGAAGCCATCATACACAGGCCTTTTATTGGAAAGTCTGACAAACTGAAACAGCAAGAGACTCAATACCATATTAGTTAGGTTCCAACTTTTTTTAGAAAATGAGTTGCAAGGATAAGCCAGAAACATATGGATGGCAGGTTGTTATCCACAAACAGAGTTAATGCACAAATGGCATTTTTTGATGAACTAGTACTACAACAGCTACTGCAGTCACTCCCTTGCACCCCTTAAATTAATTAATGTCAAAAAATGGACCTCTCTGGTGCATGAACTGGTTTGCTCAAGGTATTGCTAAAGGTGCCCATAATACACCGGCAGATGTAGTCAGAATAAAGCAAAGCCATTAAGACCTGAAAACTCCATTGTACCAAGCCCAAGGTAATGTATATTTAGCAAAACACAGACATCATTACCATGCTTTTATCTTTAACAGTATCTTTTGAAGGCTGAAACTTTCAGGCTGCATCTTGAGTTGCTTCCTGAGTAGCAAATTTGGTCCAGCTGCAGTATAGAACAATTATTATGGATCAACTTATCTGTAATTTCACACACAAGAATTAGAGAGAGTTGTTCTATTCTAACACTGCAAGCAGAAGCAACATTTGTGGAATCACATTGCAAAGGAGTTTTCACAAAGGAACGCCTCAGTTGACAGATCTTCCACTGAGTCATCCCTTTCAAAACAACCCTTCAAAAGAGTCCTTCCGAGATGCTTTCCAGAGGCCTATGGATTAGATTGAATTTTCTTAAAGCCTTAAAGTTCTTTTGGGGTTGGTGCCTTCACAACACAGCCCCAGCTCAGTCCACATTTAACTAAAAGATCTGCAATTCATGTTATTCCACAGGACTGGTAAACCTAGAGAGTCTTTCAGAGAAGGGAAGAGTTTAAAAATTATCTATCCCAGATGTAGTGGCTGGAGAAAAATGGGTGATTCCAAAGAATAAATGAGAACAGACACCCAGGTCCCTGACTGTGCTAAAACAAATGAGGATGGATTCACCAGACATTCAATCAAAGGTCAGCTCTGAGCTCCTAAGTTTCACAGTCTGAGACCCACATGTTGGCATCAATACAAACACCTTTCCAGGTCAACGAGGGTTAAGGATAAAGACTAACTCTGAGGAAATACAACAAAATCAAAAATACTCTTCCACAATGACTGAAATTTCAGATAGTAATGTAGTTCAATAAAAAAAGGGGATGTGTTTCAACACCCCTGAATGGGCTCAAGTAGATCCCCTAGGAACCAAGTTCTTTGAAAACAGACAAAACAGTCTTGATTTAAACAACTTGGGAATGCTGGAACCCATCTGAGAATCTTATGTGATAAACAGCCTAAACAAAAGAAAAAAAACCTTTTGAGTATTTCTTCATTTGAAGAGAAATTGTGCCATGGACTTCCTTACATTCTCAGCTTGTCCTTTTATTCCAGTGTTGAAGACTGCTGATGCAGTAAATCCTGCCTAGTAAATTAAAAAAGCCAGCACAAGTAGGTACCTTTCAAAAGAGGCATGCACAGGCAGAGGACCCTGTGAGGAAAGAACCTGTGTTCCAGCTATTGCACTCAACCCATGTGCTTCCTTTTGCTGTTAATATCTAGTCTGTCTCAAGAACAAGCAAAACTGAAACATTTTCTGAACTCCCAGGTATAAGTCCTCTTAATTTTCATGGCCATCAACTAAAAATGAGATGCTCCACCTTGCCAGACACACTGAAAACACTGCTTTCAGACAAAAATTATCCCTTGAATACCAAAACTTTAGGCTTAAATATTTCCTTCTCCAAAATTATACTTTTATGGGAAAAAACCACAACAGCCTATTTTCTGTCTAAAACTGAGTAACATTTCCTCCTGGATAGGCACCTCTGAATGCTTAGAGCCAGCAAAAGGCAGGTAGGAGGATCTAAGGCATCTGACTACAGCCCTAAGTGCATATTTAGCTCAACAAGTTGACCAAAAGACACACTTGTTCTGAAGACGGGGTCTGCAAAGGCAATTCAATTCCATTCTGCCCTTTTCAGCTGAGATATGGAGGCCTTTAGTTGTCCTCTGTCACTATTTTACTAACACCACACATATATACTGGCCTATTAGCAAGGGCTACCTCTGCACAGAGGTGTTGCAGACCAGAAATTTCTGCAGAAAATGAGAATTTAGGGAATTTACACAAATCCAATTTAAATGTACATATTTCCTCTGCTAAAATCCAACTCAGATTTGAAAAGAGAAACAAATAAAATTGGAGATCTTCCACACTTAACATTGTCTCCATAAACAAAGTTGTGAGTGAAAGACTCCAAACCTGTATTCACCATTTTTATGCATCTTCTATTTCATGACCATCACCAAGGTACTCCTCACACATGAGAGAGGGAGAGAGAGAGGAAGAAAAAGATTTAATAAATAACAGAGAGGAAAATCCTGATGACGTTAATCTCAACCACAGTGAAACAATAGTTTGAAAGCACGCCAGGTCTCTCTCCAGTCCCAGGCTGAAGCCCAGCATCCAGCTCATTAAAGTAAATAAAATATAACGGTGAATGAAAAAGAAAAATAATAAGAAAGATCACATGAATAATAGAGAGAATCTGAGCACAAGTCCAACCAAATGATGTCAACTATTATTTAATTTTTACTTTGCTCTCTCAGAGAAAACACCAGAGAGAGCAGGGGGAGGGGGACCTGGGGAAGTAGTGTGTTAAGGAGAGAGAGGCAAGGATATCCCAGAGGGGTTTTGATAACATAACAACTAAAATAATATATATATATTTTTAAAGCCTTTTGACATTATTCCCTTCCAAAGATAATATAATGGAGAGTCAGGAGGAAAAAAAAAAAAGGTAACATTCAGAATTGCAGTAATGTTTACACTGAACAGCTCTGGGCCATTGTATCCCAAATGCACCTTCAGTCAAGGACAGAATTTGGCCCAGCATTGGACAGTTGTTTATATAATTATTATGTGGGTTAAATCAGTTCTTGACAAAGTAAAGAAGATTGCCATTAGTAGGTTAAGTCATTCTTATCTAAAATTAATAGTATTCAACCAGGGATTAAAATTTGGATGTAAAAAAGATCCTACATCTTTTCTTCTGGTTTAGCAGGAAGCTTATCAGAACTGTTTTGAGAAGTCTTTTATGCCCAGATTCATGGAGATCTTTCCCAAACACCTAGGACAATTTTTAATACACCTCTTCTTCCTAAAAAATCTCAGGAAAACACTCTAGCTTCTGATCAACACCACTAGAACTGAGATCTTTTGGGGGCACATTCGAAGACCCAGGAGATTTCGTCTGTCACAGACAAAGGAAATCCGACTCCACAAGCTCCCACTGGCAAAGTTTTGCCAGGTATTGGCATTAAGCATATATTTTTTTAAAAATTGTATTAATCATTATTTGAGTAAAAAACTTTGGATTCTTAGAACCCAAGCTGTGAAGGTTATGTAAATTTAACTATTACACTACTTTGATAATCAGTCCTTACTCTTAAACCCAAAAGTTAACCAAAAATCATGATGATTACTGTTATCTTCAGTGATGTCAGATTTTCATCTCCAGACACATAATGGTCACCAAAAAACCAAAGTGTTACCAAGTACATTTTCATTTTTAAGCATTGAGCAAAACCTCGGTCACCTTTGTTATCAACCTGTGAATTAATGACAATTAAAGACTTTTATGCTGACCTGAATATGATTCCTGTAGACCTGAATGGACAGTGGCAGGTGAGGGGAATCTGTCCATGACTATGCATTTCAATGCAGCAAAGCAGATTTACTGATTTTTTTGGCTGCCTTTGCTGTCATTTTGGGTTTTGATTTGACTGACCTTTTGTATCATCCTTCCTCAGTGTAATATACACATGGAAATTGAGTGTATGAGTAAGCATTCAAATCCAAACTTTGATTCTTGGACATGAATAGCACAAGTGATCAAATATTGAAAGTACCACATTTTAAGCAAAAAACCAAACAAACAAACCAATAAAAAAAATCATCTCTACGCCTACCTCAATACAGAATTGCAATATTCACAAGTTACATTTATTAATCAGGAAAGTTGATTGTCCAACCAGACAGCAGGCTAAGAAAGGCTAACAATTATAAAATATGAATTGCAAATCACAAGCTCACAAACCTAAGTATTTATGAACAATCTTCAAACAATGAATTATTAATTGAAGAACTTTGTGAGCAACTTCTTACAGCAAATAAATCAGAGAATTCTGCAATCTGCACAAACAATTTATTGAATAAATTATTAATTGTGATTTAAGTATTCACTCAGATCTGAATCTTTCTTTTTTAGTTAATCACCATGAAGATTAACCAAAAATCTGCCTAATTCTATTGCTATGGTGTAAATTAAAATGTACCCACTACCTATAGTTTTATTGGAAGTAGTCAAGCACATGACAAAAAGATATTGAGGTCATTCAAACCACAACCTAATCCAAATCTATTTTACCATAAAGTGAAATTTTGAGTGTTTTAGAAGCACAGTGATATACAAGAGGAATTTCAGATACCTGCAATTAATGGACTCCCTGAGAAAATATAACTATAACTGCATATATTTATAGCCCTTACTTGTAGAAACAAATGCAAAACAGATTTGAGAATAAGATCAGCTTTTTACTCTCTTTAAAAGCTGGGATAGGAAAGAGAGGGTTTGTATGGATTTGCTTAGCATGCCCTCCAAGGCATTCCCTGCCCTCCAAAACCTTCTGCGTGAACTTGGCAACTTTGAGCTCATTTGTTCTCATTTTGCCTCAGGTGCCCAGGTGTGTAAAGAAGATAATTTCTCTGGGCTGGAGACTAAACACACTGGGCTGATCAGGTCTTACGATGAACAGCAAACAGTAAGATTGAAAGCCAGAGTAAGAGATTTTGACTTCTAGGAATGAGCATCATGTTTATAAAACAGGATCACAAACAGCAGCTTTTAACTTCCCTTCTTGATAAACCTCCACCCTCTGCCTTTGCAGCTAACATTTATGATTACTACACTGGTTTAGAAATACCACGTGGTATTTCTAAACCAGTGAGCTCTAATTTCTAATATTTCTAATTTCTAATACGGTGAGCTCTCAATATGTTGGGAAATAACATAGTAGAAAATAATCCAGAAAAAGAACAGGGTTAACTGCATGATCCATTATTTGGGACATACAATGAGCACTCAGCAGAGAAAGAACATCTGTGATGCTGCTGACTGTGGAATGTGGGGATCCCTGAACACACCCCAAAGCCACACCAGGCAGCACAGCAACCCACAAAACATGGCTCTGCTGCTCCCAGACCACAGGCAGGGAAAGAATCTATGGCTATGCTCATAACATGTCTGGCATTCCCAATAATCAAGGGTTGACTGTCAATTTTTTTTTTTTTTTAAATGATTATGGCCCTTGAGGTTTCCAAACACTGTGGGATTTCATAGCATAATTCTCCATGAGCAGCACAGACAAGCACATCCAGAAGGGGCTTGGGGAAACCAGGAAACTAGGCAGGCACAGATGGCTTTTGTTTCACAGAGTGGACAAAACTTTTCTGAATCATCCTCTTTAACACAAAGGGGCATCTTGAGATAGAGATGTGAGAAAGGCACATTGCTGATGAAGCAACAAGAAATCTCCAGTAAACTATTTCTTAATCTCACTTGAATCTCACTTTATTAAAAAGACTTCTAATGGGCAAAAGTGTCTAATTCCAACAAAAGCCATTTTCACTCACCTTGGAATAGGAAATTCAGAGTGGAATTTGCCAAAGTTAGCTTTAAAACATTGTAGGACAAATGCAAAGCAAACTGCAATCTCAGCTTGACAGCAAAAATTAGAAAACAGAGTTTTAGGTATATTGGTGCTAATTATCTTTGGCCCTTAGATCACAACTCAGTAATCCATGGCTTTTTTTAAAAGTGGTATTTACATTAGATCACATTAAGATCTTGCTACAAGTTTCTCCAATAATTCCTAATTTTACTGAAGTCAGCAGGGGTAGCTCTGGATTTATACTAGTACAGTTGTGGTAATAATCTGCCCACTGGCTCTGAGGGTTTAGGTTTGGTTTAAATGGTCAAGTATTAATATTCTCATTAGTCACCATGAGGGAATGAGCTGACATAAGTGTCTTTCAAGAGAGAATATACACAGAAATGATTGGGTGCTGTATCAGGAGGAAGCACTTTAACTTTTTTTTTTAAAATAAAAGCCAGAATTTGATGTTTTATTCACCTCTATTTTACGCATCCCATATAACAAAACTTCATCTCAGAGCCCTGATACAGAATGCACTTCATTTACTCTCTCAGTGCCTACCACTCACCTTCACATCTGCCTTATGTTTGATCAGAAGGGCTAAACAGTAACAAGGAAAGGATGACCCATTTAGAGTCACATTCCTCCAAATTCTAATGCCCTGTTGAATGTTCTCTCACCTCAGATCTCTCTGTTGCAGCTGTAAATGGTTTTCATGCTTATGTTGCTCGCAGAACAGCAAGAAGGAGACTTGCTACAGTTACAGTGAAGGCATTCATTTTTTCACTTCAACAATATTTTTTTTAAAATACCTGTCTTGCCCTTTCAGTTTTCCACAGGAATTTAAAAATAGTAAAGCTATGTTTAGAAATAAATAGCTTGAATTTGCTACCTAGATTTAATTTCTGCTTGTTTCAGAGGATGAGTTACTTTGCCGTAAAACTTTAACCACTGCTGATACCGGATTCCAGCATCCATAGTTCCCTACAGAATTTTATTGCCCCTAATATAATAAAATGTAGTTTAACCTTCACTACTAATTTCAGAATTAACTACTACAAACCTGACTAAACGGCCTTTTTTATCCCATGCACATTATCTGCTCATCATTCACCTGAACCTGCCTTCTTTCCACAGCTTAAAGTTCAGTCAGGGGTTCAACAGAAGATTTAAAGTTGCAAAGGGTATCTAAGCACAGAAAAGCTTCCAGAGGAAGGATATCTAAAATATTCCTGCAGGAGAAGTCTTCTAAATTTAATGCCTCTACAATGCAAAATAATCACAAAATGCTGCTAATTAAGGATCAGGTGAACTGTGCAGACTAAGTGTAATCTTGCCAATAAACAGGTTTGAGTTATAGTAACACAACAGACAATGCTATGAGCTAAACCTCTGTAAGAGGTAGAAAACACCCAACTTCTGGCACTGATGGCCCTTAAGAAAGAGATACTCACTAGTCTAAAAACAGGCCTTTTGAAAGCCAGGTGAGACACAGCAACAAACCTTTTCATGCCTTTCCATACTTTTCCATGCATTTCCTCTTGGCAGGACCAAAACCAAACAATCCAGCAGTATTCTCTTCATTTGGATAGGCACGTGGAAAGGAATATGCTCTTTGTTGAAAAGGGAATATTGTAATATCACAGTAAGTTTATTTGCTTGCAAGATTAAAGAAACAACAATTTAATTAAAAACAGCAAAACATTTTTGATCTCCAAAACCAAAACTGCCTCAGTCAGACTTAATTCACACTTCTACTGCCAATGCCCTGTTGCATGGAGTGCCACAGGCACTGTAATGGGCACTCACAGTGTGGATGCAGTGATGAATAAAACCCAGTTTAATCTCAGTCTAAATCTTGGGCCAGCTTTTCAGCAACGCACCTAAGAATTAGCAGATATCCTTAAAAACCACCAGCTTTAGCCATCCACCATGCCTATTATTGCAGGTTCTGTGCTGCAGCAAGACTACATTACGAAGCTGAAGTAGGGATTAAACTACACAAACCTTAATACAACCTTAAACCTCAATACAACGTTAAACCTCCCACCTCTCACTGCAAGTCTCAGAGTTTAGTTCAGAGAATCACTGACTGAATGGGAAAGGAAGTTGGACTGGTGGGCAATTCCACCACCCGATATTTTTCATTCCACAGACATGCCAAATAGCTCCCTTTGGAGGCCGTGGCTGGGCTGTGCCAGCAGCTCGCACTGAAGGCTTGAGCTGACCCCCACAGGAAGAAGGTTGCTTTGACACGAGACATCTTCTCTGACCTCAGTTTGCCTGCGTTTCCCACCATAAAACATTTCAAGCCTGCCTTGACTCTCTAAAGCACATCTGTCTCCCACTTCTAATCTGGATAACACCCTCAAGTTGTCTGAACAACCCTCTACCGACACTCTTTTGTTTTCCCCTTCCCTTATTCTGCTCAATAAAGCTGGCTTTTGGCATATTAAAGCTTAATTTGTTTAAGAACAAACAGTTGGGGGCCTGCATCTCACAGACGAGAGTGACAGATCACACGAGGAAACCAAAGACTTCAGGGGCAGAAGATTTGGCAGGTTTGTGTCTCAGCGGAGATGCAGAGCTCATTGTCATGTTTCCAAAAGGCATTACACAGGGCTCCAAGGTGGAGCTGTTTACCAATACCGTGATCTCTCCCCAGATGCAGTTGCTACTGCAGCTAATTAAGAGAACAATTAAGACTAAGGCAATCAGTCAAGTACACAGATTCGAGTCATTTTCTCCACTCTCTGATGCTGCGCTGGCTCCCAGAGGGCTAAACCTTATTCACTCATTCAGAAAATGACAGGAAGAAGCTATTAAATATCTGAAAACCATAAAAATGCAATCATACTGTTCCCGAGCTAAGCCACTCACCAGAGACCAATGCCAGGCAACTTAAGAAACTTGCTGGCCCCCAGAATTCACATACTTACAAATAAGAAAATTAATCAAAAGCAGTTCAGATCAAAATTTAATTAAAAAGAAAAGGATTGCAGAAGACTTCCTGAGATTTCTCTGTTTTATGTTTATGACTGATCAATATTACGTGTTATCAGCTCAGTGTATGACAAATTCCACTGGGCATCTTTAAAGAGGAAGTAACAGATTAAATATTGAGCTAAACAATTTAATCTCTGCTTTAAAAGGTTTTCAGATATTTGTAAAGGTAAATCCTATTAGAGTATAAATGTCTCCATGCGCTAGTGTAGCCTCGTCACAGAGGAATTTGTAAACACCAGGAGACAGGCCCTCATTAAATATAAATTTCTTTCTTTTGTAGAACTATTGATGAAAAAAGAAAAAGCATTTATGTCTTCAGTGGAGGGGGGAAAAGGGTCTTAGGAGTGAGATTTAAATGTATCTATAGGTATAAGTAAATATTTATCACACTTCTAGAAGAGTAAATGCCAACTGACTCCCTAAATCCATTTAAACACAACTGAGAGCACAGATCCTTCACACCTCACAGTGGCGATGGAAAAGACTCAGCTCCGGGAAATAAAAACATAGTCAACTGTGCCAAGCACATACAAGAACAGAGAGCTGCATGTGATAAAGAAACAAATTAAGGGAAAGGCTAAATCCAAAACATACTGCATGCCTATTATATATAGACAGTCTATATTATATACACATGCAGGCGTACAATAAATACGATATGTCACATGCATGAAGGTCAGACTGTCACTGTAGATGTTAAAACCATGCAATGTCAAGGAAAAAAGCACAATGCATGTGTCCTCTCAGCTGCAGGGCAGAAATGTAGAAGGTGCACAAGGCCTTCAGAAGTACTGCAGCACCCACCCTCTCTTCACTGGGGAGTACCTTACCCCACTGACCAACATCTGTTCTGCAACATCTGCACACATGTATCTTCACTGGGACTTGGAGCACACATACAACCACTGGAAGCATTGCTCCAACCACTGCTGCAGTCCAGAACCTGGTAACCTTCAACACAGAATGCAGTCCAGAACCTGTGCTTATCTACCTGTATTCCCCTGCTCCAAGGACCAAACCCATCTCTAATAAATCAATGTCAATCAGTAAGTGACCAGCAGGAACACCACCAGCTCCTCAAAATCACTTACTCAAGTATTTTACCACCTAGGCCCATCCCACCACATCACTGGTGGAGCACCAGGCCAAGTCAGTCTCCTGCATCCATCCACCCAGAGCCCTACGGGCAGCTTTTCTGTTTCTGAGCCAGTGGCTTTCTTCATTTTGCATTTGGGAATTAGTCTAATTTTTTTTTCCAAATTTTATGTGAAAAGGGATTAAAGTAATTACAGGTTTGACACAGTCCCTTCTCCTATCACCCCTCACCCCCACAGCCATTAATCAGCTCTATTCAGTTTCAACCCAAGAGAGATAAAGAGGGAGAGGAGGAGAAGAAATGTTTTGAACATTTGTTATGGAAGGCCAGGTGACTTAAGAAGCAGAAATGCAAAACAGATACAAACAAATCTATTGTATATAACGTTGCTGTGACAAATAAGAACATTAATAAAATGGAACAATCTTTCTATCAGATAAGAACAAAATGACAGTAATAAGGAATTTAACGATTTCTCAGTCAAAACTAAATAAACTCCCAAGAGCTAAATTTCAAAAACAAATGTGTTTTAAGTTACAAGAAACTTCTTTAGTACAAAAGTCCAAGTTAATAATACATAGCTACTGTGTAAATAGTACAATAGTACATACAGATTTCTGTAAATAGAATCACTAATATTTCAAAATAATGTCTTTTTTTTCAGAACAAGCCTACATATAAAAGCGTTAAACTTGGTTCTTCCAATTCCCACTCTCCTGACAGTTGCATATTTGGAAAAAGAGATAAAATTTTGTCATGAAGATGATGACCAGGATGGTCAGTCTTTTCCAACTCTGAATTGAGGGATGCCAAATGAACTTCAAAGGAAGTGGTATAAGATGAAAGGGAGACTCTCACCTTGGTGGTCCTGCCCCAGGACACCAACAACTCTAACAGCCAAAGAAGGAATGGAAAAGTTATGGGAAAGGACACAAAGGGACAGAAGCTCCCTGCTGACGAGTTTTAAACAAAGGCTAGCACTTCAGAAAACCCCATCACAACAATCTGGTGTAGGCTAGGAGAACCTGTCCAGGAAATGCCTGCTCACACACTATCTCCTGCTGCCCAAGAGAAGCAGCTGCACCAGGTGGAACTGAACGACGGTCTTGTCTGACTATTCTGTTCTATATAATTTATTTTGAGAAGATTATCACCATTAACTATTTGCCTTCTAACTCCTGTTTAGCCTTAGATTCCCATATCACCTTGACATCAGGATCCAGATGTTTGGGGGCTTCAGTTACATATTTTCATGAATAGTGGAAAAGGGAAAAGATCCATGGCCCTGTGCGATTATGTTTCAATACAAAACAAATAGTGCAGAGAAAAACAACTGGGTTTTTCCACCCTGTGTTGGATGGAATCACCACTGCGTTTGACTAATTATAATTTTAGTATCAATGGCGCCACAACCAAACTGTTCAACACCTGAGATAAGAGACAAGAACACATTTCTGCACGTCCTCCGTCCTCTCCCCTCGGCTACATACCTGGTGCTGAACCTGAGCAGCACCTACTAGGGAAAAATCCATGGGACTCCATGCAGGCACAGAGATCTGGCTGTGCACAGCTGGTAAACCTCTGCATCCAGCTGCTCCACGCAAACTCTTACAGAGGTTTGCCTTGACTGGAATGTGTATGGGAGCTGCCATGAATGGAATGAGCCCAACGTTCTCTTTCAAGACTAACACTGGGTCTAAATTAGGATTTTTACCTTGACATACTCTAACAGTACACATGCATTACCTGCCCTTACAAATCTCCCTTCATTAGCACACTTAAGTAAACACTGAACAAATAAGCGGTGGTATAGATGTGAAAAAGGAGTTTCAGAGGACTCTCATGCCACTAGATGCTGGGAAAATGTTGAACAGGAAGAAGCAGATACTGTACAGGTTCATCACTTTCTTCAGTTTGCTTCCTTCTGAACTGTCTGTTTCTGGTTTTTGCTGGAGTATCTCACTCACAAGATACTGAGCAGCTTTACAAAGCAAACAAGAAGGTGCAACTTAACCAGTACATTTAGAAAGGCAAGTATTCCATGCACTGCTTTTGCAAAGAGAACAAAAAGCATCACGAATATGCTCAGTACAGCATTTGAGGACATACCAGGGCTAATCTGCCTGGAATCCCAAGAATAAAGGGGAGTTTGCCCTTTAAATGAAAACCATCTCATCTCCTTTGTTGTTTTAAAAGTGTTTGCTAAAAAGCCAGTTCCTTGATATAGCCTCATATTGTGCTATTGATTATTATGTGGAACCTCCCACTCCCTTCCAGCTGAAATTTTGCAGGAGTTATGCTTTATAATCAATAGCATGCTACACACTGAATGGACTTGCCAGTGCAGCAGCTCTCCTCCAACACCCCCAAGGACAGCTGCAAAAAATGAGCAGGCTACCTCCTGGAGCTATCTAAGGACCAGATCCAAACTTCATTGAATTCTATGGAAAAATTCCCACTGACTTCAATGGGCTTTGGATCAACCCCCTGCAGAGGAACACTTTTTAAAATAAACATTAGGGAAAAAAAATCATTAGGACTATAAAGCCTTTCATATTATCTCCTGGATACATTTTAAAGCAAGAGGGTGGGAATGTGCTCTTTTCTCCTTATGAATGTGTAACTCCCGTTAATGTCAGGAAGAAGTCATTCAATTGTGAGATTGCAAAGGGGGAAAAAGAAATACGGTCTAACTTCTACAAAATCAACCTCTGTCTGGACCTAGATTTCATTAGGAAGTTTTAAAAAATAGGAGTTAGCCATACAAAATTTCAAAAATCCCTTAAAAAAATTTAAACCCCCTAGATTTATAAAGCACTTTGACAGTAAATATAATCCTGGAACTGTCTAAAATACAAAGGAAAAATGGAAAAAAATTAGAATAAATTACATTCCACATGAGCTTTTGATGAAAATGCAATATTATGCAGGCTTAAATATTATTAGCAGAAATACTCAGTTTGTTGCCTGTTCTTTGTGCAAATCATGCTTAGCAGTGTAGGAATAATTCCTGGGGCTTTTCCTCTCCAAATGTACTTCTACCTGGGACCTGTTCAGGCTGAGCTCACAGGCAGGTACATACACTACACCCTTCCAAAGTGTCAAAACAGAATCATTCCAAAATGCTAGGTTGCCTCCTGTTCTCAGAGGAATGCTACCCAGGGCTGAGTCTGAAACCAGTTTGTTCTGACAGACCAGTAAGCTCTGAAACCAGTAAGCTCTGATCATTTCTAGGATCAGGATCTGAGGTTTACCATCCATCTTTGCTAGTTCCTGGACAGTTCCTTCACAGCAAGACAGAGGATCTCCTGTTGGCAATCCTTCTACAAAAGTCCCATTCTGCTCAAGAGCTGCAGATGCATTTGCTGGGCTCAGTCATCCTTTTAACCTCAGCTTTTAAGTTGCCCCTGCAGACTGCACACAGAAAAAAAAAAAGCTCAAGCTTGGTCATGAATGTTGACTCCAGTTTGAAGAGGTCACTCACAAAGAAGTGACGCTGTCAGGACCACGGGGTGGATGGGCTTCAAGGTAGATTTGGCTCAAGGTCCAGCTGGTTGCAGGCATGAACTAACAAACTGCCCTATCTGAAGGAAGCTCCATGCTGTGAGAAGCTTCTGCAGAGGCAATGTCCTCTGACTCTCCCTTTCATTCAATTATCCCCATGATCTAACCTTGCAGATTTAACTACAGCTACATGAATATGAAAGAAAGTTTTAAAATGCATAGGCTCACAATGACCAGAAACCAAATTTTTCTCAGCAAAAGGGAATACATAAGAAAATCTTTCTGGTGGTAGAATGAAAGTGTCACATTGCATCAAAAGTATTTTAAAAACAATATATTTTTTAAGAATGAAAAACGTTATTAAAAGAAAGGAAAGTTTCCTTTAGATCAACAGTAAAAGATTTTCTTTACACTTTCCCGAGATTTTGTCCTTTTACTCAGCCCAAACTAACATTTGAATTTCATCCAGACTTGCAAATAATTTCAATAACCACAAAACTGAATTTCCATTTCTCTTTTGGGATAGCTGAGAATAATCTTGCCTGAAAAATAAAATAATTCTAACTGGAACACCGAGAAAAAATAAGTCATGCTCAGGACTGAAGTCACTGCAAGGGACATTTCAGATGCCTGTGCAAGTCTGCATTTGAACACACATGCAGTTTTGGTTCTGGGAATTCAGAAAGAATCCTTTCAGCTCTCTAGTTTTCAGCAATTTGTGACAAACATAGCATATTTAAGGATAGGACTATTTCTTTTACTATAATTACTTAATGACACTAGTGAAATTATCAAAGAAGTTCCAGAAGCTGAAAATTCATTCCAGTGCAGACATAAAAATAATTGGGCTAAAGAGTCATGTTTTAGCACCTTCTTCTCAGTTATGCCCCAGAGATTCACTCACGGCCCACAACAATTTCAAAACCATACTTCTGGGGAATAGTACGATATAACCATAAAATTACACTTGAGATACGATTTAATTGTCACTCTCACCTTTCCAACACCTTTCAAGAAGTAATCCTTAAAAGCCTCACACGAAAGAATATTGCAATTAAAATTATTGCATGCAACAATGATATTAGAAGAAAGACAAACTGCTTTATAGGTTTTACAGGAGCTTAAGTTCAACAGCTTTATTCAAAGTTATCGCAAGTGAACCTGTCTGATGGATTTTAGATATTCACTTTGGGCCCAAGGATGTTAGAGCTAAATAAAACAAACTGGCATTATGCCCTAAGAGAGCTTTTCATTTGCTTGAGCCATGAGGCTGGAGAAAGTCAGTGGAACTGCAGCAGGTGAACCATCACAGAGGGAGAATCATGTTCTCCTGTGGTTTCATTTCAGTGCTGTTGGATTCACAATAAAAGCAAATGCTACTGTGGAACAGCACTACTCCATGGTACTAACTTCCACCTTCTCCCTTTATTCCGTCTCCTGCTACCCCCTCTACTCCATGTTTATGAGTCTATCAACAGTACAAGAGCAAAAAAGAGACTGAACCACTCTGGACTGCAAGATGAGGTTCAGCAGCAGCTAACTTGGTCTTACAGTCTTACCCAGGGCAGTAGCTGTCACACCTGAAAGATGTGACTTGTATCTGGAGCACAGCCCAACCAATTTGTGCTTGGGAGATTTCAGGCACAAAGGGAGAAAGCTTGGGAGGACAGCCAGTTCCACGAGGCTGCCAGCATCTTGGGAGGGTTGAAACCTTATGCTGTAGCTGCCATTTTGGTCTCCTATACTCTCAGGGGATGTATAAATCATTCTCCAACTGTGCATGCAGTGCCTGTAGGCAAGACACATCTCAGCAGAAGGGAAAGGGAAGCACAGCCTCAGCCACATATCCTGCAGCCCACATTACTTCCCCAGCAGATAAAAACGCTGGGGTCAGCTGGACCTTCCAGACAAAGGGGAGGTGTGCCCTGTAGACACATAGCTACCTGGAAAAACAAAATTATTTTAATTGCTGCAGCAGGAAGCTCTAATTCATGTCCCTAGGAAGGTAGTACTTCTTAGGGTGGAGAGTTTACTTGTGGCAGTTGACTGCCTGAAGCATCAGACAAGATGAAAGACAAGACTTAGAAGTTGCAGATGAATGCCTTAAAACAAGTATCTTCAGGTTCCCTGAACCAAAGGCTAAATGGCAACTTTCATTCAACTAACCTGGAAATTAACGGGGCAGGAGGAGAGGAAGGAATGGTCTGATCTTACTTTTTAACCAAAAGATGCAATCTCTTCATAAACATTTCCAGAAATTCTGCCAAATAGAAAGTCTGATCCTTCACTAATGATTATGTATGGAAAGGAAGAGTTCTACTTGTTGCCTTGAGCAGAAGAGAAAGAGCATCTTCCAATCAGATGACTACCTATGAAAAGATGGACTTCATTTTATACTCCAAATGAATTCATTGGGGTCTGTCAAACCAAGACTTTTTCCTCTCTTTTCAAAGAAAAACTAAACCAAAAACATTGCATTTTTTATATGCTTGCAAATTGAAACTTTCCTTTTATTCTTTCTCAAGCCCAAATCCAGCTAGTAGTACTGCTTTTAAAACTCCTACAAAGTAGGTAAGACTATTGAATTCAGAAGTCAAATCACTGCAAAGAATATTTTACATTAAAGCCAAACACCACATCCTCCTGAAGCAGCACAAATGCCTTCAAGGGAAGATGGAAAATGTAAATCACTGGAAACCCTGAATACCCAATAAATCACTGGCAAGCCGGCCTGGGTTTCAGCGCTGAACAGAAGGAAAGCAAAAGAGTTCCAGAGTCCAGCAAAGATGGAAAGAAAGCGTTCATTGTATTGGGTATGTTACACGATCCGTATCGGACCTTTGTGCACCATGCTGGGGCAAAGAATTTACACGGATGCAAGGAAGTGGGAGGTGTTAAGAAGGGAACGGCACTAGAGTTTATACAAGTGTTACCAATGTTAGAATAATGTTTATCAGCTTACAGTATTTGACTTAGCATAGCTCAAGGGAGAAGGGAGCGATAACAACAGTCCAAAACACGTTCCTTTACCTGAAAAGCTGGAAGGAGGTCTAAATTCTCCATTTGAAAGGGAGCCCAATTAACTTTATCTTGTATATCTGAGCTCCTGCTGGGGAGACAAGTTCACTGGGGGTTATAATAATAATAACCCATGTGCAAACATTTTGACTACTGCATATACTGAAACATCAGAGGAGGAGTATAGTATTGTGGAGAAGGTTTACTGCATCAACTCCTTTTCAGCACTGTTCTTTGGAAGATGCTTAAAGTCAGGCACACTCTTAACCACTTTTATGATAGGAAACTAAATAGTTCCCATACACATCAAAAGGCTTGGCTAACCCAGCTGTACTGCTTTTCTGACATCAACAGGGATGTGCTGATTTATATCAGCCCAAGAGCTGACTGTCCACAATTCTTTCCTCTATGCCAGCTCAGAGCAGGAGCACAACAGAAAGAATATTCAGCTTCTCTGCAGCAGAACTGGTCAACAACAAACCCTATGATGATGCTGAGGGAAAGAACAACAAACACTTCACTAACTCCAGAAATTCGTTGCTTGGAGTGGGCAGGTATGAGAATGAATGAAACTTGGATTCAGACGCCTCCTTTGCGACAGCCTTCGCGCACGGCTCAGTCACCTGCCATCCACCACAGGCAGAAAGCTAGGTTTCATCCACACACACTTGCACACTGAACAATGTTTCCATGCAAAACGAAACAGGCTGTGACACTTCAGTCTGGAAGAAGAAATTATTTTGGGTGTGGTAAGAGCCTAAACAACTGCACATAACCTCAAGAGGACAGAAGGGAAGGACTGTTAACCAAATCTTCCAGTACTGGAGAAAAGGATCTTCAAATAAAGCTTGTGGAAGCAAAATTCAAAACATGCCAAAGAAGGTCTAACACCTCTGTCATATGAAGAGCCACCTGGAGAACTCCTTAGCAAAGGATGCTGGGCCTACATAATATTTTCAGTGGTTCACGGTGAAAACTCCATGTGTGCATACGACACATTGATCAGGAAATCTTTTGATTAGAAAGTACTGGAGGACTAGGAGAGTATTGGTAAGGACACATTAATCTCAACACTTACACACTTAATCTTCTCCAAGCATCCATTTACAGCTATCAACAGAAACAGGACACTGGATTTGCTGAACCTTTGGTCTGAAGAAGTGGTTTTTATTCTGTTGGTACGTCCGTGGAGATCCTGATTGTTACTTAGTTTATCTTTAAATATGAAAATGTAGGGATAGAAAGCTGAAAACTGGAGAAAGATAATAGATGGTGAACCATACCCAATAAAAAGAAGCAGAGGATATTAACATTTAATAGGGAGCCATTACACAGAACCACAGAGTCATTTAGGTTGGAAAAGACCTCTGAGATCATCAAGTCCAACCTCTGCTCACCACCATGCCAACTAGACCATGGTACTCAGTGTCATGTCCAGTAATTTCCTGAACACCTCCAGGGACAGTGACTCCACCAATTCCCTGGGCAGCCCATTCCAATGTTTAAAACCCCTTTCTGTGAAGAAATTTCTCCTGATGTCCAGCTTGAACCCCACCTTGAAGCCGCTTGAGACTATGTCTTCTCATCCTGTCACTGGTTGCCTGGGAGAAGAGCCTGACCTCTGCCTGGCTACACCCTCCTTTCAGGGAGTTGTAGAGAGTGATAAGGTCACCCCTGGGCCACCTTTTCCCCCACTAAGCACCCCCAGCCCCCTCAGCCATTCCTTGTAGGACTTAACATCTAGACCCTTCACCAGCCTTGTTGTCCTTCTCTGCACTCACTCCAACACTTCCTGCCTGAACTGGGCAGCCCAGAACTGGACACAGCACTCGAGCTGTGACCTCACCAGTGCCAAGTACAGGGAAAGAATGACTACCCTGGTCCTGCTGGCCACACTGATCTGGATACAGGCCAGGTGCCTTCTTGGCCCCCTGGGCACAGCTGGCTCATGTTCAGCTGCTGTCAACCAACACCCCCCAGCTCCTTTTCGGCTGGGCCCCTCTCCAGCCACTCTGCCCCCAGCCTGCAGTGCTGCCTGGGGTTGTTGTGGCCAAAGAGTAGGACCTGGCACCTGGCCTTGTTGAACCTCCTACAAATGGTCTTGGCCCATGGATCCAGGCTGTTCAGGTCTCTCTGCAGAGCCTTCCTGCCCTCCAGCAAATCAATGCTCCCACCCAGCTGGGTGTCGTCTGCAAATTTACTGAGGCTGCTCTCAATCCCCTCATCCAGATCATTGATAAAGATATTAAACAGGACTGGGCCCAATACTGAACCCTGGGGAACACCATCAGTCACCAGATTACAGGTAAGCAATTTAATAGGAAAGATGGTGATGGTCCCAGAAGTAATTTTAATGTGTGCTACTCACTGCTGAGGTTAACAGGAATTGCAAATGTTCACATAGGACTTTTGGCCCTGAGCCTATTTTCATCAATGAAAGTTAGCACCAAGTCCACAGCAGTCAGAGTTTAGCTCTTTGGTCATCAGAGCTGCTGCAGACAGGGGTGGGAGCTACTGAATATAAAAATAAAGGAAAGGCAATAACGAGAATTATCATATTTTCATGCACTCCAAATCATCCACTCTCATTTAGAAGTACTATTCCACAAAAAGATTTCCTCACCTTTGGGTCAAACCATCTCTGGAGAAAGAGATACAGTAGGACTAAATGTCTCTATGCCAAATAGGACATTTATAAGTCCCACAAAATTTCAGAATCAAAGTTTAGAAGTTTCATTTTCAGACATATAATCTTCGGATTATGCACGTGAAAATGTGGTGTAATATCTACCTGACTGGTAAATTCAACCTTGCTGTAAATCTTTGAATCAAGGAATATTTTCCACCCTGCTACAGATGTAGCTTTATGTCCAGAAAACAAATCTGGCAGAGGTTCACTTGCCAACAGACCTTAAAAAGTTCCAGTTCTTTGATTAAACACATCTATTTCTGCAGAGTTCAGTAAATGCGTGAATGGAGCATGTGACAAGCTGTTGGCAGTGTATTTATTTCTACAACACTCTGTAAATCTTGTCTAGGCTGCCTCTATCCTCTCATTTTCTTGTTCCTATTACTGTTCTTCAGTACAGCAAGTCCATGCCCTTCCTGGGCACTGAGATGTTTGGGGGCTGCTGCCCTTAACTTCTATGTGAGATGTACAATGATTCCTCAAAATGCACTGACTCTTGTGTCATATTGCTTAAATATTTTTCAGTGCTCAACCAGAAACTTGCAAGGAGTACCTCTGCCATGTAGATCTCTCATAAAGTATTGACATTGCTAGAAAGGAGGACAGGAGGGGAGTGGAGGTGAAGTAAATCTCTAAACTCAAAAACATCTGAGAAAGACAGTCAAGGGTGTGGATGAAGTTTTCTAGGGAGTCACTTTTCACTGTCATATGAATTTTCTGACAAGAAGATACACCCTTAATGAAAAATGCCACTGTGTCATTATGATCTGACTTAGAAACAAATAAAACAGCAAATTAGGCAAGACAGCTTAAATGTGAAAAATTGCCCTCTGGCCCTGAAATTCCAGGTTTGTTTCCTGCAGGAAGAGGTAAAGCCACCAAATAAGGAGCAAATATTTTCCTTTAAGGTTTCATGGACAATGGGATCTACAGAACAATGTATGTCAGCTGCTCATGGTATAAGAAGAATAATTATGATTTGACAGCCCAGTTTAAAATCAATGAAGAGCAAAAATTCATTTGTACAAAGTTTAGCACATTTCACAGTAGCAGAGAGCTGAAGGAAGAAGGTTCAAATGCTCTTGATAAACCACAGAAACAGACAGAAAAAAATAGGGCAAAATTAAACCTGGACCAGTAAAAAGTGGTGTTGGAGTATTTAACTGCTCAAACACAGGAAGCATGTGGCTAAACAGCAGTTCTCCGGAAACATGTTTAGGGTTTACTGGATGAGAGACAACATGGCTCTGCTGTCAAGAAAAGAGAAAACATTATGCTGGAAGAGATAAACAGGGTATCAAAATACACAGAATAATCCCCCTGCTCTCTGCAGTGCCACAGGAACACTGCATCCACTTCAAGAGCGGATGCAGCTGAGTAGCAACGGGATGAAGTTTCTGGGAGGTTCAAGACATATCTATAAAAGGTGAGGACTAGAGCAAACACCACAAAGAACCAGAAAGGACTGCCACAAAAGGAAGAGCGGCTACATAACCTCCATCACTGATTGCCCCTGAGAATGGGTTGGACAAACATGCCATATGCCAACCATTCTACCTGGATTGCTGTAACTCCACACACAGCAGGGACACCTTCCAGCCCAGTTTTTAATGGATTCTGTATTCCATGGAATTGGAGGAGAACCCCCTGGAAATGAGTCAAGGGCATTCACTGGTTTCTCTCCAACATCTTCACACTTCTTCCTCTTTTAGGTCATCCTTACCTTCACATTCAGAGAACCTTTTGCGTTGGAAAAGATCACTGAACATCATTTTCAGTGCTCATTTTGGCTTGGCACACCTGTAGAATAGGTACACACATTTAGACCTGAATGTTTATAGCATCCTGGGGCTGCATCCCATTTGCTCCATCATCAGTACAATTCTGAGACCTTTCCTTTATTCAAGACTGATCTAGCTTTGTGCTGACTTGGTTTCATAGGTACACATGAGCATCTCTGCCTTGTGCTGCATCATTCTCCATCCCTGCACTTCCTCCCTTGGAGTTCCACTGGCATCATCCCCAGTTCTGCACCAGGCTGCTACAAACACTCTGCTTTAGGAGCTCTCCTTTTCAAAGCTGAGGCAAACACACTATTAAAAAGGATCTCTGCTGCCCTCTTTCACCACTTTCAGGCCACTTGAATACAGCAGAGCAGAGAGAGAAGCCAGCACTTGAGGGAGAGGAGAGAGGCAGTAATAATGTTGGAGAGACATCAGGCACTCCAATGGAGATGGCAAGAGAGGATCAAGCAGAGAACTTAAGGGGTTTATCCCTGCTGGAGAAATAAACTTGAAATGAAAACAAGCTCAGACCAAGATTTCATCTATTCTACTGATCCAGATCACAGTAAAAATCTTACTGAATTCAAACTGAAGCAAAGCCAGCTTCAGTCACAGCTAGACCCAACCTCACAAATGCGTAAGAGCAATTACTTCCTTGATATTTGATCAGTTTCACTTCTCTGATATTTGATCAGTGATGTGTAAGATGACTGCTAGGGATGATCCTAGAACTAGGATCTCAGCTGGAAAACAGAGAAGTCAGGAGAATGATGATTTCCATTGCCAAATTAAAGGAAAGGAAAAGAAGTAATGGCCACCACAGGCTAGCATGGCACTGATGTCAGTAACTCACTGACATGGTTGTGCCTGGGGCTTAAGTTAAGACCCTTGCTATGACAACCTTAGCATCAATTAACAGGAGTAACAAACACTCACATGAAGGAACTTTTTACATTCATTCTTTTGCCTTCACTGTCAATGTAGAAGGATTAACAGAAAGATCACTGTCTGCACATGAGGGCAAATATTAGGACTACCCCACCCAAAGCCCATGAGGACTTGTTCAGCACTAGGTGACTGACTGAACAATAAAATGCCAATAAACTGAAGAAAATGTGATTATGACAAACTCACAACACATCCATGTCTGGAGGACTGCAGATAGTTCTGATTGCCCCACATGGAAAAGAATCCAACAGAATGGGGAAGGAGCAAAGAAGGAAAACCAGCTCCTGACCACAGGAGGAGACACTCAGAGTAGGAAGGCAGTAATCTTCAGGGTGGAAAATAGCTATCTAAAGGAGACATAGAAAATTTAAAATCATGAAGGGGATACAGGAGGCAAATATGTGAGACACTATTTTTCACAACAGAGCTCCAAAACACCCAAGTAACACTAGGCAGGTCAAAATCCTAGCAAAAGGAGTAAAATTTCAACAGTTCTCAATTAAATTGAGGAAAGCACTGAAAAAGGAAGCTATGAAGACAAGAGAGTGGTTTGGGAGGAAAAAGATCGGCTTCTTCAAGAATAGTCTGTTAGTTTTAACATGACAGACTGAATGGAAACTCCAAGGTCAAATTGTCCATTGTACTGAGTTTTTGAGTACTCCAGAGAACACACAGGTGAGAAAGAAACAAAAATTTAAAAAATCAAGAAGTTTCCCATTCTGCAGGGACCACCCTAACATCTCCTCAATTTTCCTAGCCCCAACTCTAGCACTTGGGGATAGTCAAAGACTCCTCTGTATTCACCATATTCTGTTGGTTGTGCTACAGGCTGAGACAACAGGCAGCACTGTGGCTCCACAGTGAATTGTTTGATGGGCATCTCCATCAGTTTCAGTAGGCAGCACAAAGTGGACTAAGCAGACCAGAGAATTCAGATCCAGTGACGTAACTAACCCACCTTTGTTCTTTCTGTCACTAGCTCCAAGCACAAAACACCAGGTGGACTCAGCTGCCGGTTTTAATTTAAAACATACACAGATTTTGCTGAATATTATCAAGTGAAGCTTTGAAAAGGGAGATGAAAAAACACCTTCATTAGTCACACATTAAAAGTTCCTTTTTTTCTCTTGGAATAGGTCTGAAACACTGTCAGCTCCAGCGTCTAAACAACTCTTTTGGGCTAGGGCAGGTTATCAGACAGGCCTCAAGAAAGTACAGTAACTCCTAGAGTTACAGAGTCTCTCTAACATTGTGTGTTACTGAACATGATTTACCACTACAGATAGTGTACCACAATGCATGAGCTAGCTGAGCAAATGCAATCCAACAGTGCTTTTAGCATAAAGAAAATTTTTTTTAAATGCCTAAGGGTCTCAAGACAACTTAAAACACACCGTCAGTCTAACTGAACTAGAGATTTGTGTCCCCTTTGACACGGAACAGCCAAAGATGTTCTCATCCAGTACCCTGAGTAAAGGCAAGGCAGCTCTGCTTCTGCTGGGCAGTGATGCCAGGTCACTGCCTCCCCAACCTGGCAGAAGCCAGGCACAGTGGGTGCAGAGCCAGCTTTGTGGCCCCCGAGACTTCCCTGAAAATGAGGCACACGTCTGCAGCAGTCTTTAACCCTGACAATCTACAGCCTAAAGTTTTTGCAAGACGGGGCTTGGCTGGGGCTGGAAGGCAGAAGGACGTGATCATCTCATTTAGGAAAATCGAACATACCCAGCAAGAAAGAATAACGCTGCAGTGCAGCCTTCAAGACAGATTTTTCAAGGGAGGAGAAGGAAAACAGCCATGAATCAGTAGGAGAAATATGACTTTAAAACCCTAACAAAAGGGAACAGATGGGAGCACAGCAAAGTGCTCACAAACTTGAACTGGAATAGCTGTCTCTTAATAAAACCTCTCCAAATATGAAAGCTCCTCAGACATCTGCAATTAAATCCCCTATTAATCCCGACTATATTTTAAAGGCAGTTGAGCCAGACTACTAATAGTGCTATCGACAGACTGAAAACTATACCAGGAGGACAGAGACGGCGAAACAAAAATGAGAAGCGCCAAAATACAAACTCAAAACCCAGGATGACGGGGCTGGTTTTTCCACCTCTGTCTCCACATAATTAAGATCCTCCTGTAGGTTTTATCTCTAAGTGCTGGAGGGGGTTAGGACTTCAGTATTTCTGACTCACCCTGATTTCTTACATGCTCACAGGAATGAAGATAGGGAAAATATCACCACTTCTGTATTATGGAAACCTTGCAATTAATAATTGAGAATCTTTTTATCTCGCTCTCCCTTTTTCTTTCAGAACTAGAGTGCTCTCTTCAGCTTGTTAAGCTTAGTTCACTCCCACTGATAATTCACTAGAGATCATAATTTATGGACAATTGAAGCTGCAGAAACATCTCTTAGAAGGAATAGAGCAGATCCATAGCAACAATTCTTCAGGGGAATATTAATCCCCAGCTTTATGTAGTGCTAAGTGTACAATAGTAATCAGAACTTGAGTAGAAGCTGCTAATCATTGAGGGAAAAGGCTGTATAAAGAATTCATAATGGAATTAGCCTGCGGCAAACAAAGAAAGACAAAATTAAATCAGCCATCAAATTGCACCAAGGAATTTTAATTTACAGGTTAATGTAGGATTATGTAACTAATCACAGCTAACATTTTCAATGAACAACCAATAAAATTCTGCTCTTTTTTTATTCCTGCTAATGGTATTCCAATAACACACTTTTATCACCATATAATGTGTTAAGAATGATTTTCAAAAATTCTAAAAATCTTCCAAAAAGCATTATGACTGAGCAATCAATGCAAAATGCTGGCTTTAAGTTAATTAGCATAAATATACATCTAGATGATCTACTGTTTGTTTCAATCCAATACAATAAAGTTCCTTGGAGTCTGCATGGGACAGATTTACATAACCAAATGTGCATAACTGTAGCCTTAAAATATATGCATGACTTCCAAAGAGGGAGATATAGCAATACAGAAAGCCCCCAAATTAAATAAGTCAAACAACTTCTGAGTACTAAAGTGCATCAGCTAATTCTAAATAAAACCCTTATTATAGCTTTTTCTATCAATACAGCATATATATCCTATGACATACGCACAAAGGATTGCTCTAACAGAGTTTGTGCTGTTTATAATATGAACATCATAAAAAAGAATAAGGTTTCTGGGATAAAAAGTTGATTTGCTTCCCCTAGAGAAAGAAAGAAAGACCTTGTCTTTGACCCAGTTATATTTTGATATTGGCCAATGCAAGGAGACTAAAAAAAAAGACAGAAAGAAAGGAAAACCGCTCTGTTCAAAATTATGTATTAAAAGACCACTAGTTACTGTATGCAAATACACAGAAATGGCTCACATAACTCTTTGCACATTTTTAAAGGGAAACACCGAAATTATACCGTATGCTTCAAAACACATCAGCTTAATCAAAAGATCTTTTTTGCAACATATGGCAGCATGAAAATTTTTATAAATGGAGTAAAAAGCACTTTCATAAGCTTTACTTCACTTAAGAGGAATGCTGGGAAGAAAGGCAACAGCATTCTTCCTGCATATGTTTTTCTTGTTCTGAACAATGTGGGAAAACCTCATTTTACTTTAATCTAGCAGTTCATTTTATGGAAGCAGCAACATTCTGCCCATTTATTAGCACAGAGGGTTTGGGGTTGTGGGGTGTTTTTTTTCCCCTTCCTTTTATAAAGTCTAATTTTAAGATGCACACTTCCAAAAAACATTATGGTGTCAATTGCACTACCCTTCAGCAATCCTGTAATAACTTTATTCAACCATTTCTAATTATAATTATATTTTCAATTCCTTTTAGCTATAGAAACTCTTTATCAATCAGAGCACAAGACAGAAAATTACTTTATTACAGCTACAGCTCGTTAGTCTGAGTGCTCTTAATGAAGCAGCCTCATAATCAGATGAAAATCATGCTGAAGAAAACTTGCATCATTAGTCTGGGCCTTAATTACCAAGAAATATAGTCACTAACAATGATACTCCATTTCATGATACGGTGCATGCACCTTCTACAGTACTTGCAATTAATAATTCCGCAGACTGCTACAGAATCTTTCTATTTATTCATAACAATGGAGGGGAAAAAATTCTAAATTTAATTGAGCGGCTCCAAATGCACTCTCTCACTCTCTCCTGCTCAGATTAAAATGTCAAAAGGCTAATATTCTATCTTACAATAATTCATCATTTTAATTACATATTTTATGTATGTAGAATGTCCTTTTTATTTTTCCTCCTCTTGATCATTTAGGGCGACATTTTGGGGGGACATGCGTTTGGAAAAAATCTCTCCTTGTATATTGGTGGCCCACGCCACACAGAGCTGCAATAAAGAGAAGAAAAAAGCATTTATTTTCCTCGTCAGTGAACGAGGATAAGCTTCAGACATAAGCACAAGACATTCATTTAAATTAATGATGTCCTTCATCCAGTACACTTATCAGTGAGGATGGAAAGATTCTTGAGCGAGGAATATGTTGATCCCTAAAATTCCTTATGAATATGATCCATCGCAGGGTTTGTAACTCTTATACACAAGCCTCTTCTAATCCACTGCATTTTCTGTATTCTTTCACACTCATCTCAAGTCTCCAGTAAGCTTCCTGCACAGGAGAGCATCAGGAAATGCCGTGAGTAAGAGTCCCCTTCGTCCAGCTAATGAACCCGCTAAAAGATCAGATCACAATCCTCGACACCGAACACCTGGAGGATATTTCACTCTAATTTGCAGCATAGAAAATGATTCCACAGACATCAGCGGGAACGTTCACACCTCACAGCAGTGTCCCCGAGATCTGCTCCAGCTTTCTCCCTCCTGTGCCTCGTCACCACTGAAGCCCGACGGGCTCTCGAGGGTGATAAGGAACACTGTTTTCCGGCAGATTAACTGGGGCAGGGAGCAGATCCTGCTGCTCTGCCAGCTGCAAAGCTGCACTTCGGAAACTGGGGATTCCACTCCACTTCAAAAATATTTGACATTATGATTTTTGCAAAGTGCCCAGTCCTTGGCTGCTCAGCTGCTACCTGAGTAAGTCACATTACAGCAGGAAGAGATTGCTCTGGAGTTAAGTTACCGAGCCTGCGATTAATCTCAAGGGCATAAACTAAATAACTCCCTTGTACCATTGAATTTTCTAGCGCTCACACGGCGCTGTGCTTTCATGCAAGCACTTCAAACAACAACTAGCCATTAGACAGGCTAGATGAACTTGCTGTAAATATATTCAGCATATCCTGCTTCCCGGCACTGCGCTGCACAAGGCATCCTCGCTGTCGCCTCTGCTAAATGATCTGCTGCATCTTCCCATGATCTTTGACAATTCATCGGCATCTTTTGAAGCCTTTTGAGTCCCCTCCTAACGCAGAAAGTAAGCTCCCTTCTCCTGAAACAGAAAGTAAGAAGCTCTGTACTCTGTTTTTGCTACCTCCCATATGTGGCACATTTGAGGGCTAGTAAGCAAGAGAAGGAAAAATGCAAATCAGCTTAAAGTTCTGTAAAACAAATCTATAAGTAGCTGGAATGAATAAATAAATAAAATAAATAGAAAGGCTTTCTGACCAGTCTCTCCTGCAACTCTTATTTTCCTACCCTCCCACCACACCTCAGTGTTTTTTATTTTAGGAGAACTTCTTTTACGTAGTTGCTTCAAGAATTTGCATCTGGCACCAGCAGCCGACTGAGACAGGAGACTGACAAGATGGACTGTTGTGGCAATTCCTATGTTCCTACTACATTCCTAAGCTGTGCTTTTTGGCATTGAATATGGCAAAAAAAAGACAGCATATTTAGAAACGTGACAACTGGAAAAAATAAACCTTACAGTGCCTTCTAAAATTGCAGAATAAAATTAATTTATAGTATGACTATAGCTGGCCAAAAACCAGGGGCTCACAGTAAACCAAATGGGGTAAAAAACTGGCTCTGAAAGCGATTCTGAGGTTTTGGCTCTGTCCAACAAGTACATTTATAAACTTATTGTATAACTTACTGGCAAGAGAGCAGCATCAGACTGACCTCCACTTGCATCACAGAAGTTACACATTCATTGTCTTTGAGGGGAAAATGTTCTTACGGTACCATATTAATATCCTTTGTGGGTTGGGTCATGAATCAGCATTGGCAGCCACCTCTGAAGCCGTCTGCCTGCCAGCCTTCCCAGCTGGAAAACTGGTAACGCAGGAGAGATGTATACATAAGGAAAGTGATGGTTTCCCAATTCCGAATTGATTTGTACATGAATCCGCTCAAGTTTAAAGCGCCCCAATGTGCCAAAAACCTGGTCCAACGAATATATAGAATGGTGAGTGCTCCCTGCGTGGGCTCGTCGCGAACGTCAGCCAGGATGGGTTTGTGCACCCCCAGCCCATGCAGGCAGCCCTGTGGTCCCACTGCCGCGTGCTGGAGCGCTCTCCGCGCCGCTCCTCGTGGAGGGCGATGCTTCCAAGGGGAAAAAGTTTCGTCTGGCTAAAACTGGGATTTTTTTTTTTCCCCTAGATTTTTTTAAATTTTATTTTATTCTTCCCCCCACCCCCACTTTCTGCGCCGTGCCCACGGGGAGGGGGCGCAGGGAGAGAAGGCGGCGGTGTCCCGGGGGTCTCAGGCCGCGGGGCAGCCCCGGTGGGCTCCCCCCGCCTGGGCTCCCCCCGTGCCTGGGGGCCCGGCGCCCTCTGCCGGCCACCCGCAGCAGCGGCCCGGAGCAGGGGCCGAGGGTTCGAGCCCCGGCTCCGCGCCCACGCTCCGCAGCTCTCCGCCGTCACGCAGCCGGCCCTGCGGTAGCGCTCACAGTGCAAGCCTAACCAGTGCTTCCCGAATAATTAATAACGACGAGTAATAAACCACCACGCCGTTACTCAGGGTACAGCTCTCAACCCCCCCCTAAAAGCATCAAGCAACTGGGACAAGCAATAATTTATATCTGCCGGTACTAATTATTAAACAGTAAAAAACCACTTTGATAGATGCAGGCGACTGACTGTCCCCAGCCCACCTTCCCTGGCAGGAGGAGCATCACGGCTGGGTTTCAACACAGCTAGCAGAGCTGGACCCTGAAAACCCTCCCAGACCATCAGAAGCTTGGAGCAGTGGTGACACAGCTGTCAGGCACTATTGTAACCTCAGTCTCAAGCCGTCGACATCCAGACCTTCAGGCCTTAGACCAGCAGGAGAACATGCATTCACCAGCACAGAGAGGAATTATTGTATTTTACCTGTCCAGGTGTTTCTGTAGTCCAAGCCTCGGCTTCATAGCTCACATCCCTGAACTACAGTCTGGCAATTAGATCAGTCTAAGTCAGCATTTCTTCACGTTTTGTCTTCTTAATTCTTGTTCCAAGTGACAGTTGTGTTTGCTTACTCCTCCTCTTCTTTCCCCAGAAAGATTTGTCCCAATCTTAGAAACTAATCCTTCAAGGAGAAAACAGGATTAGACTGGCAAAGCCACAGTTTTGGTAGAATAGCTGTATTTTCCCAAACACTCATAAATTCAACCCACAGGTATGAGCCATTGGTCTGAGCTGCCACCCGACTGTTCCAAATGAGCACCACGCTGCCCGTGTTCTTTGGCCATGCACCCTCCTCGGCTGCATTCCCTGCGAGCAGCCAGGAGAGAAGCTCCAGCAAAACACAAGGAAGCTCCAGACATGGAGCCAGACTGCTGCAGCAGTAGGAAAGACAATTTTTCCTCAAGTAAAGACATGCCAAGTCTCTTGGTTCCTGTGCCTCTCGCTGAAATTGCCTACTATAAAATCCAGGTGGAATGTAAAATGCAGTTGAAAAAAAAAGCCTAAACCAAGACAAACAGGATTTCCTGACTCTTCCTTGAGAAACTGGGTTTGGCTGCACAAAGGGTCCTTTTCTAGGCAGAGATTACAGGTGAAGGGCATGGTCCACCTAGATGAAGAGCAATAGGCAGCTGAGAGAACATGCAGCAGTGGCAGTTTGCTTGGAAAAGAGGCCGGACATGAGACATCTTGAAGAAATTAGAGTACATCTATGCTGTGTGACAGTCTTCAGACACTGTATAGATACAATCCACTTCAACATAACCTGTTGCACCTTTAATGAAAGTGTAGCAGCAGACCCATGTGAGATGCCTGTACTTCCGGCAGGAAGACCCTTCTCATCCCCATCCTGGTTTTGCACTTAACCTCAAGGCACCCCTGCCTGCTCTAAGACTGAGGAGCTCACAGAGACCAGGGCAGGGGAAGGACAGGCCTGGAGTGATCCCTAGGTCCACCCAGGTCTGGACAAACTCCCTGCCTTGTCAGGGCATGGCCGCTCTCCTCTGCTTCCTCCCAGCTGGTAGCCACAGTCACTCAGGCCATGAGCACAAGAGGGAAGTGCAAAAACCAATTGGCCTACACTGATCCCCAGCCTGGCAAGACACCCGAACCTCTCCCTCCCTCCAGCCTGCAAGCGGCATTGCACAGAGGTGTTCCAACTGGCCACAAAGACCAGTCACCACCAACAAGGTACACAGTTTCTTCTCCTCCTACATCACCATTCACCCACCTCCTCTCTTCCTGCATTCAGGGAAGACTCACTATTTATTTCCTCCACATATTCTGGGAGAAGGGAACCACGGCAGGATTTTTTGGTGGTGGTGAGGTATTATTTTGTTTGTATGTTTTCCAAAGCCAGTGGGCACAGGGTGAGGCAAGCCCGTGCAAGTGTGCAGCAACACTGCTGTGAGCTCCCATCAGCCCAAGTGGCACATTGCCTGGGGACGCTGATGAAATACTCGGGCTTCGGCTTGATTGCACAAAATGCCCCTGAAATTGCCAGGTCAGGAGGAAAGGTGCAGTGCAGGAGGTAACAAAAAGACAGCAAAACCCTAAAAGACCAGCCGAAATCTATGATCCCTTCTGTTCCTATACCAGTCCCCATAAGCCAGGAAATGCGCCTCACACCCCTTCAACAACCGGGGATGGAGTGCACAGATTCTCAAAGTTTATCAGCTCTTCCTTCACAAGCATCCACAGAATCTTCCAAGCACTTTTAGGATTCTTGCCATTTGCAAACATTTTGGAGTTTTTTGCTGCTGTTGGATGATTTTTTTTTCCCCCTTCTTATACGATGACGTGGTTTATCTTATTTGCTCAATGGGATCACTGCCTTTCCACCTAAGAGCCCATTTTAAATATCAACACAGGTTGGTATTTTAAGAGTTATTTAAAATGTCACCAGTCACAGAACGTTTAATTATTGCAAACATCTTTCAAAAAATTCCACCGTGGATTTCTTGCGCCAAGTGATTTATTTCGGATATAATTTCTGTTTAATTAATAGGGGATTTAGCTCTGACCTGGAGGGTGTGAGAACCAGCAGAGGAGCTGGAGTTGAGTTGAGTTAACATTAAACCTGCTTGTGCCTGTTGAAGGCTGAGAAGAAAAAAAAAACAACAAATCGGGCTGGCACTTACTCAGGTGCTGCTTCTACCCAGCAATATTCTCATGTTGATTGCGATGGAAAAATTGTAAGGGCAAATAGAACTTGGGGGAAAAAATTAATCACCAGAATATGAACACTGTGCTTTGTTATTTATTTTAACTATGTATATAATTTGCTATAGAGTATAATTACCCCTAATTTCAGCTGAGATAATATCTGGGCCATGCTTTGTTATTCATATAAGCTCAGAGAGCAGTTTCTCAATCACTCTGGCCTGAATTTCCTTACACCTTGAGAACAATTGGAATCAAGGACTAAAAGGCTATTTTGGGAGGAGCAAAAAAAAAAACAAGCCACCTACTTAAACAAAAACTACAAACATGGAAAATGCCTAATCTATGCTGCTCAGAACACAAGGTTACGTCAGAACCAACTTTAATATCCTGTAAAAATCTCTTAGTATGACGCAAATACAGCTGTCTAATATTGCTGCTTAAAATGCCCCCGCGTTAAATAAGATTCTATGCTGTAAAATTTTGCAAGGTGATAAAACAAAAAAATTATATAATAAATATAAACCATCTGCATTTTTAAACAAGCCATTTGGAAATGGATTTAATTTATATTTAGAATTGTTTTGAAGTGTTCTCTTTTTTGAAAATGTCCCAGTTACAGTATATTAGGTTTTCAGTAGAAAGATTAAAAGAGCTGACGCACAAATAAACACCCATGCACACCCAGAGCAATTTCCAGAGCTATGAGAGCATTTGATTCTTCAAGGATACTACAGCTGGCTTTTTAGTCACATAAAAAGGGTTAGTGTGTGCAATCGGCAGCTCTGGAAAATGGATTCATGAACACAAAAATGCATTAAAACAACATTAAGATTTTGGCAACAACAAACGTAAGCCAGGAAACCGAGCTTCAGGCTGAACTTGCATCCTTAACTCCTTCCACGGCGCTTGCTGAAAGGGTCGGTCGCATTCTGCAGGAGGGGAAAGCCCTTCCTGGGGCTTCTAAACATCACAGCAGAGACACAGAGGGGAGCCAGGACTCAACACAGGCAGGGCAAAAGAGCGAATGATGCTTTTTGGTATGACCCAGCTCCCGTCGTATTATCTCCTGTAACAGACTCACACCTTGTGTCATGGGTCTGTTCAGCCTGGCATCTCCACTGAAAAACCTTTCCACTTAACTCCATATTACTTCTACTGCCTTGAGCTCCTACCTCCGCTGCACAGGACACTCCCGAGTGCTTCCTGAGCTTTCATTTCCAGCAAACCTCCAACACTGTCGAAACAGGGATGAGCCAGCATTGTTCACGGATCTCAAAATTGCAAAGAGCTTTGTGTGCCCTTGCACCACCACCCAGCACCTTGGGCCCCCTCCCCTTTCAGTTTGCCATCAGCTGCACATTAACCCCCCAAAGCTTAACTCAGTCTGTGGGAGACTGGTATTTGCCTTTTTGAACTCACTTCAGTTCAGCAATCCCAAAAGCCACAGAATGTTTTTAGTCTGCTGAATCCCACACCTAGAAGAACTGATGGTTTTGGCTATTTTTGCCTCCTATTAGTTTCTTCTCTAAAAATCCCTTCTTAAGATTAAAAATTGTTTTTTCTCCCAGTACACGGATGGTGGTATTGTACAAAAAAGAGAAAAAAAACTAATAAAAAGGGGCATTTTGTGCCAGACCAAGCAGGCAATGTATAAAAGGGATGGGGCTGTAACCACTTTATTTCTTTTGCCATTCCTTCTCCCAGTAAAGCAACATCTACCAGGAAACATTAAAAAGTAGGCGAAAGTTACTTTTCAAAATAAATTAAGCACTGTATTAGAACTACAGGCATTATCATGCCTACTAATAAATATCTGGATGGTCATTTGTTTAATTTTAAATCATTCACTCTATTAATAAGCAAATGCACTATTGACCAGATATCAAATGTACTTCTTCTGCCTGAAAACAGATACTGAGAATGTTAAGTTCATCATCATTAAGAAAAAAGGGAGCTTTTATTGGACTTTCTCTTTCTATTTTATCATTTAATTACCTGGTGCTAACATCTGATCAATGAGATCAAAGTTTGAACAAGCCAGAGATTTTTCAAAGATGCACCTCCAGACAGTAAACTGGATTTACAAGCCCAGCATTTTGCCTGTTTTTGCACCTAATTGCCTTCCTGTACCAATTAATGTACAGCTAACAGAGATCTACTCTCTTTGCTGTAGGATACACAATCCAAATTCCTTATGCCCTCTCTAGTGTGCTCCTTCACAGCTTCTCTGTCAGCATCACCACAGCTCACTCTCTGCTTGACTATTCAAGCTTCTGACTTGTTTTGGTTTTTCTTTGCTTCAAGGAAACCCTTCACTGCTCATGCAGCCTTAGGAATGTCAGGACTCAGAAGGAAATTTTTAAAATCTAATTATAAACTTGTATTTATATTTTCACCTTGCAGTTTTTAAGCTGTGAGGGAGAGGAAGAATTCCTTCCTACTTCTGAAATGGGGAAGTTCTGCCAAAAAGATTTACACAGCTGGCATCTCACCCCCAATACGTAAGGTGGGGCAGTCATCTCCAAGCAATTCCTTTTTCCCTTCCTATGTAATTCCTCTGTTCCATTTTCTTATTTCTGGAGACTTTGAGTTTGTGGTTTCTGTCCTGAACAAAATAAAACATTAGAAACAAACAGAGGAACTTCATATCTCATTTGTATCTACTTCCTTTCTCAGGCTTCATTCACCCAACCAAGGAGAAAGGAAGCTGTATTTCTGGAAGAGAGGAAGGATTTAGAGGGTAGAACATCATCCTTTGGCTTTTTTCTGGATTACTCAGTTCCAGATAAGAACGCATACCAAATAAAGAGTAGGTGCCCAGGGAGTCAGAGCTCTTCAACCAGAAAAGACACTGGAACGGCACGATGGCAAGACTTTTCCAGCAGCAAGCTAGCCTTACAAATAACAATTTCTCATGTGTTCCCTATCCATCTATTTTCAGCATTAAAATTCCCCAGAAGCAGTGATGTTACGGTACCCACCGTAACAGTGTCAGAATAAGAATTTTAGACAAGCAACTCTACAGCAAAAAAAGGAGAAAGTTAAAGTGATAAAAGTCTGAGTAAAAAGTGCTTTGGGGGAGACTGTTTTCCCCTCTGGGTTTCCCACTTCCTCCTAACAAAGACTGGAGAAGCAAGAAACTCCTATATTAGGAAACAATTTTGACCTTTTTTTTCAGATCTTGGGATGCACACAGAGAGCATGTTCCAAATAACGAACAAAATTACTGATCTTTTAAAAAAATACAACCACCACCATCAGGGCATGAAGCAGGCTTGGAGGTGTGTAATAGCAGTGGAAATCACTGAACAGGACAACCTAAACCTATACTGAGTAATAGACCAAAATATGGCACAAGGCTGTTTTCAAAGCAGGAATTTTTCCTTTGTCATTAAAAAAACAACCAAACAAAAAAAGAGCCCAACAAAACACCAGTTACAGGATTTGACCTCAGAGTTCAGCACAGAACCATTCAGCATAAGACAGCAACCCTCAGTGCAGAAAAACAAAACCACAAGTAATTCTCATGTTGCCTAGGGTTTCTCCAACACCGCAGATCTCCTCTCTCAAGAGCACACACACTCACACGTGCACGCTCGCACTCTCGCGACCCCACCAACAATCCCTATCCTAAGGATGCTTCAGGCACCACCCTGGCAGCCTCGGCTCATGTGAATGTGGGCTAAGTGAAGATCTGGGTCTCGTTCAAAAGCTCTGGAGGGACTCCAGCTGGGCTTGCATCAGGGGGCACGTTTGTGAATCCACATTGCCCATCAGAGAAATGTTGTTCAGGGGAACACACGTGACTGATGTGCTCGTACAGGTTGGAGTGTTTGCATGGCCAGCTCTGCAGGTGTTTTATGTTGGGACACAGGAAAAAGCCCACGCCTGCATCCACAGCCATATCTCAACAATACAGAAACTGATATTTTCCCCTTGCTGTCTAAAAATCTCAATTCTAGAACACACACTGTGTGTCAGTTAAGCTCAGGCAAGACTGAAGTGCAGCCTTTTGTGGCCCAGCTTCAGCTCAGTACTATTTCACTGGGGCTGCTGATATTCCATGACTGGACAGTCACCCTAAATTGGGACAGTCACCCAAATTCTCACAGATCCAGGCTCCACTCAAGGACAAGTGGGGAAGCTGCAGTTAACAAAATGGGGAAAGATTGCTTATTACTTGCCTCTGCATTCTTAATTTACAGGTGATTGCCTGGTCGAACACCCTAAAGTCCATCGATGGACTGTTGCAAAGGCCAGAGCAAAAAAAGGCATTTCAGGGCTTCCTCCTCTCTTGACCAGGACCAGCACATGAAAGAAGGATGTTCCTTCACCTTTTCCCACCCTGGACTCAGCTCCAATAATGTATTATTCCTCTTCTCCCACCCCTTTCTCCCCCTCTACATCTTCTGCCGGTGTTTTTCTCCTTCATGCTGCAGTAGAGGCAGTGTATGTTGATGAGGTGATAGTTGGGGCAATTCTAGCAAGGCAGCTTTTCAGATAATTTCTCATGACCTTTATATTCAAACTGTTCTTTTAATACAGAATACAGATCTACTTGCCCCCATATCAGCATGTATTTTAGTAGTCACTAGAAAAGTCTGAAAGGCAGGAATATTTGACAGGAGCCCTGATTTCACTCTCTCTCACCCCTTTTCTCAAGAAAAGTTACTTGCAATCATTATCTTTGCTCCAAGAGTGCACATGTCTAATGGGCAGCCAAGACTGCAGCAGAAAAAACAAAAGGTAAATTTCAGTAAAAGCATTATTACAAAATCTAGTCAAGCATTGTAAATAGAACTGCCATATTATTATTGAGAAAAGGTGTAGTGCCCATGCAAACTACATATTTGATTAGGATCTGAACTCTTTGCTGAACCATGAATCTGAAATAATTTAGGTGATACATATAAATTTAATTTCTTTGTTCAACATTCCACATCTGAAACGATGCACTGCAAATGTGCAGCTCTCACTGAAGTCTGCAAAATGAGTCTTCTTATAACTCGCCTATACTGTGTGGAAATAATCTGAAATAATCTTAAAGGAAAAGGAATAAACCTATTTTAAAAACAGCTGAGTCCTTTAGATCGTATACCATAACCAATTTATGGAGATAAATGGAATTCAATATTAAAGAAGTACCGGGTTTTTCCCCTCCTGTGGAAAATTTAAATGCAGAAAGAAAAGGAAAGAAAAAGAAAGAAAAAAAAAAAAAAGAGAGAAAGAAAAAGAAGGAAAGAAAGAAGTGGTAAGATACAAGCAACACTTGGCTATTGTTTCTGTATCAGTGCCTGCTAGAGGCACTGCACCTTGTTTTTCCTGGCCCAAGCTGAAGGCAAGCTGATTGTGGAAATGACTCATTCCGTCTCTATAATGGAGATACACCAGCTATTGGACATCTTTATTTCTCATTCATTAAATGAATCCAGTGTCTACTGCTGTGATAGCCATCAACAGAGACAGATGAGGAATTAAAAAAAAGGGGGGAAAGAGCAAGAAGGGGAATACAAATGAATATTATAGACTACTGTATGGGCCCTATTACTAAAAATGAATACAAAATACTTTAAAAAAATACATTAAGCCGGTATTGGCTTACAATGAGGTCAATATTGTGATTCATTTAACTCAGGGGACAATAAATCTTGATATTGACTGAAAACATAAGTCAATATGCGTACTGTTGTGTGCATTCCATTATAAAAATGAGGGGGTAAGTGTAATGGAGGACACTTTTAGAAGAAAATTCATTTTGCCAAAAGATTTTTGTCTGGTTTTTAAATTCACCACTGCAGACCACCACAGCTGAATCCTTGGTCCTCACCTGTGAGGCTGTAGGTTGGGCTGGGGCTGGTGACCATCTCATCCCAGACATGCTGGAAAGCTCCAGCACAAATGATAGCCTTAGAGACCCAGAAAAGGTGACAGGCTGTAGAAGACAGTGACCTTTAAATGGCTGATCTGGTAACATTTAAGGCTATTTGTGCCATCTCCAGGGCTAACTTCAACGAGCAGAAGTCAAATATAACCAAACCTTTCATGCTAATATGGAAGAAAGGAGTAAGAGGATCTGTCTAAATTTCTTTAGCTTTAAGCTGTGCTGAGCTGCAGGATTCCCCCTCTCTACCTCTAATGGTCTGAAAAAAGAATTATCTAAAAACAAAACAAAAACACAAACAAACAAACAAAAAACCCACATACATGCAAGAAGAAAACCCTCACATTTTTAAAACATCAGTTAAAAGCAGAGGCTGTATGCCTAATATCCAAGCTCCCAGGGCAGATCAGCTCCCACACTGGACTCTACCAATGCAGCCTGGCACTGACACAAGACGAGGCAGAACAACCAAGAAGGCCTCACAGTCCTCATAGCTCTGGAAGGTTGTAATAAAAAGCCACATTTTTGCAGAAACATTTTGATATCAGCAGACTGATTGACCCAACACATTGTTCTGCTGGAAAACTCCCAGCTACAACTAAACTGTAGACAGTGAGCTTACCTTGCCTGTGCTGTCTAAGCACAGTTATCATTCTCACTTGCTACAAGTCTGTCAAAACATCTCTTAAAAACCAGCTGGGCCAAGTGCCACAGAGAACCCGAATGCAGCTCCAGCTGATTCTATTAACACACCCGACCTCCTGCATTCATGTTCAGGCCAACCTACTCTAAAAACACTGAGCCTGCACAGTGAACACTTCCTAAAAGTCAAAGAAAAAGCACCACACAGATTTAAAAAGCCCTGCTCTTGTAAAAGCATCCTGTTTAACTGAAAAAAGTTGTGCTACTATCAGTGAAATGCTTCAACTGTAAAATTAAGTTTTCCACAAGCTACAGGAACAGCATGTGACATCCCAGGCAATTGTCTGGCCCCAAGTTACTGACCTCTGAAGTCAATCAAGGTGAAGGGCAAAACTTACTGACTCAGCATGTGACATCCCAGGCAATTGTCTGGCCCCAAGTTACTGACCTCTGAAGTCAATCAAGGTGAAGGGCAAAACTTACTGACTCAGCATGTGACCAGCTTCAGCAAGTCAGCAGCTGAGGAGGGTTCCCTTTCTGACCTTATACCCAAAGGTATATGCTGAACCCTCACCATCACTTCCCAATTCCCTGGGAAAAGGGATGGGCAGCACATGCAGATAAGAGGAGAAAAAGCTCCCACCCACCTGTAAAATTGCAAAAGGAAAACCAGAGGACCAGTAGACAAGCATGCATGAATCCAGCTCTTATGCAAGCCAAGATGACACTTACACCTATATGGCATAAGTGTACACTGATATACATACACATATCTGCAAGTGACAGCACACAATCAATCACACAGAGAAGAGAGCATGAGTAGGGATACCTGTAGTCAGTGTTTTCTGCATGAAAGTAGCATGGCAACACCCACAAAATAATACAAAAGAGCAGAAGACCCCTTCTCACAGGACAAGCTTGATGTCACAGAGCCAGAATGTCACCCACACTCATTCACGAGCCAGCACTGCCCTCTTCAACCTGCTTTCATCCACACTGGCTCCGGGACAGGCGGCAGCGATCAATACCCACATGCTGAGCTGTAACGACTGAGAGCACTCCTGGGTTAATGCATCTCGGAGAGAAGCCAGGAAGCTCCATGCCACTGGCGTGCACAAAATTCAGAGGTTACAGAAACAGAGACCCTGCACAAGTAAGTGAAAAATGCCTGCAGTTGTTTAAGAAAGTATGTATCCAAGCAGGCTTAGAGACAGTGCACTGAGGCCAAGTACCACAAGCCATCTAATGTCATTGTTTCACTCAAACGTCTGAGAAAGAGTGGCAGACAGTAAAATTACTGCTCATTACTCCCACCACTCCTATCTGGGGATGTGTTTAGTAATGCCTCCCTCTCTCCTAGTCCAACATATTGTCCTGGTTCCAGCCAGGACAGGGTTAATTTTTGCAGTAACCAGGAGAGGGCATGGCCAGGACCCAAAGGTTATTCTATACCACCTCATGTCATTGCTGGGACTGGGGGAAAGGGAGTCTCTTCCAGAGAGAAGGGGTCTCTTCCAGTTGGCACAGCATGGAGAGGGAGCAGTTGGGTGCTGTCTGCTGTCAGAGGGTTTCCTTGGGAGTCGTTCACCTCTTTCTTGTACCCTCTGTCATTGGTACTGTTGCTGTTTATTTTCTTATCTCATTGCTGTTTCCAGTAAATTGTTCTTATCTCAGTCTGTGATCTTTACCTTTTATGCCTCCAGTTCTCCTTTCCATCCCACCGCAGAGGGAAGGAAAGCGGGAGGGAGCAAGCGGCTCATGGTTTGGAGAGTCTCAGTGGGAGCACTAAATTCGGGAGTACCGTTCCTAGGCCATGACCCATATGCTTAAAGGAAAGCAAAAGAGTGCATAGGCAATGACCTCGTACGATTTCTGGCTTTATGTGACATCCTTCTTAATATGCAGCACTGATTCGCCTATCACTATGGTGCTCCTGACAAAGACAGCTCACAAGGATCACGCCAGCAGTAGAAGCAGAGGGAAGGACATCTCACTAATTTCAATGGACATGTCAGCACTCCGTTGTCCTGCCAACCTTGTTGAACAAGCTCTCTCTCAGCAGAGAGCACATCCTTGCTGGGAAGGAGTAGTCAGAGCCTTGACCAAGGCCCATTTCAAACCTCAAGTCTGGCTATAAGCACTATTGGACTCCAACTAGTCTAGATGCAGGTCCTGGTTACGCTGCTGGTTACACCTTCCTCACCAGCATGTCAGCAGTTTACAGACATGCTACTGCAACCAAAGCTTTGCCTTGAACCGCCCCCCTCCCCGAGAGGGAAATCAGCATGTGCCTGTGTTTGTGTCTGTACAGGTATTACCTGGCTTGGCTGCTTGCAAAAAAACTCTGTGCCCTTTCATGCTGGGAGTCAAGAGCCTGGTGTCTTGCATAGAAGGTGACTTACAGTTGAGAGGAGCTTCAGCTCCCCTGGGCAGCAGCCAGGTGCCCTCTGGCAGTGGGGCACCAAGGAGGCGGAACCGGGATGCAGCTCCACTGCGACAGCGTGCCCACATATCCACATATGGGCAGGAGCTCTCCTCATTGCATATGGACCTTACAGTGCCTGCTGACAACTGGGAAGGAGGCTGGGACTCTAGCTCAGCTACAGCCCAGCCAATGGACAACAGTGGGATAGGGAGGATGAAGATAGCCACTTCCAGCTGAAAAGAGACACTCCACAAACTTTGTGCAAACTTTTCTGGTTTGAGCCGGTGGCAGGTCAGAGAAAGCTGGCCACCCTCCTTCACTTAAGAAAAACAAACAAACAAAAAAACAACCCCAAAGACCCCTAAAACTGAACAAAGGCATAACACGCCACTGCTTTACAAATTAAAAACACTAGAATTTGTTCCCATGGAAATCTTCAGGAGCCTTTATTCTTCTCCTAAGTAAGAAGAAATCTCTTTTATATTTTTAAAAGGCACTCATTCTTTTGGCCCCAAAACCGCAGAGAAACTCTCCTTGGTGCGCTCAGATTTTTTCACCCCCAGCCAAGTCTGCCCCCGCAGCAAGCACTGAGGCAGAGCCCCAGCCCCTGCAGGGAGGCTCTCAGCTGGCTGGGAAATCACTCCCAGTTGGTGCCATAGTAGGTTAGTTATGAGAACACTCTTCCTGCTGCCCAGGTGTAAATTCACTTGTGCACCCACCACTGCTTCCATGCAGCAGGGTGACAGGAAGCCCAGGCAACAGTGGGGAGCCAAAGGTGAGCTCAGAGCCTGCAGGCAGAGCCCCAGCTATTAACAGATTATTATAGGGACACACACATCTCCTTTCACACCCATGTCCAGGCTGGGACCTTAATTCCTCTCCCTGGGTTTGGAGTCCCTGCTCATACCTCCAGCTCACACTGCACTGCTCCCTCCCCTCCTGGGGCTCTCCACAAGCCCAGAAACCAGGCACCTTGGCACAAAGCAGAGTGTTCACTCCCCAGACTGGGGGAGGTTTGGGACTGTTACATGTACTTCACAGCTCAGACCCAGCTCAGCATAAAGCATTCTGGTTTTTTCTCTCTCTTTTCTCCTTTCCCCTTTTCTGAAAGATTCCTCCAGAGATAGACAAGGAGGAAGCATTTTTGCCTCCAAGAAAGAATGAAAATTACAACCCTATCTACATAGCAAAGGCTACTTTACCCCTGGGTGCAGAACAAGAAGGCTGAAAGAAATGTAAGCTAACACAAAAATTATGAGCAACTTTGGATGTGGGTAGGTCTCTGGTGTGAGACTAGCATGCAATCCTTTCTTATTTCTTCCTCCTTTCTGTTTCTAAGATGCAGATAGATATTCAGATCATATAGTGGGCAAGGCAGATAAATAAATAAAGTTTTAGAGATTTCAGAATATGTACAGCTCTGTGGTTGGGACTCTAATCACACAGGCAGGGATGAAGAATAAGTCCTGCAGAACTAGTAAGAACAAGAAGATGAAATACATTCAGTGCTATGATCATTAATTAAACTACTTCAGTTAGGGACACAGGTTGGTGCCATTTCTTGAGCAATGTATTTATAGGCATATCGGTCCAACAATGATGGAAAGTGAAACCTTGTCCGAAATACTGCTCTTCAACAGCCAGATAAGCGCACTAGAACAGCTCTCATACATGTAAGCCAGCTCTTCTCCAGCCCTCAGTTATTCTCTGCCAGCTGTTTAGTCTTCCATAAAGAATACCTACATTTTTCCCGCATTCAAACATTTTATCAAACTGCCATATAAAAGTCAATGGATATTAAAACAGAGTAGTACTGTATATTCTTGCTACAGCACCGAATTCAATTATAATCCTTCAAGACCCGAGGGAAAAGTTACAAGTGGAAACACTGTGTGCTCAAAAAAATGAGAAACGATGGCATTCGGCATTTGTAAGTTTATTTCTAATGCCTTTCCTCAGGAAAGTAGGTACAAATAATTTGCAGTCATGATATTGCTTTTGTTTGCAATCCCTCCTTTGCTTTGCTGCTAACCACAGGTAATCTTTAGTTTAAGTAAGGCTACCTAAAGATTCCCCTCCCTACCTAGATGCTTCCAAAGCATTAGGCTTGTGAATAAACAAGGGAGTAGATTCAAAACCCATAATGTTTGTTCCCCATACCAGTCACCAGCAACTACATTAGAAAAACAAATAAACAAAAAAAGACTTTTTTACTTCCCCTCTTTTTTTTTGCATAGACACCTTTAAAGACTTTTAGTTCGAGCGAATATGGGACTCGTCACTTGATGATTAATTTGCATGTTGATAGGCAGTCAGTGTAGCAGCTTTCAGATTAGGGACATTCCGCTGCACACTAAAAGGCACAAAGAAAAAAAAGTGAATTTCAATCTTGCCCTTCTTTTCCAGTCAGTGCATTCCCAGCCCATGTCTATTGATGAGCAGTTGGAACAATACCAAAATGCAGTGTAAGATCAATCCTGCTGTTTACTTCGCTGAGCTGAAGGAACAAAGGACAGAAGAAAGGACTTAAACCCAGCTATAGTGAAAGAGTGGGAATGAAGGATGAAAAATGTGCCTGATGGGCAGTAGCACAGAGTAAACTCATTTAGAAAATAGGCAGCTCCAGCTGAGATAAAACCAATGATGATTTGTATTTTGTACTGTATCTTCAGGGGATAAAAGCACTTCTATCAGATACCATTGGAGGCAAACTTGAAACACGGCAGTAAAATGCTATGTTCCCTACTAGGGAGAGAATAAAAATTCCCATAATTGCAAAGGAGTGTTAAATATCTGATTGTGCATGCCTTTTTCCTCCCATGGTGAGATAACTCAACCCGGTCCTCTTTTTAACTTCACAGGACCTGTCTAATAGAATATTCAGCTGGATGCTTTTGTATCAAATGCAGCATGACACCATGTTTTACTTTGATAAATACTGATAATTGTAATTTGGGGGATTATTAGCCTTTAAAACTTTTTTTTTTTTNGGAAGCTATTTGAAATGAGAAGGCACTCAAGTGCCTGAACAGGCAGGAGGATGTGAAGAGAGAGGAAAAAGTTCTTCTTCAAATGCAAATACCTTAACAAACTGTAACTAATGAGAAGGAGAAAATAAAACACTCCCTTCTATTGCTAAACATAAATTATCCTAAATCAAAAATCTATTTACTTTTGCTGAAAAGCAAGAATATCTGGCACAGTGAACTACCACCATCTCAGGCAAGGACAGCACAATACAGAATAATGGAGATGGTAAAAATTAACAGCAGGAGAATTGACGGTATCCTTGTTGATACTGAAGTACAGGGCAATTTTGTTGTTTACTGATTACCATTTACAGGGTTTGTTCACCTATTTGGTTCAAAAAATTACTTCCCAGAGGCTATTACTTGCTGACAGGGATGTGTTGGCTCCTCACTTACACTGATCAATGTACATTCTTCCAGTAACGATAAAATTTGAAGTAATTTATTTGATTTTCTATGATGCTTCAGAAGAATCTCTGACTGTCACCAAGAAGCAGATAAACAATGCTCCCGTTTGCAGGAGTAAGCACTTAGAGACAATTATAAATTGACCTGTCTAGACACCAGCACACCGGAGTGTGAACATTGTCTTTCCACATAGGGAGCTGGTGTAGATACAGATATATACACATATAAATGTGCATTGTGGGGTAGGAAGGTTATTGTTTAAGGGAATAAGAGGCAGCAATAGCAGAAAATAAGTAGAAAAATCTGAGAGACTTGCACAAACCTCACATTTGAGAAAAGCCTCCATGGTACATCCAAATGCAGCTGAGCCAGCACGGCAGGAAGGATAAAAGGGCTAAAGTTAGGTACAAACGTCTCTACTGCTGACTCAACAGCTGAGATTTTTCTGTGGGTTGATGAAGATCCAAAACATTTTCTCCATTTCACCTCACTTTCCAACCCTACTGTTTACTCTAAAGTGACCTGACGTGTCTCTTTTGTCCCAAGATACAATAGCTAAGAAACTTGGCCCTGATTCTGCAACTCTCTTCTTTCACTGTTATTCAGCAGCAGATGTCAAACCACTGCTGATTAAAAGCCAGCATATTAGAATTAGAAAGGAGGTACACTCTGTCTTGTGTTAACATCGCTGCTACCAGCCCATTTCTGTGCTAGAAATTTAAACCCTCTTTCTAACTAAACTATTACACCTGCGGGTGCTCTCCTGCAGTCTAACAGCCTGCCAGAAATTAGTCCAGCTGAGTAGTAACACATCCACCTTGCCCTGGTGAGAGCAAATAGCATTGTGTATGGACAAGTTCCCAGAAGGAAGGGGTTTGGGTCTATTTACGGCAACATTCTCTGAATTTAGAAGCATTTCTGTTTAGTTCTGAGTCCACCCTCTCTCTCCTTACATAACAAACAGCAGAATCAGATAAACTGCTGTTAATTTTAACTCTCTCTTCAGAACATTCATACAAGCACACCCACCCATGTTTGGAAAGAATCTTCTATATTTATCCATAAGCATAAATATTTGGTATACTGATGGATCTTAAATTTTTAACAATGTTCTTCCAAGCTTGAGAGTTCATGTTGCTTCAGAGACAACACGAGCCAGTTTATAACCCTCTAGAAACACACAGACTCTGATAACGGTTCACAGCTGAAATAACCCGTACTACAGTGGTGAAAATACAATGCCATCAGTATAAAATAAGGCAGCATTATTCTAAGCAATCCTGTGTCCATAAATAGTGCAAGATTAAAGTGCCTATAAATTGCAGAGTCTTATTTACTTCTAGATACAATTACATTTACAACAGATAAATGTCCAAAGTCTTTGAAATCTTAAGTCCCTGGTGTGAATTTCTGGATACAAAACTACACTGCATGTATGCATTATGCACATTCCTGTCAAGAATATAATTCGTAGGGAGTCTAGTGAGAAAAAGTCTACCTCCTTCTTCTAGCTTTTTTCCACACTGTCATTTGTCCTCTGATGGAATCCCTGACTGTTGTCTTGAATTTCTATGGGGCTGCAATTAAAAAAAAAAAGAAACAAAAACCCCAGTGATATTCTTTTCCCTTCTAATCAAATCATATCAGCAGATGATGCTCAGGTCTGTAAAGCTGTATATGGCCACACCTCCCCACCCCTTTTCAAGGTGAGAGGAAGTTCTGTTCACCTCTTGGGAATGGCCTGCTTGCATCCCCAGCAGGGCCAGCACAGCAGCTCTCAGAAGATCCACAGCTCAGAGCCAACAATGCAAACACAAAGCTAAATTTTCGGTAGCTGCCAGGCATTTGAGGTTCCGTGACACATCAACTGGATTCCTCGGGTCAAGGAAGTTGAGTCTTTCTGCTTTTGAAAGAAATTGTCTTTTTGCAACAGAAGGGCAGGAAAAGGATGTTTGAATGCTTTACCCTTGCCACTAAATGAGAGAAGAGCCTTGAAAGGATTGAGAGCTGCAAGGGGCAGCACATCATGTGAAACATGGGCACACAGACCATCAGCCAGCACTGATAGGGAACATGTTCAGCACACCAAGGACAAGCCCTCTGCCCCACATCCAAAGTTCCTGCCTAAACAGGCACAACTAATATTTGACCTACACACTGCAAAACAGGACTATAACAAACAAAATACGCTGAGAAACATCATTCAGCCTCCCCAAAGAGTTTTTGAAATCTCACAATGTTATTTAATTCCTTAATTACTAATTACTTATATCCTAATTACTTGAATCCCACAAGAAAGATTTTTTTTATGTAGCTGACATATTTTTAGAGATTATCCAAAATTTCACAGACCTTGCCAATTCACAGACATCAAGTTAGTTCTCTGAACAATTTCCTTGAGTTAAAAAAAAAAACCAAAACAGACAGCCAACCAGACCCTGAAATTGCACTAATGTCTTTAGAATTTCCTCCTCTTCCTCAGCTCACCTCTTCTTTCCATTCATGTAAACATAAGAATACAAAGATAGATTGTAAACTAACTTATCTTTTTGAGACTGGGCATGCTGGTATCCTTGTTTTAAAGGAAGGAAAAATTCCCAAAACTTTAGAGACCTATGATCCTAGAGATGGATTGGTGGCAAGAAGTCAGGCACAAAATCCAGGCTAGGTGTCTTATCCTGGCAGCTGAACCATCAGCTCCATTTATCCCAGAATTTAGGTACAGTAAGGGGCATTTACTGGAGGAGACACTCCAACAGCCTCTGCATAGATCTTGGTGAAACAAGAGAGTGTTGGACATAACCAGTTCTTGGCATCTCTCCAAGTGCCTGGTGTTAATGGCACAAAGTTAATGCCCAGATATCCAGGGAGATGCTCCATGAAATCTTACCTTTCTTTCCCAGTTCTAGTGTAGATTTTCTGAACCTTCCTTTACATTTCAACTGGCTTGGACCAAAGCTTATTTATTCACAAAGATTTCCACTAACATTATTCTATCATTGCCTCCCTCCAAAGAGCTCAAGTCTTGGAGCAGACACAGCTGGCCTATCCACAGCATCCTGTCCAGAAGCATTTTGCTGTCAAAGCAGTCAGCAACATCCTCTTCTTCTCAGACCTCTGTTCTTCAAGCCAGAGTAGTAGACAGACATACCCTGAGCAGGCATGGAATTGTTTTAAAAGGCACGTCATGAAAGAAAATAAAATATCCAGTGAAAAGACAAAGAAATGAGGAAGGTGGAGGACTAAGAGTCTCTCTAATAAGTTTCTGTAATTTGCGTCTAAAAATAAAAAGCCAAGAGTTTCACAACTTGAGCTTTGACAAGAAACCAACTCCACAGGCTCTGTGAGGTAATTACAGCAGTTTCCAAAAGAGGTTCTGGAGCACAGAGATGACAGGCAGAACATGAGCTAAGAGGCTAAGAATGGGAACAGCAAGTAACAACAGGTCAGAGTGCAAGGCTTGAACTGCTGCTTTTAAGGAGTTAGCATGGAAATAAAATAAATAAATAAATGAAAGAAACCTGAAAGCTGGTGCTGACTTTTATCAGGGACCAGGGTCAATGCAGTGAATGGCTGCTCTAAAAGGCTAGGCTCCATCAGCACTCGAACTGCTGACATCTCTGGGATTTACAGATGATGGCAGTAGACCTCAGGCTGATGTACTGCACAGCATGGCTCTGACCTGCAGGGACTGGCATTTCCAGAGCTTTTCATAGCACCAGCTGCCTTCCCCAAGACAAACTTAAAACTAGTCTAGGCTCCAAGCATAGCCCATGAACCCTCTCCGTGCTCCATACCTCAGCCAATCACTTGGACGAGCAAGAGTGGATTTCAGAGCCAAAACCAATGCAGGGGGGCACACCCTCAACAGCTGCTGTTTGAGGCTGACTGCAGACTCCAGCATCCATTACATCTGGGTGACATCCACAGTGTCCTGTAGCTATAAAGGCTGGAAACTTTTCCCAAACACACATTTCAAAACCACCATCAAATGTTACTCTGATTCCTATTTCTTGGTATCCTTTCCCTTGCTTTCTCTCTTTCCCAAGCTTCTGTGTCATATGCTTCATCCCAGTCCAGCCTTCCCCAGGATTATGGGGAAGAGAACAGAATGGAGGTGTTAAAAAGTAGCAATTTTCTAAAAGGCTAAATCATACAATGGATTAAAATCAGATGTTCAGGCACTGCACAGCCAGTTCTCATGGAATGTCTGCTGTGCAGGAATCAAAGGTTATCACTATCTGACTGATGTGATTAAATGAAACACGTCAGTGGTGTGTCTGGCTCTGCACATTCAAATGTCAAAATCTCTTTCCACCCTCCTGAAAAAACCAAATGAAGAAACTTGTCTCCAATTACCACACCTTCCACTTTTCCCAGCAGTGAGGTCAGGAGCTCCACAGAGAAGAAGGAATTATTCCTCATGCTAGAAGAGGTCTAGTAAGTCTGATTCTGTATTTTCCAACTGAGGAAAAACTCATACAGATCCCAAAAATAAGGGCTTCATCTAAGGATGTCTAGGAGGATCAGCTCAGGTCCCTAAGAGGGAATAGCATGGAGAAGTCTGCTCAGATGAACCATATACAGGCAGCAGCAATAGGAAGTATATGGATCTCTATGACATCCAGCACACCTCCATATACTTACACATTTTCCTGTAGAAAAATAGTGCAAATGGCTCAAGTACAGGAAAGAATTTAATTTTCTCAGATAAAGTGTCTCTCTCCTCAACCCTCACACTGCAAGCAGAAAGCAGGTTTGCCCTCAGATACATTTGCTCAATTCAGAAAGCTTCACAGTAAGTTTCACCATCATCAAAAAACAAAACGCCTGGAAAATTATAAATGTGCAGATATGGTAAGGGCAAATTTACACCAAACTACCCCTCCACACTGTAATGAGAGCAGCCAGGGTCAAGGGGAGATAATTAACAAAAGGGGATTTAAAAAAAAAAAAAGAAGAAGAAGAAGAAAAGAAAAGAAAAAAGACAGAATAAATCAAGGAGCAAGGAAGAATGGATGTCTGAGCTCTTCCCCTTTTGTACTTGGGGTCACTAGCTTAATTTTCTCTTACATTTGAGTTGTTTTTAATTTCCAGGAAGTCTTCTCAGATATCTTGAAACTTTGCCAAATTATCATTAAGCCAGTATTTTATCTCCTCATAAAAATGCTACAGTATCTCCCCCACTCAGTACATACTGCAGGAATAGATCTTAAATCAGGGAGGATGGGAATTTGTTTTTAAAATGACTTAACTATTTCAACCATCCCAGAGAGAAGGAAAAGCTTTAAGGGGAAAAAAAAATCCCTTTAGTGCTGTCCTCCCCAACTATAATAATTATTTTCCTGTGGCTCCGTTGGAAACATCAGCACCACATATCAACATTATGATTGCTCTTCACCTTGCACAGCTGACCACAAATGAAGTATCACAAGAAAAATAGCTATTAAACTTCCATGTGTGAGGCACTTACAGACATGGGATCTACATAGAAGCTTCACAAATCCATCATTAGTCATGGTCTCCAGAAGCCCTGTAGGAAGGAAACAAGCAAACCAAAAGCATACTGAAGTACAAACACTCCTTTGTGGATCATAATAACTTGAGAGAGAAAAGGGATGCTCAGACAGTTAACAAGTATGAGTCCAGCCCAAAATGGATGTTTGACAGCCCTTCCCTTTATTAAAACAGTGCATTTTCAGAGCAGAGATTTTTTGCTCCTGTTGTCACTACTTCAAACAAACAAACAAAGAAAGAACAAACAAACCCAGTAAATAAGCCCCAATTTGGCCGAGTGGAATAGCTGCACCATTCAGTAAATACGGCAGTTTGGTGAGGTCCCTTGTCATCATGGAAAAGCCTAGTGAAGAGCACAATTCCAGGTAAATGATGTATAGGAAATGCAGGGAACTTGTCTAGCCCATCATTAACCTCATTCTGAGACAGCCCCAGAGGCAGTTCTTTAGCCACCAGCACAGCCAGCTGTCAACTGTGTCAAACCAGTAACATGTTCGTTAGCTGGGGAGCAATCTGAAAAGCCAGCCATAGATCCAAATGCCTAAAAAATAGTCTCAAATGTGGTAATTATGTCCTGCAGCTGCCAAGAATGTCCTCAGAGAGTTCACAGATATTGGTTGTACCAGTGAATCAGAGCAGATAACCACTGTAGCCTCAGCAAGAGCATTAACAGACAAGGCTCCCTGAAACTTGGAGGGAGAGATTTTGAACCATTAGCAACAACTGGCATGGTAATTGCCATGCTACTTTAAAAACAGTCTGCTTTTATTTTTTTAAAAGTATGCCAACCTAGCATCTTCATTGCTTAATACAAAATTATTTTTAAACACAGTGTAGGATGTGACATGACAACAGGGATGAGCCTCAGAGAGAGATCCACAGAGATCCTGGAAAATGAGGTTCCCTTTGCAGTCCCATAAGTTGGGCCACTAAGTGTGGATGCAGGTCACAGAGAAATCAATGCCAGCTTTTGAAAATGCTCACACATTTTGAATGGGGACTGAAGGAACAGCCTGTGTGTAGCCTCCTGTAATGGGTCCAAGGGGATTTACCAACCAGCCTGAAATTAGCAGGTGTTTCATGTCCATCTTGCAGTAGAAAATATTGCTTGTAAATGATACTTGGCAGCTAGTAGATGACAGAGAAAACTTTTGCTTATTTCAGTGATAAGCAGCTAGCTAGCAGGACTGATAAAGTCTGGCAATAGTGACAGGAAAAGTAACTATTACCTCTGAGCAATTTCCAAAGGCAGAGATCAGAATAACTAGGGCACAAGGAGGAAGGAGCCACACCACAGAGCAGCCCCAAGAAAACCAAATCCCAGAGTCCAGAACCCAGACAAAATGCAGCTTTTAAACACTGCTGTGCAAAGCTGTTGACTTTATATTTTCAGTGGGGGAAAAAAGTTAATGGGTTGGTTTGGAGGTTTTTTTAGTTTTTCTGTGATGTCAAAATGCTGGATTTTACTAATCTGAAAAGTTTTGATTCAGCTTTTCATTTTAAGAAATAATTCAAAACAAAATAACTCAAGTTTTTTCTTATAAAACTCTCTTTCTATCTGTGTCTCCATTCACATGCAGAATGACAATGATTGTTTCTAAGAATTTGATTTTTTAAGAGCTCTAAATTGTAGTTTCACTTACCACAAACCAAAGAGAAAAGTCATCCAGATTTTGCCCAGAGCCCTCACATTCCTGAAGTCAGAAGAGCCAGTATAACCATATGTAAAGTTTGCCTATCATACCACAAACCAGCCACAACTTTCCTTAAGATAACACAATAGAAAAGAGGAACAGAATGCAGACACATCTCAGACATAACCCAAAGTACATCCTAAAACATTAGGAAATAAGGGATTGTGAAAACTAGAACTTCTGGGGAATGCTCAAGTGAAGATAAAGTCTGTTCTGAGCATTTCAGAGACAGAGCCTGGAACAGCATCAAGATTTGATGGTTCCTGCTGACACGCAGTTGCAACAATCCTCAAAACTAGCAGTTTTAAAAGACAGGATACAGGAAGATCAACTACAAGCAATTAAGACAATCTAGAAAAGAAAAAGCCTGTCATTTAACATCAGCTAGATCAGCTTTGTTTTCCAACTTTTGTTGGTATTTCAGCATTTAGCACTGGTTTATTCAGAAGTCCTGGAATGAAGACTCAACAAAAACACTCACAAAGCATTTCTTGATGGTCAAATGCCAACATTACAGCATTCTCCAGAATGCAATGACCAACATTTATACAACTTTAACTCTGAGAGGCAAAAACCAAAAAAACCCTACATGCACAGCAACTTAAGAAAATCCGGTGTGTTCAGAAGGAAGTTTATGTTCCATAAAACACATGGGACACTTGAAGTCTACACCAGAGAATAAAAAGAAGAAAAAACCCAGCAGCAATTTTAAACCAGATGTCAGAGCTTGTCAGTGTGACCACCACAAATAAGTGAGGAGCAGCATCCACATATGGAGGCGACAGAATGGCCAGCATAAGCTCTGACCTTTGGAGGAGGCAGGTGGCCATCCATACCCTTTGAGGTATTTTCTCCTGCAACAATTTCTTTCCCATACCTCAGTTTATCAGACATTAAGCAGGATGCTAATCCAGGAAAGGAAGGAAGGATTGAGCATGATGAACTGAGGTAGAAGAGACCCCTTAACTTTTAGTCCCTTTCCTCTCATTTCTTTCCAGACCCTCTCCCTCCTCTGCAGTCACTAACATCATTTCCCGAAATTTAATCTCAGTTCCTTCACCACTACTACAGCCAAAATATCTACAAACCTCTACACATTTGCCGACACTGGAATAGCACTTCCAAAGGATAAGCCAGAAATTTTTAATTGAAATTAAATAATGAAATGATGGTATTCCCAATGGTCAAAAATAGATTGTTCATTAGGCTGTGGCTGTTGCTCAATGGAAACAGTTGATAACATTCATCTGTTTAAAAATTCTGAGCACTTCTGTTAGGTCAAAGAGATCAGCTATGACTCCTGTTCCATTCTTAACAACATGCACATCTAAAATGTTTTTGTCAATAGACAAGATTTTCTTGTCAATATTATTTGAAAAGACAAGGCAACAATTTCAAGTCCACCCAGGTGACATTACATTTTCAACACCTGTATTCATAAGCGATTTAGAACTTTTTAGCTTATCCAAACTAAAACCATGAAATTTATGTAATTTTTATTTTCCTCTGTCCAGCTTTCATCAAGTTGGATAGATAAACAGAACTCCTGAATCTACTGTAATGGGAAAGCTTATTTTATTTAAATACAGAAAATGTCTACCACTCTCACTGTCAAGAGGTCCCTAAAGAAGAGCACATATGGCTCTGGCTTTCCATTCCAGACACTTAGAACCTTGAAGATGACAATATGTTTTAAAAATCTTAATTTTAGCTATTCCAGTCCTTATTATTTCAGCAGAAATGTCCTGCTACCAATAAGCCTCTTTCATGCTTTCTGCTCACATAGGTGGGATATCAGCTGAACCATCTAACCTTTGAACACTTCACATTCTCCCTCAACAAATGTCAAAAAACTATGGCTGTGTGCTATCCTGAGAAAAATAATCAGCACGCACACCAAGTCAGGTGGCACAAAATGGAATGCTCAAGAGAAACAAATAACAAATTCCACACTTCAGTTCTCTAACCAGAATCAATGCCCTAGGCTGATTTGTTTCCTGCGAAATGCTCATTTTGTATGATTTCTTACATCTTAATGTAATGTTCTTTAAACAAACTTTGTCGTTAGAAAAATTTAAATATTTTAAGTCCTCAGTAGTCCTCTGATTACTTCAATGCCCTCAGGTTCATGCAATCTTACTGCAGAGAAACAAAACAGGTTACAAAACAAGGATTTTTCTGTGTATGGAGTCCACGTGAACCTCAAGCACAGTGAACAGTGCAAAAGCAATTTGTTTAGATCACATCTTTTAGAACACTGACAAGCCCTAGAGCATTGTGATTAAGCATTGCTGATGATAAACAGATCAGCAGCATGACAAAAGGACACCACCAACCCCTGCACCTCTCTCAGTAATCCCTTTCCCAACATTTATTGACTTATCATTTTCAAGACTCACTCCATTTCCTAGGTCATCATTTCTTCTCGGTCTCCCCAGTAACACTCAGGAAGCCCAGGAAGCCCAGGGCTCCCTCAGGGGACACAGCAACCACACAACTTTTGTCTTGTTTACCAGGATGCCAGAAGTTCGAGTTTGGTACATGGCTGCATTGCTTACACAAAGATGATCTATTCTACAGAACTTGCACCAATTTACTTTTCACAAGTACTAGGCATCTCTCTTTGACTCTCTAATACTTCAGCAGACACTAATCCATTGCACAAGTTTGGCTTCTGCAACTGTTCCCACTTCTCCCTCCTCCCACATCCCCTTTGCTGGACTTCTTGATCATGGATAAAAGACGGACACTGGTGGCTCATCATAACCTTTTTTGAATTTACTCACCCTGTAAATCTGTCAGAAAATAACCAGTCAAAAAAAGGCCTCCTCCTCATCCATACCTTAGCCATGACATACAACTTCTCATATCACATATAACTTGGGGATGACCTGCTTTGGCTCTGCAAGTAAACAGCCTGTTTGCAGGAGGTTCCAATGCTTTTTAGCACCTGCTGAGTTTGGAGGTTTGTGCTAAAAGGGCACACTCTGCATTCCTGCTGGCTGGACCTGCCAGGCTGACTTACCTCATTTGTAAATGGGGGAAAACTGTTCTTAAATAACAGACTAACTTAATAAAACTGCTGAAAAACACAAATATCTTCCTGAGTCCAAAGTGTTTTATAGTTTACTGTCATTCACCAGCAAAGTACTTTGTAGCTACCACTGCCATCACCCTCACCAGGGCCCATGGTGGATCCCACCATGGGTGCTCTCTTCAGACCAGATCTGCTGTCCTTGGGTGGAGGGGACTGCGCCCAGGTTAACAAGCCCCCCCCTTGCCCCCAGTCTTCACCAGTTCCCTGCCAGCAGGTAACAGCCTATTCACACTATGTGCCCTGTAAAGCACAGGCTTCGTTGCAAAGGGGGGAGTCACGTGCTGGAACGCGTGCTTTAGCATTCTGCTTAATTTGCTTTTAAGAACAAACTACCAAAACAGTGAGGACGCCTCCACCAAAGCCAGCGGGAAGCCAAAAGAAAACTATTCTTTCACCAACAACATTGAATGTACATCTAAAAGATATTCCACACACAGGTGAAAGTGGTCAGTGCAAAGCTGTAACTCTGCTGGAAATACTTTCATTTACAGGCTTGGCTCTCACAGCCAAATATTTAAGATGATAAAATAACCAGCCAAACACCAGATTCGGCTGTGGCTGCAATAAACATTTTTCTTTTCAGTTGTAGTCCCCTTTCCCAAATGCTGCTAGAACTCATTATTTATGTCCCCAAACTGGATCCATCTCTCTCTATTTTTTTCCCTGGGTTTCTAACATTATTCCAACTATTGGTTGTGGGAATTCATTTTCCAAGAAAAGGTAAACTCCTATACATCAAACCAGATTTTGCATCTGGTGCTCCCTATGAAAGCAACTGGCACTTATTCAAGTGTTCTGAACTGAAATCTTTGAAACTATTGAAACCTTTCACCAGGTGCAAGCACCAAATCCCAGTTTCTACCCCAAGCGCTGATGTAGAAATGGAGCTCTGTGTATTGAGCGGCAACTGCAGCTTCTGCAGAGTGTTATTTCCTACCATCTCTTCCCAAAGAGATGGAATCATTTCCTTAAACACTCTCCCTGATTGTGCAAACCAGCATTCACCTTGAGACTGAAGCAGACACCATGTAGGTGAAAGGAAACATGACAGAGGCCACTGCTACTCAGCACTTCACAAAGACAGAAGCGGCCTCAGGGTACACAACAGAACGAGAAACTTTTTTTTCTCCCCTTACCACTGATGTTTATTGATTTGTCCAGTTCATAGGGAGCACCCCTTAATGTTCTGCTTTCATGTTTCTGCTTTGTTGCATGGGTACAGAAAAGAATATTGCAAATTGATCTTTCTTCCCTGCCTTTGTTGGGAATGCACTCCTATTACGTTAGCTCCCCTGGCCTGTCAGCTCCTGCTCACTTTGCCAGTATATAATCAGCATGGCTAAACAGCAAGGGCTGAGCTGATTAATTTCCAGCCTCGGCCACTGAGCCCATTGATGCACTCCCTGTTTGATGATCTGTGCAAGAGAGGACCACTTTTGATTGCTTGACCCTTGCCCTTAAACCTCGAGCTGTCGGCTCTAGCACCTGTCTAAGTTAACAGAACACACATTGTGTTTATTTTCAGTTTAAAAGGAAACCCTAACAATGGATTAGCATTCTCAAAACACAAAGAGCCTGATTTTCTGCTCAGCACTGAACTTTTGCAACTCCCACAGATGCCAGATGATTTCAGGGTACTTGGTACCTCCACAGGCATGCCTGGAATACAAGTTTAAACAAAATATATCTCACTCAATATCTGGATACAAATTTATGAGCCATATCCATTAAGTCAAATCAAGATGGAGAAAAAAACATGCCACCAATTAATTCACATCTTCATGCCTAAATTATTCACCTGACTGGTGAATGATAGGTTATTTTCCTGCTTGTAACAGAAACCAACAGTAAAATTTCCACTCACTACATTTAAAATAAAGTGTACAGCATTCATTTTTTCAATGGTGCCAGAGATGTTACTGCTGTTTATTTCAGATTAATAAACTGAGTTAGTTTATATTCCAGGAAGGAGAAGTGTGTGGTTACTGCTAAGGCTGTAAGAGTCACAATACCCTTCCTTACACAGAAGAGAAGTTTTACTTAAAGACCCAACATTTATTTTAAAAATGTTATCTTGGAGTCGTAGGGATGTTTGGAATGAAAGAAAGGAAAAGAGAGGACAAGAATGGCAAAACACTTGAAGGACAGTTGGTTAGCCTGGGGTTTTATGTAAATACATGTGTATAACTGTATATAATCATTATAAATTAATATCTTCAGATATGAGCATTATGTATCTTGTAAAATATAGATATAAAATTTAACTGTAACAGCTTACCATGGCAGCCACATTTTCATAGCAGCCTAGAATAATATGCCTGGTGCAGCAAGGGTGCACCTGTGAAGCAAGAAGAAAAAAAATCTCTATTCATGAGTGCAAATTAGGTAAAATTGACAGACTAACAGTAGTGAGGTTTTCCTTCCCTTAAATTCCATCTTCACTGCTCATCCTGCAAATGCTTTAGGTAATGGCTCTCTGAGAAGAGAATTTCTTCTGCTGTTGCAGAGGTCATCACAGTGACCAGGTCAGGCTGAGCTGTCCTCATGCCAGCTGGCAGATCAGACTGAGGGGAATGCCACTTCTCTCTTGGGATGCCAAATTCAGTTCCAGGTGCTGCTTTCAGATTTATGTGTGACTTAATCCCTTTGTGGGTGTTTGTAGAGAGGGTAATGGGCTCCAAGGGGACAACTCCATCCACAAGCCTAGTCCCTAGAAGTGGATGGAAAAGACTGCTGACTCTTCACAGCAGCCTCCTCACAGCAGCCTCGAGGAAAGAAAATTTCAGAAGGTATTTCACCTGCCAGAGCCCCATGGTAAGCAAAGGTTTCATGAAGACTTCACAGAGGATCACAGAGGTAAAAACCATACTCCCAGCCTATTAGCAGCTGTTTATTCTTAATACTTATTATCCTTTATCATAAACAGTTCTTTCCCTATGCTGAATCTTTTCCTTATTTGTTATGAAAAGGTCAGATGTCCTTGATTTTAAATGGACTAAATATGTAGGCCATTGTAGCCTTCCCTTGTAAAAGGAAACTTCTCCCTCACCTCTTTGCACATGTTCCTGACTGAATTCTTCCTTCTTAAAAATGGATGACCAAAAAGATGAACAGTATTTACACAAATTTTCACCCGTTTTTCCCACTGCAAAAATTCCACACAAAATTCTGTGAAATTTGTGATCAGGTTAACACTTAACACAGGTAGGTCTGGTTCCACCATTATGTCCAAATGCAGTATTTTCCTGCTTGTAACAGAAATTATTTCTAATTCTTACACTTGTGGCTTAAAATTTAATGCAACAATATTGTCCCATTTCTCTCCCTCCCTAACAACAAGGTTGTCCAGTTCTTGATGATGAGATGTTCATATTCTATCTTTGCATCATTTGCAAATTTCAGGAGTAAGTTTCATCAGTTTGGGTCCTATGACTTCTGAAGACAACATTAAATATGACCAGGTTTAAAATTCCATCCCTGAGGACGACCTCGCACAGGCTCCCTCCAGCCAAGCAGCTCCCTTTCAACTTGGCATTTTCAGCCTTCTATTTGGCCAGGTTACAGTTGTTGTAATCCCCTTTCACTTCACTTGGGTAAATTCCTTTGCAGCCATAACACCACGATGGATGGAACTTGGAAATTTGCCTACTGCACTTCCTCCCTTAAAATCAAAGCTACCAACCCAAATATGAGGTCAGTCTTGTGCAAACATGAGCAATACTTATGGATGTAATCTAATTGTCCAAAGAGATGATAATCCAAGGTTCCACAAGCAATGCCTACAGCTGAAGAGCTGATTCTGAAGGAATCATCTATTCTCCATAGCTGCAGGGCTTAGGACAGAGAAACAGTGGTCTTATATTAGACATAGAAACTTATAATGGTATTAGGAATTAGAGAAGAACGGACAGACGGGGAAGCCCATTTTCATGCCATCATACAGTTGAAGACCATGGATTTGACAGACCACTGAAAGGCCAAAATTGACTTGATTTCTTGCAAATTTTCTGTTTGTTCCTTAACCGCCTATTGCCACACTGCTGAAGCCTATGCTGAACAATGTTTCTACCCCCACATGTGTGCTTTCTTGCTTTTTCTCTTATTCTCTCTAATCCTTTGGACATGCCAAGGTAGCCATTTTCTACTCATCACTTTCTGAAAGGTGGATATATCTTCAACTTCTTCAGGTTTTCAGTTCATCTTAATTCTTGCATTTGCAGAAAGCCAAAATACAGACTTTAAGGGCACACTGAGACAAAAATCACACCACTGGCATCAAAATTACAGTCAACCTTCCCAGCACCTACAAAAACTCTAGGATTCTTAAAGGTAATACCAAGCTCACCCTTCCTTTCATGGGGAAGAGAGTCAGACTCAAACATGAGCAGAGTCCAGAGGCGACTGGTTGAGGATTCCTATTTACCAGAATTCTTTATTTGAATAATCAGTAGTTTTTCTTTCCCTATCCCCCTTCTATTATTACTGTACTGTAGACTTCAGAATCTCAATAGTTATGTCAAATTACCACACAATTGGCTTTAATCCTACTTACCACTGTTTCTAATTAAAACATAATAAATAGGAAATTATATCACTGTCAAAACTAAAACTACATTGTTTTTTAAAAATCAGTAGATACTGACAATACAGTAATTGTCTTAATGCACCTTAATTACATCCTTACAAGAAGACAATTTGAAGAGTGACCTATTTTATGCTCTAGATTTACATAATACAGCAAGCAATCAACGGTGTCCTGGATACCTGAAGCAAATATTTTAAAGATTAAAATGACTGATGAAACAGCTACTTTTCACAGGGTTTGTTTTAATACCTTGATGGGTTTTAACCTAAAAACTATTCAGAGTAAATAATGCTCTATAATGATAATGTTTCTGAGGAAAATGGTATTTGAAACTCTGGAGGAAAAGTCAACAAGACTTAGTGAAAGCACATAGCGGGAGACACAGCACTGACCACAGTCCTGTTTGAGACACTGAACCAAGGGTTCAGGAATGTGGGGAGAATGCTGGGGGAGAAAGCACCACAACACTTTCTCATATTCCCCCCACGAGACTGTTCTGATGCAAAAACAGCCTTGACTTAAGGATATACTCCTTTCCACGAACCACATTCCTTGGCAGTCCTCAAAAAAAATCTTTAACTGCTTCTCTGAACAGGGTCCTTATTCCCAAATAACATAGCATCCCACTGCCAAAGCCATCAGGATCTCAATGTTCATCTCCTCTTTGATCCACAAATCCCAGTTCAGGAAGAAATCCCTTCCCCAGAGCACTTGCACATGCACTCAGTTCCTTTGGGTTGGCTGGCACTTCACAGTGTGCTGACTGACGCACTTTGCCCAGCGAGGATGGCCTTGGATGCACCAACTGCCACGGTGAGTTTTGGTAGCAGTGAATACAGTCGGGCAAAACTGAGCTCTAAATTCACCCGCTCCTAATTGGAGAAATGCTTCAGATAAACCAAACTCTCAAAGTGACTTGGCTTTCTGAACAGCTCAGCCCTCAAGTGTCTTCTCAGGGACGTTTGTATACATGTATTGGAACAGGAAAAATGCCCAGTTTTATCTACATTGATATGCAACCAAAGTCATGGAGATTTCAAATGGTTTTTAATATAGTAAATGCAATATGCACCCAAAACTCACCCAGCAGAAATCAACAGGCAAGAGAAGGCAATATGACCGTAACTATCCAAGTACATCCCAGGGAGTTGCTCATATTTTTCCCAGAAGATCTAGGGTCAGGCAAAGTTACATTTAGACAGCACACCAGAAAAACGATGTGTGTTGCTCAAAGAGAATTTGCATCCCACATCAAAAGAAATTACTGAGGCAGGTTCACCACAGTTTTGACACATCAGGAGTAACCTCATTCAGCCAAAATCTCAACTCCACAGTGCTCCTGGAAGCAGTAGTATAAAACATAAAGAAACTATTGAATATTCTTTATGCATTGGAGTCATATTTCTTCCCATTCTTTTCTAGGAAGAAAATCCATAAAAACAAAAGAACTGACATTGCTACGCAATCTTTGAACTGATCACTGGACCAAGGTCTATATTAAGTCTAGATGCAGAAAATGGCTTTCTAGACTGACAACTGATTAGTATACAAGGATGATTATATGCAAATCTCCAATTTCTATTGACTTAATTGTGATCTGATGTAACATGTATAATTAACACATGCATTTAAAATAAATGTATATTTAATTAACATGCATATTTATAAAACGAATATTTATATTTAGCATATAATTTTGGGTGAATTTAGGTGGCACAAAATTGAGGGGTTATCATTACTGATGAGAGCTAGTCACAGCAAAACAGCTTTCACACCTCAAGCTCTCCCTGGGGATTTCAGTCCCAATTTATCTCACCTCTGGCAGGCCAGCCTTGGGCCTTCCTCCACTAAACAAAGTCTGCAAGTCACACCAGACAGATGTGACTCTGGTAAACATCTTCATTAAGGCTGGGGGAAGGGAGTCACTTAAATCACAGTTTGAATAGGAAACAACAACAGTATGACAAGCTGAGCCCAAATAAATCCGAAGCCAAAGGTCAGGAAGTTGGGCACCAGATTGCCTAAAATTATTTTGTATTTCCATTATGGATACAAGCTGCTGTGTGACTCCAGCAATTCAGGTAAGTTTATTCTCATTAAATCCTCTTCTGCAAAACAGAAAATGTAAAGCTTTCATAAACAAATTTGAGACACTGTTTTCACAGCAATGCAAAGACATGATGCCTTAAACACACTGGAAAGACCACTGCACCAAAGTCCAGTCGTGAGTTGGAAATGCTGATCTGGAGAGTCCATCCAAGCAGCCTTGTTCCTCGCTACTCTCGTTAACGACTGGGTCATGGTGCTTATCACCAGGGCACTCACTGCCATGAGTACAGGGCACCAAAAGCACGGGAGGTTTCCAAATATTTATGTGGGACAAAATATCAAGGATGACTTCTTTAGTTAAGAATGTCTCTGGTGCAAGCCAAGACTTTCTACAGTCAATACAAGGCTCTCATTCTCAGGTGTTCCCCACAGACTTAGCAGCCTCAAAAAGCAAGAGAAATTCCAGTGCTTCCCACAAACAAACAAAAAAAAAACCCCAAACAGAAAATGAACAACACTCCCATGGCTCTGTGTCTATATTTCATATCATCTCTTCTCTCCTTGAGGAAGAAATTCTGAACAAGTACCTTAATACACTTCTGAGAGGTGCTCAGTTGTGCTGGTGATGAGCATCTAATGGAAACTTATGTGAAACCCAACCCAGAAATTCAGTCATGTGCTCAAGCAGCATTCTGAGGCAGGGCTCATGTCAAGCAACCGTTTGTTTCCTATCAGCCAGAGTCAGTACTCGTATGAAGACAATTATTCATCACCTAGTTTCCTTGGGAAAATCAGGGAGAGAGAAATAGCACATCTCCAACTGAGTAGTCATCCATTTCTCCCAAGGGAGAACAGAAATACATTTTCTTCTTCACTTCCCAGGGAAGGTAGAAATCCTGACAGCTGTTGCAAGGTTCAAAAATACCCTAGTGTGCCCCCTTCTCCAATATGATGGAGCATATCTATAAAGGCCTAAAACACAAACAGTTCTACCATGCTATTTCTGCAGTATTCTAATCAAATGTCAAGTAATTCTAGACAAATACTTCTTCCTGATATATTTAAAAATCAGGTTTAATGGTTTACATACAGCTGATGCAATCATATTACTTTCAGAAAGCTACTGACAAAAGGGAACATTCCGACCAGAAAGACACTGTGCCTTCCAGCACCTTGCAGTGGCAAGGGTTACACAGCCAAAATGACCTAGTGCTGCAAACACTGGGTTTGGCAGTGATGTACTTAGACAAAAATCAAAACTTACGAATGATAAAAAAGGATTCATCAAACTATGCATTTCCTCATTAGTAGGATGTGATCTTTCTTCTATTGCACCAGATCTATCAAATCACAGATTTCGTAGTTAATCATTTGGATTGCACATCTCCAGGAAGCCAAAGAATCAATTTAGTCACCTTTGTCCATTTCTTCTTCTGCCCCACTCCCTACACTTTTCTTATGTGGTTTTATTGCCTGTCCCCTCAGACAAATCTCTTCCCTGCTGCCATGAGTCTCCCATTTTGCTGCCTCTGCTCCTCAGAATGGTTTTCATTTCTCTCCCTGAATGCTCAACTTTCCCTTCTATTCTTTTCATCTTTGCCTACTCAAAGCAATAAAGAAGAACAGATTTAACAACTGTCAGGATGCCTTTGATAGGGGAGCGTGTACACAAAATGAGTCTGCATTGTGCTAAGGAAGGAAGAGCCACAAAACAGTGTTAATATTTCTATTGGTATCAACAGGTGAATCAAAGCTTTGTAACATGGAAGGCAATATCATTCCATCACTGCCACGGTTAGTAAATAAAGCTTGTGTCCATAATGGAACTGAACTTGGATGCTCTAGGAATAAGCCTTTTTTCTGGCTTGGATATAATATCAAATCATGGTCAAGGCTATTTTTATTCTCAAAGATTTCCTGAATGTTCATTAAAAATGTGCATTTCCAATGTGTGTGTTAATTTATAACATACATACTCCTTTTCAAATAGATCTAAGTCATTTATAAAATGGCCCTTCAGTCACAGTGACAATGCACCAAATTCTATGCAGAGAACCAAGCTGCTCCAGGGCAAATTCTCTACTAATACATACATATTGTTCACCATGAGAACAACTGCACATTGAAATATGGTTGCCCTGGGAGGTGGTGGAATCTCCCTTGCTGGAAACAGTCAAGACTCAGTTTGACAGGGTCCTGGAAAAGGTTTTCAGCAGGAGGTCAGACCAGGTGATCAAGAGAATTCCCTTCCAACATCTTTTTCATACAGTTTTCCACTTCTGCTACAGAGTTGAGGTACATTTTCTGAGGTACCCACAGATTTGCACTCATTTACTAGAGGTAAATATCATAGAAGAGGCAGGGCTTACACTGACAAGGAGAGAAACTCTGAACCCCCTCTCATGCCTCCTGCACAGCCCAGCTGCCTGCTACATCCTAACACCCTGCACTCCTGTTTATGTTTTTGTAACAAAATTATTTTTGAAGAACCATCTGGGAAAGGAAAAAACTCACAACAAATACACACAGTTGAATGTCTCTCCAACAGGAATATCTTCTGTCCCATATAACAATTGGAAAGAAGGTGTATTTACACAAAATCACTGTTTACTAGTTTAAATGCATCCCAGAAGGATCCCAGAAAACACCTACAAAGGCTTCAAAGGTTCATAGCAAGACACATCAGGTGGTGTACTGTGCTAAAGAGATGCTTCCGAGGGGCTGAAGATGCACAGCTTTTGCTTTTGTGTATCAGACTCCTCAGAATATCTACTGATCCAGCAGGTATTATTTTGGTATTTCAGGTTGGTTTTATGGGGGTTATAATAGCTGTTCCTCAAAAATATCACTATTTGTTCATGTGAAATTACAGGTTAAAAATTCCCATTATTCATTTTCTAATTAATGAAGTCTTTCCTTTCTTTTCTCTCCTCCCTGCCTCCCTCCAAAAAAAAAAAACAACCCAAACCTTATTTATGATATACTGAATAACTTGAGATCACCAGCGCTAACTTCATTTTACTTCAAATTAGTTGGCACCTCTCCCAGTATTCAGTATTGCATGGAAAACTGTTGACTTTGCCAATGCCCCAGCGAAATAGCCTCTGCTCTGGCAGGAGAGCTGGTAGCATACACAGCCTCTGACACACAGTGTATCAGTGCTTGGATCACTTTGTTTGTATGTAAGATTACTGGATTTCACTGCATTTTGGTACTTTCTGAGCACAGGAAACACTTTTTAGTTGCAGGGTGAGTAAATGAAACTACACAATGTGGTAATTAGCACCCGCACTTGGAAAACAGAGTTACAAATAAAGGGAAGAAGAGAATTTATAAATAAAGGGAAGGGTAGGGGGAAAGAGCCATATGGTTTCAGACACAGCACAGTGTTCAGTGCTATCATTTGTGCCAATACCCTGTAAACCATTTTCCTCTCGCCCTTCTCCATTGGTACCACAGCAGGAACCTTGCCTCGTTTGTCGCGTGTGAGAAGAAATGGACAGGACAAGTGACCCAACAATGATTGAGAAGGCTCATCTAATTAAACAAGACAGAAGATGGATGTCCCTGGGTATTTCTTCAGTGAGGAAATCACAAGATAGGGAGGAGGAAAGCAAAAATACAGACCAACACCTTCTAAAGCAATTGCCCAAGAGCTTGTAGGGGAGTTTAGGAAGCTGAGTGATGCTGTGTTCAGGAGAGTGTAGGCACAGCAATCTTCCATCAAAGCCCTTGGACTTGTCCAGAGTGCCCACACCCACAAGGCAAGCCGGCACACTGAGAACAACATTGTACATTTGCTTAAGAATGAGCACAGGCATTTTTACTCAACAGGAAGATTAGGCCAGCATGACCTTACCAAGGAAAAAATTCCAAGACAATCTCATATGAAAACCTGTATTGAACAAAATGTGATTTTATGATTTCTAATGTAAAATATGTTTTTAAACACCACAAGCAGAACTGCACTGCAGCACCCTAAAGCCAGGTGGCTGGTCCATGGGAACAAAGCCCTGAGCAGCCTGCAGGGCAGGAGGTGACTGAGAAGAGTCTTTAAGCATGTCAGCTCTGCCTTGGGAATCTCAGGTGCTGGCACAAGACTCCTTAGCTACAGACACATACTTGCATTAAGTGTCAGAAAAATCCAGATTCAGCCCAAATCATAAGAAGTGCAAAAACTCCTTCTATAATAAGTTGGCAGCAGAAAAAATCATTAATAATTAAATAGGAAGCACAGAACAACGGCCTGATCTTGCAACACCAATTACAGATTGTAATGCTGATTTGGACACTAAAAACTAATGGACAGTATATTTTAAACAATTCTGTTTTACTTCTTTATCCTTACTGCTACTGTGCTGTTGACCCTATTTTTTGCTGGTGTTACTTCCGGGGTGGAGATACTAAATCCATATTAAAATAACATCAGGGCTTTTTAGGCACTAGGAACATTTAGTCTAAATACAAATCCATTAGTATACATAAGAATCCTCTGCTTCTAGAAAATTTGTGTTTAATTTTGAAATTTAAGCCTAGCTTAGACTGAAATTTGGATTTAAGGAGACCAAAGAAACAGCACCTATTATTGCTACCCTCAGAGAAACACAAGAGGGGAAATCCACCCCACATCTACAAGCTTGATCTCTCCTGTTTGAAGACGACACGCAGCTTTACCCATCTGGATGGCCTTTCACATATTGCTGGTGTCATGGAGAATGTAACACCTTATTGCTTTTATCTGCATTCCAATCCTGTAGTCAGGTCTAATTATAGGGAATACAGACAAGCAATAAGCAATGAACACGCGGTCTCTGGGGAAAGTATTAACAGCAGCAAGATCATATCAACGGTGACTTGGGAGGCATGACAAGAGCCAATCAATGAGGGATCATGCAACTGGAAGCACCTTCTTCAGACAACCTTCTCCCTTGCTATCAGTCATTACCTGAGCCAAAGGTCAGCAGCTTGGTGCTTGTTGGAGGCAGACTTCAAGCACTGCATGAAAAAACCCGGAGCTGGGAGCAGGATTAGTGCAAAATGAACACTGTGGAGAGGCAGCTCTGACCACCCCGAGGCTCCCGCATCTGAATTCCAGGGGCTGATTCTTTCCCCAAAGGCAAGATACTGCTCTGAGGCCCAGGGTACAGCAAAATGCTTCTCGGAGAAGGACTATCTCCTGGCCTGCCCTGGGGTCCCAACTTCAAGCTTCATCTCAAAACAGAGAAAAGCACCTGTCACAATTCCCTTCCAAAGACTGCACATCTCCGGATTATGGGACCTCACAATGCATCACTACAAGTCACAAAGAACACATTTCTGTGCAGTCCCTTTCCCAAACTGATACAGGACATCCAGACTGAACAAATGCGGTAAGCGACCCTAAGCAGGAAAATTTAATTTACAAAGGTTATTTCGCCCACTTCTGAGAGTACCACCTCTTGTTCCGATTAGTATCCAGAATCACAGGTTACACACATCCTTTGCAGGCTGGGAAAGGGAGCCGACTATGCTTGTGCAACATTACAGAACTGATTCAATTTTGCAGATGCCATTTAAAATTCTTAGTTAAAAAAAAGAAAAAAAGACATTTTAGACTATCAGTCCTGGATTACACTGATTGGATGGGTCTGGCAACCTACTCTAGGCTAGAAAGGATACATTTTACAATATGCAAAAAGTGAAATTTCTGCCTTACAAAAGTCAGCACCAAAATTCCCATTGACTACTCAAAGGATAGAATATCAGCCAGCTTGTCTTCAAGCCAGGTTTATTACATCAATTATTTTCTACTATTTGTTTTCAGTCTAAATTTATAGACAATCTTCTATACCAAACTACACAAACTTCCAAAGCTGAACTCCAACTGTTTATCTGATAAGAGCCACCATATTTTAAATAATAGGAAATTGGCTGAGAGAAACACCTGTCCCGGGCTCTACTCTGCTTCAAAAAATTCAACCAAAAATTATGTGCCTCTATTTCTTCATGTTTTTGCCTCAGTCTAAAGCCATACACCAGGGCTGTTAGTAATCACTCCTTCTCTCACACACCCACCCCATGACCAGCTGGCTGCACAACCTGCTTTCACCCTTTTCTCCAGGGTGTTGCAGGAGTAATGTGTAATAGTTGCCAGTGTTTCTTTATAAGCATAGGTATAGGTACACTGGATCCACTAGCGTTCTGGACAGGAACAAATATGATCCTGTTTTTCAAAATATTTTGGAAAACAGGAAAGAAAGTGTGTTAAAATGCCTAGGAATCATGGTGATTCTCTAACGCTTATACCACAAATACAGTGTTTTTCCAACAACTACATCTGGTTTATAAATGTTGTTTTTAGAGAGGAGCATGTGTCAAATCCTTTTAGTATTCTTAGTGCAATGCTTACTGCAACATTTCTTCAACTTGGATGTTTTTAAAATAATTTGGAGATCACTCTTCCCTGATCAGAATTTCATACTCTGCTTTTACATGAACAAATTAGATGAAAACTGAAGCCTGAAGATCTATCAGAGCTCAAGCAAACAATGGAGGGGAAAATATTTCCTAAAACTGTGATTCTGGTGAGACTGCTCATGCATCTAACCTTTGCTTTTTCAGTTTTTCTTTATCTGAACAAGTCAGGTTTTGGGCACACAGCTCTGTGGCTAAGGTAGTTTCAGAACTCCCTAAGGCCAGCATGTTGGGACCAGCCTCTATGTAACCTCACCAATTTAAGATCTGCTTTCAGCAGGAGCTGCAGCGCACAAGGCAGGAATTCACCCAGACACTTGGAACACACAGACTATCTCCTCCAATAGTATGACGTGTCTGTCCTTCTTATTGCTCTGCATCCAAAATTTCTGGTTGATTTTTTTTTTCCCCCAGAGAAAATGATGCCACAACACAGTTCCAATCGATACTTGACACGGTATCAGATTCCTCGCAGTAAAAATTACTGGCTGAAAGTCTCGTACATGCTTTCTCCAAGAAGCCTATGGTAGCACGCCTTGCCTCAGCAAACCATCAATTTAAATGATTGGGAAAAAAACAACACATAATAAGTGACAGATTTTTCAAATCAGATAAAGATGGGAACCAGATTATCTGTCTGTGGGTGATAGATTGCAGCAATAATAAATTCACTTTAAGACACTGGATCAATTTTTAATCAAGCCAAGAATTATTATTGCAGAAAGATAAAATGACCCATGAGGAGATGCCTTAATTTTCCACCAATCAAATTATAGCCTTTCTAAATAAGATGTAATGAGATCCATGGAATATCCAGGTTACACAGCCTACCTAATTACCCATGTTCCCTGTCATGTTGTGATATAGTAGTGGTAAACTGACCTCTGAATTTACCAAGATGAAAAGGTAATTAGTTTTTCCACAAGGCTGTAGTGAAAACAACAGCAATGACAGATGTCACCTCCTTCCACCAAGTCACAATCTCAGAGGTGTTTGTTCTTAAAATATATAGAGGATATGACCTACTGGGTAATAAACTACGGTCATTAAGTGAAGCATACATCTGACAGAAAAACAACCACTATCTCCAAGTCGAGAATACAAGGTCTGAAGGTAAAGCAAATCAACCCATATTCCACACGAAACTTTATCAGTGTATTACCACAGAGGGGCTCAGGAGATAGCAGAGTGTTTTCTAATTAAAGAGGTCACAATGCCATACATAAAGGAAGCTTTCCTGAGACACAGGCACCACAAGCATAATTTTCCTTCCTATTGTCCTTAACCACATAGGCACTTGTTTCTGCAAATTGCAGCATGGCATCATCGGAAAGCATTCCTGAACACATCCTGAGAACGTGAAGGCACACCAAGATCAAACTCGGAAATTGTCATCATCATCATGAATTGATAATTATTTCAGACAGAAGATTCCAGTTTTGTACACACACAACAAGACTAATCATCTCTTCACCCAGACTTTGAAGGTAGGATTAAGAACCACATTTGCAACAGCTTTTGGGGCCTGATATCTTCACCAAAGCAATTAGTAAGAACAGAGACTAAATTTTCTCTGGCAGCCTCAGAGAGCAGGAAATCCCCTCAATGATTTGTCCCTGTCTATGTGCCCTTTCCTTTGGGCACCACTGCAGTTTAGAGATACAATGACAGACCTAATTGGCTCATGCAAAGAAAGCCATCATAAAATTAATGAACTACAACAATTCATTCCATCTGCTGCCTCTTTCTTGCTAATTTATTAATAACACTTACACAAAAAAAAAGGTATGGATTATAAATTTCAATTTCTCCTCTTTACCTGAAAATTTAGTTTGAGAGTCTTAAAAAATGATTTCATATTATACCAAATAGATTTATGGCTTATTACTAGTAATGTGGCAGTACCCAATTGACCATAAAAGCTAACTATTTAAAAGTAACTCAAATTACCCCTTCTGAGCAAATTGGATATTTGGTTTACATAGCTTGCACTGCTTTTACAAGTGCCCCTCTTCAGCCACCAACCCATCGTATTGCTCTGCTTGGATCTTCTTCAGCTTGTCATAGACATCACACAGTGCAACAGCTTTGCAAGCCATAAGCCTGACCATCAACACAGAAGTTTTCCTGCAATGGCAAAAATATAGGGATACATGCAGAATAGGAAACATGGAATGGGTTTTCCAGGGGTTCAGATCAATTCTACCCCTTTATAAGACTGTCAGGCATGGACTTCAGAGGAACAAAATATACGAAGACCAAGCATTGCAGAATGGCTCTTTTGTGAGTGGACATAGAGGTAGAAGTCCATGAACAGATACCATCGGTGCTGATGATGCAGGAAGCATGAACTTCACAAAAACCTGTGGAATTATCCTGCTGGGCATCCCCCAAGTATGAGTGTGCATGTGCTAAGCAGGTATCCACCACTGCTGCCTCTCTGTTTTGTACTGAACCACATGAAAAAGCCCACAAAACCCTGCCAAGTCCCCTTAGGCTGGGTTAGGACACTCAGGAAAGCCCAACTCCCTCGTATGCAGGCAAAACTGCTATTTCATTCAGCTGGATTAGAGCTTCCCCTGAGGTCTGATCCCCACACCAATACTGCAGGAGTATTACTGCTTAGATAGTAAGGGTTTTTTTACTTATTTTTCCAGTGTATTTCCTACTATTAATGCAGTTCTATTGATATAAAACCCATGATACATAGAAATGTCATCTCTTTTACTGCAGAGAAACAGCCATATCAATACAACATATCTCTGCATCAATGTAAAGATCTATGCAACAGGCAAATCCCATGGCTTTAGTGGGACCAGGCAGTAGAGCAGTCAAACTTGAAGGGAATTACACATCCTTGACTGATTTGCAAACACTACGGAAAGTTTGTTTTCAGTGGGATCACTGTGTATTACCTAATACATGATGAGGTAATGCTAAAATACTAAAAAACCCTCAACACTTTTTCCAGTAGAGATTACAGCTGCTGTGGGGGGAACCCATTGCTCAGAAGGAGTTCAACAGTATCAGAGAGCTATCTGTTAGGATAGTTTCACTTTGCATCAATGTTCCTATTTAGATGTTTTGATCAAAACACATCAGTAAATTAAATGCAAAGGCTATATGTTGATTAGAACAAAAGCTACATTACACTAAGATTAAAGCCTTGGTATTAAGTAAAATATCTGAGCACTAATTCCTAGTTCTGTAATATTTCCATCAATACTATTATCTCCACTTAATTACGACATAAAAGTAAGTAAAGTTAATTTAAAAGGAAATTTCAAACAGCATTCTCATTTGATTTTCTAGTAAATTAACACCTTAAAACCTCTAATGGGCATCTTCAAAAGAAAATGTTATTAACAAAATATGTGATAATTAACATAATTAAAACTCTCTAAAGTATACATTTTTTTTAATGGCAATTGTTCTGTTAAAAAATATGCAAGAGTAGTGAATCCCACTCCCCACATAATGTAGACATGCATTACATAGCATAAACATTGGACAATTCCTCGTGGATATCCATTAACCTAGAAATTGCTAGCATTAACTCATAACAAGATTACCTTTTGTGGAACTGGATTAACTCTTACACACTCCCTTACTCCCAAAAGGAGCTCAGCGAATGGCTGCGAGTGCTCCAATATTTCAAATTATGCAGTTATTAATTTAAAGTAGGAGTATTTTCTCTGATCTTATCCCAAACATTTCAGTTCCCTCTTACTCCTTCTGTTTTCTAACACCTGTTATGGCACACCAAAAATGATTAGTTATCTCACACACAAGATCAAACTGGCAAAATAAGACAATTTTTACTCTGTTGAAGTGTCTGAATCAAAAGATTTTGTGATTTTCAACAGTTATGACATCAAGCTCTACAATGAGCAAATCTTTTGTTCATTCTTGGGCTGGGTGGATGCACTTCTCACCTAGGAAAACCATCACATATTTCAGGGAACAAACTCAATGACATCAAGTACATCTTTTATGCCTTCTGTACTCTCAAGAGATTTATATGTTCCAACCAGATGGGATAAAAACATGAAAAACTTTAGTTACTTATCTGAGCTGTTCAAACCTCTAGAGTCTGCCCAGGGAGTGAGATATCTGAGGAGAGGGGCTGTGCTTCCTGCTCCCAATCCGCTGAGAATTACCTCATGAGCTGGCACTCACGTCACTTCACACAGGATGCAGCAACGTCCTTTCATGTGGGTAAGCTCAGCACCAGGTGCAACAGCACTGCTGATAAGACAGAATAAAGGCGACTTTCTTCATGTTTGGCTTCCTCCCACATTTCTTGGGAGGGAAAAGAAAAAAAAAGATGGAGGAAAACATGTGAACCTACCCCACAAATATATCCTATTTTATGCTCACTCCACAGATGCAGAAGGGCTCAGATATACCTGACAGTTTTAACAAGCAGGACTAGTGGGGCCCACACCAGAGCACCACATGGGTCAGCTTTTTGAGGGACAGGGAGCCAGGACCTGAGGGGAGTCCCGTGGCTGAGGCCTTACCAGCAAAAACCCAGCCCCACCACACCTTGGCAAGGTGGGTGAGGCAGTCCCAGGATGGCACCCAGGGTCATCTCAGAGCTTGGGGAGAGGAGGCAAGACCAAGAACAGGCTGGGAGCACAAATCAGAGCCAGGATCAGACCTGCTGAGGGCAGCCAAATCAGACACAGCCCAAGGGTCACCAGGGACATCCATGGTGACAAGACAGGCCCAAGAGAGCAAGTGATCACCCAGATCAAGGGTATCCACAGCCAGAGAGGGTCACAGCTGCAGCTGAACTGGAGACTAAAGCTCCTTTAACAAAGCTCAGCTCTCAAAGGCAGGGACAGAGCTTAAATAACCTACATGGGAAGGGGGTGTGGTGGACGCTCCTGTGATGCTGCCAGTAAGGCCTGATGTGTACTTGGGACACTGGCAACCAAAATGCAATTTCTTCTGAGACTATAGCAATAGGTGTCCCACAACCCCATCACCTTCTTGATCCCAGGGGACAAGGTCACATCCCTGTACCTCGATGTCAAATGCATTTATATCAAGCTCTCATGTGCAGGTGCCTGCATCCCCCACCAAACTCAACTGCTCAAGAGGAAAGTTCAGCTCTATTGAGCTCCTGAGTTAAAAAAAATGCGTTGTGTGGCCCAGCCTCTCGAGCAGGCTCGGTGCCCTTGCCCTGGACAAACCTGTACAGATGACAGTCGGGAGCAGAAGGCAGCACTGGATTCAGCAAGGCCCTTGTTAAACATCACCCCTTAGACCCCTGTGATGGGGGATCCCAATGAGGGCACATCAGCAGTCCTGCTCATGCTGAGGCCTCACTTCTGGGCAGGTGGGAGTCCTGCAGGGCTACAGGAATTCTCACAGTCACGTAGGAAAGGAGGATACGAGAGAGTTAACAAAAAAAAAAAAAAAAATCTTGTTTCTCTGAAGAAAAACCATTTGCTCCAAGAGCAAGAACTGGCTGAGTATTTGGTTTATTTTCTATTTCACTTGAGCCTTGCCAGCCACAGCTAATAGGTATTACCACCTGAATCATGAGCTGATTTACTAAATAACAGCCATGACACTCTACTAGTGTAACCTTATAATAAGGCAAATATTTGCCACCATCTGCAGTAAATTTAAAGCATCTGCTGTAACTTTTTTTGATGAAAGTAAAGCAGCATACCCCACTGTAAATTCTTTTGATATTGTTATTACAATATCCTGTGATAAATAAAACAAATGCACAAATACAGCTCAGGCTAACAAAATAAATCAGCAAAGCTCAGCAAATGCTTTAACAATTTGGCATTTTTCTTACCTGTCACCTTACAGAACTATTTTACTTACCACTTAGAGAAAAGCTTTTTCTGCTCTTTGCATACCTAAAAAAAATTTTTTTGAACAGTCTCAGTGCTTGTTTCAGTATTAACTGAAATTTTTCAAAATAACTCAGAAGTTACTCAATTTCAGATGTTACTGAATCTACACAGCTTCTCCCACTGCCGGTATAGGTAGAAGCCAGAATGACGTGCTTTACAAAAATTCCAGCTCTAGGTATCAATGCTGTGTTTATCACCACATTATCCAGGAAACTATCACTCTTGCACTAAGTGTAAGAGTTTCTCTCTGTCCACCCACTAATGGCAGCTTGGCTGATTGTGGGAAAGCCAGCAAATCTTGCTTTTTTGCTCTGTGGATGGATGAATTCCCGGGCACTTTTATCTCTTGTGGCAGGGGTTCAGTTACAGCTGACTGGCCTTCATCCAGGTACTGATCTTTCCCAGGCAAAGCAGAAAGCTGGAGAGGGAGTCAGTTGCCTCTGGTATAAAGATGACATGCAACAGCATGTTGCTGGAGGTACAGTTGTCACACAAACTCCACCAGACATTTAAAAAAGATGCTGAGTAAGATGACAAAAAAAAAAAAAGAAAAAAAAAAAAAAAAAATAAAAAAGAGCACTATGAGAAAGATGAACGAAATTAAATCACCCATTACAAATCTTCCAGCTTTCTTGGAGTTTTTTTGAAAGGAATATAAAAGCACCATCTCAAAAATCTTCATACAACTTTACAGTAAAAAAAAGCAGCTTTAAAACCAGTAGTGGTAACAGGAACAGTTGACGCAGCCACAGGACCATAAATGACCATAAAATGACCATAAAATGTCAGCCAATAGCCAAAAAAAGACTAGACCACTCATGAACATAAATGTCATCATTTTGGATTACATCATTGCAGAAGAAGGATTCAAGACACCTGCAATAACCAGATGGAGTCAGAGTTAGCCATTTATTAGCTTTTTAGCTAAAAAAGATGAAAGCACTGCGCTGTTTTCAAAGTTTGGGATACATGGACATAGGAATCTCATCCTTAAGGATGATATTGGAGGCCTTGAAGCAGGCACAGAGCCAAAAATGAACATCCTGCTCTTGCTAAAGCGTCTTCAGGGAAACAGCCTTTTCCATGCCTAGTAACCACCTTCTTCTTTTCAGACTAAATGCATTCTGTATCTGCTCACCTTCCACTGGGTATTTAAACCCATATTTTTAAGTTCTTCCAGTTTTCTTTCATGGTGGTGTTTTTTAAACTCTCACTTCATACTTAGCATTTTCCCACCTTTTCCTTGTGATTTTAGAACAGTATTATTCCCTTTCAGCCTTGCTTTCTCTAGGCTAAACAAATTATACTCCCACAGGAGATAAACCCAGAGTATCTAGGAACCCCTCTCCAAATTCCTCTTCTTGAACACGGTTTGCTCGTATTAGCACATGGGAATATTTGCAGAGGGTAGATCTTTTTCTCATCCAAGAACACCGTTTATGGAGATGCTTCACATATTTCAATCATCTCATAGCAAGTACTACATTCCAGTCTCCCTCCTACTTACATACTTCTAAATTATGAGTTTTCAATGGAAATAGGATATTTATGAGTGTGGCTCTACATTTTTCACTAGTGCATTTAATGCCTTTTCTTTCATTCACTTTCTCAGGGTTATCTTAATTTTCCCATGGGAGATTTAAGGACTCCTGTATTGCCAGTGCATCTCGTTTTTCCCTATCAATGCAAGCATACTCCAATTTTCATGCCAGCATCATTAAAGAAAAATCTTCAACCAAATCCAGTGCCAAAACTCACTCAGGAGACCTTCCTTTTGTAACTTGCTTTCAGCATAGTAATATTTCTTTTAGTATAACTGCTTTGTCTCTTACCAGTTCCACTCCACATTACAATTCTAGCAGCTGCCTCCTTAACATTCTAAATTAAGAACTGCCCGTGCAACACCATAGAGACTCTGAAGATGTTATACAGCAGATCAAACTAATTTCTTTAGTTTGAGAAATTGCTTATAAAGAGGAATCGATCCAAAGACACTTAGATAAAGTATTTTTGGTAAAGTTATATTTCTCTTTTACTGATCCTTCCTTCTAAATATTCTTTCTTTCTTTATTACTGTCCTGGTTTCTTAAAACCACGACAATAACTGAGTTTGGAATTTGGGATACTCAGAACCATCTCTGAGCAACTAAATAAAAAAACTCCAAACCAACTACATGGATACTTTTATGTCTCCACCTCCTGCTGACCTCAGTGTTTGATCACGAGCTGCTTATATTCAGTCACTATGCTTAAGTCAACTGCAGTTTGTGAGACTGTATGACACTGAAATTCCTGCAGTCTAGAACAGGCTACAACAGTAAAAAGTCCTCCCAGAAATAATTTGCCATTAGCAGTCAGGATTTAAAGGAAGGCATTCTGGGTTGCCAGCAAGATTTTCAGCTCAGACTACTATTGAGGGATATGATTAAATGGCTCGCATGCAGACAGTGACACAAGTGGTCAGGTCCACCCTACAAATGGGCTTATATGACTTTTGCCCTAAAAACCTTTCTATTCATATTTCTTCACCTCAAATGTTAGAGTTTCCCTTATTTTTTCCTCAGATCACAATGACAGCTAAAAGCTGGGAACTTTTACAACATAAAGCTTCCAAGTACTCTGTGAGTCTACAGGGACCATAGCTAAAACTACTCTGGATGATTGTTAAATTATTAAGAATTAACACTAATAAATGTGATAAGTCCTCAACTTCCGGAAGCACTAGACTTTACATCTAAGTAAAAGAAAAACCAATGCTTTGAAAAAGCTTCCTAAGCAGAAAGGCAAACGTGGAAATGTATTCTTTTCTCTTCCAAATTTCATCTGTCTCTAAAGCCCAAACTTTTCCAAACTATTTTCATTACGCTGTTATCTTTAGATACTTAATTAATTTGCACCGAAGTCCCCAGTATTTTCGTTCCTTAGCATCGTGCTCAGTGTGGCCCCAGAGTAAAGAATACATACTCACTCTCTTAGAAGCTAGAGATCTTACCATATTTAACAAGAAGCATCTCTGACAGTAATTGGAGTTTTGTATCAAGGTAAATAAATGGTAAGATCATGCGAACATACTCTAGTGGCCACATGCATCCGGAAAACAGCAACATCAGAGAGTGAATTTAACATACAGTCTCAGTGGATATGAATTTTCTGTAAACAAACAATCTGAAGAAAGCCTCACTTTTGTCATCTGTTATTCCCACTGAAGAAAAATGAATATTCTGTTTCATACTTTTCCTACCAGGTGGCTTCATTATTTACCACTAGTCTTTTTTCCCTCATCATGTGTGCAATACTGTAATATCCTCAATGACAACAGATTAACTTTCTTTCCTCAACAGTAGCATTCAATGCAAATTACCCAAATTATCCAATATGCTAGAATGACGGTACTTCACAAGGGTACATTGGAAGGCCAGTTTCTCATATTGCTGAGGAAAAAAGCTCACTTCTATCAAGATACAAAGGCCCCTCTGCGCAGCATGTATTCCCACAAGCACAGGGCACGGAGGGGAACAGCAGTCAAGGATGGGGACAGTCACAGAGGCTCCAGTCTTGCCAGTCACTGAGCACATGAGGAGCACTGGGCAAGTCACTAACTCTCCCTGTGCACTGGCTATCCCTGTGCAATACAGAGATAACACTGCTTCCTCCCTTCAAACAAAGTGCTGGAGGCATAAAAATTCCTAGACTGAGAGGTGTAAAATCCCTTGATGATGAGGTAAGTGCCTTGAGCAAATAGTGGCTGGATAACTCAGACTGAAGTTTGAGCACTGTGTTTAAAGAGTTAAGTTCAGAGCAGAGATGGCAAAGACAGGCATGAAGGGCTCCCCTCTACATACCTAGAAATCAGTGGCTTCAGCAAACACAGGACTGGCCTCTAAATGCTGAAGCTATGCTAAGATGTCTGCTATAGAGAAAGAAATACTTATTCTGACCTGGAAAAAAAAAAAAAAGGCAAATGCCATAGCTTTGAAAGAAAAGAGCAAAAAGAAAGAATAGGCTCAGGAGGGTTTATAAATCCTCTTAGGCAGCCTCTCAATATTCTCTTCCCTACAACTAGAGCAGGGCTTTAGAAAATTTCAAGGAGGATGGTCAGACACTATGATTATAGCCATTTCTATCTTCATCCTGATTAGAATGGCAGTCAAGTTTGATGGGGTTAACTCACCAGGTCCAAACAAACCTCAGTATAAAGATAGCCTTATTGTAGTACCTCTGCTTTGGAAGATCCTTAGTTTGCTTTAAGCTTATTCAGTTATAGCTTTCCTGAGTATCTGAGAAAACAAAGTAAAAATAGATTTATAGTAACACCAAGAAAGGGTCAGGGGGCAATATTCAGATGAGCCTCATAATCAAGGTGAAACCTCTAAAATATTTTTAGAAGAAATTGTTGCTATCAAATATTCTAGAAATTGAAACTTTTGGAAGGATTTTGAAGTGTTGAACCAGCAGGGCAAAACTGGGGATATTCCCTTTGTACAGTTCTGGGATATGAAAGGGTCAAAAGCACTCTTTGAAGGAAAAGGACAATTGTGAAGGAAAGAACAGGCTAGAATTGTTCGAGCTGCTCCACCTTGTTGCAGGGGGCTGACACAATCCCCAGGCAGCTGTCAGGAATGAAACAGGGCAGTGACAAATCACAACTACATTTGCCCCCTTCCTCCCTCAGACCTTTAACACTGCATGCCTAACCCCAAGCACTCTCCACAGCACTGCTGCTAACTTGCAGCAACCCATCCCCTGTTTATAAGATTCCAACAGCTTCCCAGCTGGGGAGTGCTCTTTCCCCCCAGCTACACAGCCTAGTTTGCAGTAGCTGCACTATCAATGGCTTTACCCTCGTCAAAGCCCGCTCAACCTTTTCACAGCCATATCACAAAGGCGGGAGATGCTCTTGTATGACCAGACGTGACAACGCCCCAGGCTGTATTTCCCCCTTCAAACACCCACCACCGACCGATGGCCAGCCCTTGCAGCCTCCAGGTATTCCCAGCAGGGCAGGCATTTCTATTAACTCAGCATTCAAGAGGTGCATGACTGAGAAGGGGGGAGAGCAATCAAAGCATTTGAAATGCCGGAGTCCTGCCAAGTTGCCTGCGCTGGGCTGTACCCTGCTACATCAGTTATAACTTCGAGTAGCTACTATCAGCAGCTGATTGACCAAAAAGCTACTTTGGAGCTTTAGAAAATTAAGACACCCTCAACATGCAGATAGAATTCAAGTGTGAAAATCTGTCCCTATCTGCTCCTCTCCATTTTAAGGTCCTAGCTCCTCACAATCCCAATAGGATGTTGGAGTCTCTAAACTACAGCGTACACAGAGTGGAAAATAAGCGTCACAAATCCCTAGTTCCTGCTGCAAGTGTTGCAATATTTCTAGGAAGCTAAAAAAACTTCTGTTTAGCTGGCCCATCACTTATGTGGTCACTTAGATTGCCTTTGTTACTGGCGATGTCCAAAGGTTTTCCACGTAGAGCCGCCGGAGAAGCCATTGCTGAACATCTCCACATCTTGGGCGGTGACAGGAGTGTGCCAGATGCACATTTTAAAAAGCAGAGCATGTATCAGCCTCCTCATAGAGCCCTGTCAGAAAATTTGATTAACGGTAACGTGCTACAAATCCTAAGCAAAAGCACAGCCCCTCATAAGCGTTCTACCCAGATCAAAGCCATGGATACTCAGCACCAAATGCAGTTTCTGAGGCTCTTTTACCACTCAGAATGTTTCAAACCAAAAAATATTTCAGGCTAACAGAAGGTTTGGGAGTCATGTTTTCATAGCCTCTGAAGTTTCAGAGTAAAAAGCATCACACTAGATTCCAGTGATTTGAAAAACCTGAAACCTTCAATGAACACTATATTTAAATTATTTGGGATAGAAGGAAGAAAAGGCTTTCCACTCCTGCTCCATGATCCACAGGTTAATGGACTAATGTGATAAAACAATAGGTTATGATAGGAATCTCAATACAATTAAAACCATAAAACTAATGGTGATCTGTTTCAGATGAAGCCACGGATGAAAATAAACGATTAAATATTTTTCCCCATTTATTAAGCACGCTGAAGATTCCAGCCATGTTAAAATGTGATTTACATGTATACACTTGCACACACAGAGCCAAATCTATGTAAAGAGATCCATTTAGTCATTAAACCTTGTACCACCAGATTTCACTTACTCATACTAAGGAATTCTACTAATTTCTACACCAAGAGGATTCTTTTAGAAGCATCTTAATATAGGTACCTAACAGAAGAAAATACCTGCTGAAATAGACTGTGACATGCTGAGAGGGGTGTAAGAGGAGTGAAAAAACTGAATAAATGACACACTACTGAGAAATGCTGTTTGTCTCAGCAGACTTCACTAAGGGCAGCAACACAACTGCAGGCAGTTGGTCATTTCCAACTAGGCTTCCTACTTTTGGAAATAAGCTTTCATTAAAATGTGGGAAGTCAGTGGTGCTATTTCTCACATATCCTCAGGACCCTCATGAGTCTCATTTTACCTCTAAAATGAAATTATATGAAGAATTTCCCCATGACAAGACATATGTCTTGTCATTGTGTTTTGAATACATTTCTCCAGTATCTAACAGCAAAACCTCATCTGCTGTTTCTTGAAACAGTGTGATCCAAACAGACAGATTTGAAAAGAGAGAAGGAGACCAAGTTTCAGCTGGAATTTATATTTAGGAAGCCACCTGCTGTTGACGTGAAACAAACACAAGAAGTCAAGCATTTCAAAGGTCTATTACTCTGCCAATTCACTTTCGAATCCTTTCCTGTAAAGAGTCTACCCCTATGAAAGAAAAGCAGGAGACCCACAAACACAATGGATCCTTCTCCTTTTCCAGTATGTTGGACCAGCATTGAGGGGGCCATAAATCAGTTCAGAATTAGAAAGATTGCAATGCAGGTCCAACACAGAAGTACCTGTTCCAAAGGCTTATTCCCTGCAGCTGACATTATAGCTGACTCTCAATAACTGGTATGAATGGTCTGTATGACAGTAAGACTGAGGGATGAGCTGAGGAGCCATGGGACCTAACACCCACCATAAAGGAAAAAAAGAGCTTGTAATCTTAGCAACAGAACAGGAGAAAAGGATTTACCTTCAGGCTGCAGATTGAGAAGCATACCACAGTCAGAATGGAGTGACTTGTTGAAAAGGAACTAAACCAGGAACTGGTTTAAACTAAACACAGATTTCTCACATCTTTGTCCATTCCCTGAACCATAGCTGATCATTTCCCATACAGCCTTGGAAGACTTTCACTTCCAAGTTCCTTTGAGGCTGCTGCACTTTGGCCCCATCCCACACAATCGAGTGCGCTTTTCATTTCCTTTCATCTGAGCTGGCTGCAACAAATGTTCCTTCTGTGGCCACTCTGAAACACTTTGTGGACAGGCATCTGTTATCCTGTCAAAGACTCAGGGCCCTGAAGCCCAGCTACTTTCTGCTCCTTGCACCAATGCTGACACCCCTGGTGTCCCATCAGTAGAGGAACACTGTTTTCCAGCCTCACGGCCGCTCCAGCTGAACAGCGGTCCTCCCGAGGAATGTGCAGCCCAAGCAAGTTAGACACGCTCATTTGTAATAGCTGCAAGAGCCACGTGCCTCTCCACTTTATCTGGAGACTAGCAAAACAATTCACACCTATACATATTCCTGGGTCTCTAATGCTGTTCAGGCATAGGTCAAAGTCATCTCACTTCAAGGACCTCCTCCCTTATACGTGTTGTCTTCTCTGACTCCCACAGTCTGTCTCTGTCTCCCTCTCCAGATAATTCCCTTCTTGCTTAGCCACTCTTAGAGCTACACCAAAGCTGTTACCAGAGCACATCCCTCCATTCCTCCTTCCTGCCCACAATCTCTTCATCTCTGCATGTGCCTCTGAGATCCCTTCCCCTTCTCCCACAGCCTTTGAAGCTCAAAATGCACCATTAGCACTGAATGTCTTTGCCTCCACTTCTGGGGAAGTTTTACAGCTCCAAACACCTTTTCCACCAGCAGATTCAGCTGGATTGATTTCCCTTGCCTTCAGCTCTCCCACTGTCCACAAGGGATCCCACTTGAATGCAAGCCAGACCCCCTGCCCGGGGAGCTGCATTGGCCATATGCTGTTCAGCCTGTGAATCTTGCTCGAAGTGTGATATTCAGCCACGCACCGAGACTTCAGAGTCACAGTCAGAATTAATAAAGTACATAGGGACACCTTCTCCCTCCTCACCTTTGATTATCACACTTGCATAATGTGTGGTTATGCAGCTATTTTCTTGATGCTGACTGAGATATAAGCAACCTAATAACACTGCAGTGTATTATTTTTCAACATTTGTTTCCATGCTGGAAAAAAAGCCACAAAAACTGTGAGTAAAATTAAGAACAGATCCTTTCAGCTGCTGTAAATCTAGATACCTCCATTGATTTTTGGTGGATTTATGCCAGTTTCAAAGTGAAGATTCAACCCCTAAAATAACAAGTCACATGTTTTACACATCTTCCATATTCTTAATAAATTTTCTAACAGGTTTTCATTTAATTAAAACTTGACTGAGATATTTTTGTATGGAAGGATATTAATGGAGATCTTATTAATCCTGGACAAGTTGCTTTGCATTTGACACTGACGCAATACCTGGAAATCAGAGTGGAAGAATAGTAAGGTCCCAATCGAGCAACTGCCCCACTAACTTGAGCTTTACCCCCAAAAATGAGCAGATGAGGTCACACACCAAGAGTTTCACTCTATTAAATTACTGTGTGCTGATTCTCTGCCTTGCTTTTTAAAAGTAAGGTGACAAAGATCACTGTAATCTACATTTAATGAAACATCATATCTCCTGTGTATTCTCATTGATCATATCTTTTTTTTTATCATTCTTAAGAGAATATTGGGCTTTTGAAACGATAGTGGCTTCTTCCCTTGAAGAAACTCTTGCTGTCTGCCAGTGATCTTGTTATATGCTTTGAGAGTCTGCTCTGTTTGTAATTAGAGTCAAACTATCAGGGAGTTTTTGAACCACAGAATATTTTTCCAGCAGCAAAATCTAGTCAACATAATGCAACTTGCACTGCTTTCTCTAAGTGTCAGACTGCTGGGATTGTTGTTTTGCCAGAGATGCACTTTGAAAATAGTAATAAAGAAAAAAACCCTAACAAAAACAACAACAACAACAACAAAAAAAGGTGGGGGGTGGGGGGAGAGCACTCCTGAGTAACACAAGTATAGTTATTGCAAGCAGGTATTCCAAATATTGATCACAGGATCCCCATTCAAGACAGGCTTTTGCCCAAGCACTTTTCTCAACAGGGCCAGCACCAGGATGTCCCAGAGCCACCTTCTTTAAAGATTCTCCTGCATCAGGAGAATGCTGAATTCTGCATCTTCTGATTTAGAAACCTGTTCAGAAGCTCCTGATTTAGAATTGTCAACATTGTAACTCTTCTGTATGCCACCATTGCTGCTTTTGCAAATACAATGATTGTATTTGGTTGCTTGTTTCAGAAATGCATTGGTATTGCTTGCAAGTTTTGGAAATGGGAAGAGATACTGCAAACTCCCCAATGTACTTTGCATGTCAGAATTTAACCAGCCCCCAGTGAAACTGCTGAATTGTGCTTTGACAGGAGTTATTTAATGCTGTGCTCAGAGGACATGATGTTTTTAATGTTATCCTGGAGGGGGTCAGGTTCTGAAAGGACTGACAGGTCTTGATTTGCTTTCCATTTTTTTAATGCTCACTAGTAAAAGTAAAGTTATTTTTCTTCAAGTTTTCTGCACCTCATCCCAAAATCAATGGAAGATAAAATGCTCACCCTTTTTTGGAATAAAGTGGGTATCCAAAACAAAATGTCTCGACACTTGACTCCAGGAGCGAGGGCTTTATGGAAAATACCAAACAGCAGATTTCTCAGCCCTTTTTATCATTAGCAAAATACAACTAACCCAAAAAGTGACCTTAGCAGTCATATCTAAACAATAAGAGGTCTTCCTTTCTACACATAAACAAAGAGGGACTAAGGACCATTGAAATAAAATCACTCATGTCAGTAAAGAATCATTGACCTTGTTCACTGCTTTTGGGAGGAGGCAAATACAGCAAGAATAAAGTGTTCAATTATGTCAGTTCTGGTATTTGCCAAGCACTTGGGATCAGGTGAATCAGATGAGGCACAGATTAGAGCAGCTAAACATGAATTTCACTCATATAATCATAGAATATCCCCAGTTAGAAAGGACCCATAAAGATCATCAAGTCCAACTCCTGGCTCTACACAGGACACTCCCAAGAGTCACACCTTGTGCACAAGAGCATTGTCCTAACACTTCTTGAACTCAGGCAGTCTCAGTGCTGTGACCACTTCCTTGGGGAGCCTGTTCAGCACCCAACCACCCTCTGGATGAAGAAACTTTTTCTAATATTCAACCTAACCCTCCCCCAACTCTGTTTCATGCTGTTCCCTGGGGTCCTATTAACGGTCATCACAGAGAAGAGATCAGTGTCTGCCCTCCTCTTCCCCTCACAAGGAAGTTGTGACTGCAATGAGACTTCCCCTCAGTCTCCTCCAGGCTGAACAGACCCAGTGACCCCAGCCACCCCTCATACGGCTTCCCCTCAAGGCCCTTCACCATCTTCTTATCTTTCCTTTGGGTTGTCACTCACAGCTCTATATCTTTCTTATATTGTGGTGCCCAAAACTGCCCCCAGGACTTGAGGTGAGGCTGCAGAGCAAAGCAGGACAATTCCCTCCCCTGAGCAGCCGACAATGCTGTGCCTGATGCCTCCCAGGCACTCTGTGCTGCTGTTTCAGGCTTTGAGAAACAAGTAACAAGATAAAAGGGTCTGAGTGTACAAACAGAAACATACTCTAAGCCTGTGAAATTTCATCCAGGTGAAAATCAAATTTGATGCCTACACAATTCTCTCCATAATATTCCCTAAAGCTCTAAACCAACGAATGCCTGCACACCTCCTCAGACCTGACATTTGGTCCCAAGCTCTTCCACTGAAAGCGGTCTTCACCACTGCTCTAATCCGTCTTCCCCTAGCCAGGGAGAGAACGGCAGCAACCATCAGTTTGTTTTCTACACTTTATTTCTGGTTTATAGGCTGGTTTCCTCTGAAAGGTCTTTGTAGGTGTTGCCAGGACTTTGAGTATTGAGTCTCTCTAGACCAACACCTACAGAGACAGAAAAGGATTAGCCCCAGGGCTGGCTGGACAGGAGAGATCTTTAATTCTCTGTAACAAGCCTCAGGCAAACAATCACTGCTTCTGGATCTAGCAATGGAGTCTTCCCCTAAAGCACATTATGGTGCTCCCATCTTACGACCCCATATGACAGGGCTAAATGCAACAGCAACCTTTCGCTTCTCTTTTCCTAGGAGTACCAGATACTACAAAGACCTTTTCCTCTGTGCTGTACCTACACCGACCTGATCTTTCAGACAGGATCCAGTGCACACCTTTGACAAGCAAAGTTATTAATCTTAATGCGAGGTCTGCACAGGGATTCTAAAATTATTTCAAAATTATAAGTATATGCAAAACCCGTAACATTTAAACATTTGCACCTATGCCTTCACCCAAAAGGCTTCTGAAGTATTTTCCCAAGGTATTTTTTTTTCTTTTCTTGGTAACTACATCTTGTCAGAAATATGAAATGGAATATTGGGAACTTCCATTTATGAGCTGATTATAGCTAATGGACTCATCAAAATAGCACGATTTTTTTTCTTCTTTTTTACTTCATATTATCCAATCACAGACTGCAACAGCACAAAATACAGCCTTTATTCTTTATTTCATTCAATCTAGTAAGTATTCTGAGTAGCCCTTACTGACAATCTGATTTCTCACAAAGGAGTATTTGCAAAGTGAAAGATGGATATTCTGTGAAATATTTTACTTGTCATCAGTTTTGTGTTCTTATATCTTGGACTGAGACATCCTCTGACAGATAAGTTCAGTCATCAGAGGAAAGACTAGCAGTTCCTTTCTCAAAGGCTGGACCACACTGCTCCCGTGTGGTTTCTGAGGAAAACAGAACAGGCTGAAATGACTCTGTTCAACAGAGAAACTCCTCATCCCCTGCTTGTACAAATCAGGCTCTTCATTTGTTTCTTAGATGGCATTATGCATTCTCTTGACACCTGACAAAATAAAAATGACAGTGGCACATTTCAAGCAGAGGGTTTTTGGGGTTTTTTAAGTCCACTGTAATATCAGTGTCAGTACAAAGTTCCTTCGAGTAGCTCAACTCCTGGTTATTAGCATGTGGCTAAATGTTTCACACCAAAAGTACAGGAAGAACTCTGCACCTCCTGAGAAGATCTCCTCAGAAACTAAAATCAGAGGTCTGGGCTGCTTCACCCACAGGATGGAGATCCATGTCACAGGGGCTGCAGTGAGGAAGCACCAAGTTCTGAGAGAAATACTGCACATTGGCACCCAGAGACACAGAGCCATTAAATATCCTGAGTTGGAAGGCTCCCACAAGGATCATCAAAGTCCAGCTCCTGGACCTGCACAGGACAACCCCAGGAATGGTGGTGACATTTGTCTCTGTCAGGCACCATTTGGCATTTGGCTGCTATTCTTGCACATCAGACAGTGGGAATGATTCCTGCAAGGATTTAATCCCAAGTGCAGCAAATATTTTTAGTAAGAGTGCAAATACTCCTCTCCTGAGAAGTCTGTGAAATCTAATGCTATTGATCACCAAATACAACCCCAGCAGAAAACATTGCCAGGATCAGGTCCTTCATTTGCAAAGTATTTAATCCATAATACACAATTACATCAAACGAGGTGACAGATATAGGTATTCTGGAATCCAAACCATCAACACCAACCACAATAGAAAAATTACCTGAAAAATAATTATATGCTGAATAGACCTGTTCTTCAAATATGTTCTAAGACCAGTAGCATTTCCTGTAAAGAGATGACATTTTCCTTTGATTATTGCATAGCTAATTTTACATTAATTCGGTGGATTCTTTTCCCACTGATCTAAATCGTTCCATCATACCCAAACTATATCTGCAAATAGATGGTGAAAATAGCTGTTGTTTTTCAGAGTAAAAGTATTTTTTGACCTGTTTCATCATTTGCCTTCCTCAAATCCAAACTCAAAAGCCATTTAACCTTATCTGGGGGACATGCAGACAGAAAAGTTGGGATGAGGGGAGTGAAAGAGACCTAAAAGAAATAATTCTTTATAGAAACAAGCCTTACAGAAGAAACCTCAAAGAAACCCCAAAAGCTAATTCTACCCAACTCCCCCTTTTCCTTTTCTATGGAAAACCAGCAGACTGACTACTCATATAAATAGAGTGGACGAGTTCAGCATGAAGGCAAGAAGGAACAGAAATTCCTATTGGGTTGTGGAAGCAACAGCTATCCCAGAGCCTGTTACTGTCTCACCTCAGATTGCTTGCAGGCCTCATTTCAATTAAAAAAGATATTTGTGAATCAGACAGAAATGTGGTATCTTAGAACAGAATCAGAGAATCTGTCAGCGTTCTGGAGAGTTTACTTTTAACGCGTACCAGGCCTTAACCACATGCACACAGAGGACAGAGCATAATGAACACAGACTTAAAAGTTCCAATGGTTCATAGACCCTCAAAAGGGATGAACGGCTCTGAAGAAGATGTTATGGTGCATCAAGCAAATCCTTCTTAGTTCACACAGTTATTGACCCGAGACATCACAATTATTCCTTCAGAGCCATTAAGGGTCAAATGTGTTAATCCCATTGCCACCACAGATTATTTGTTACACAGTTTTGTGAGTAGGATAAGGAGGATGTTATATGGGAACTGCACGCACTCATCATTTAGAGGCTACCTCTCTTCCTTGTGCCACATTTCAGTCTTGATACCCAGGGCCTTACATTACTGACAAGACACAACAAGGAGTGGAACAGGAAATCAGGGCAGCAAGGAGAGGTACAAAGCCACCAGAAAGCAACATGTCCTGTTGGGACAACCCAGCTGCTCTCCTCACAGGTTCAGCTGTGTGCTGACTGGCACAGAGCTGGAGAAGAGACATTTTTCTTTTAAGTGCAATATGCCCGCAAAGCACATAGAAACAGCTGCATCCCTTCATTCCCTCTGGTACAGGCAATCACTGTCACCAAACTTCCCACTAGATTGCAAAGAAGCATTTTTGTGTCCTTCTACGTCTGCAAATGCCAGTGGCAAGCAGAGGCTTAAGCAGAGACAAACCTAGAGCTGTACCAGCTGAAGGAAGGAAATGCCTGGAGTACTCAGCAACCCTTGTTACAGCACTGCCAAATGGCCAAATCCACAAAAGGTAGCATTTAACTGCAGGATGTTTCCACGTGCCTTTCAGACCTCTTGGATGAGCACACAAATCTCTCAGCTGCCCACTCCAAAAGCTTTGTGCATATTTTTTGTTAAGGGACACGCTTGCACCCTCTTTTGTGGGCAGCACCTTAAGGAAGCAGGTCATTCCAACTCTAGGAGCAAAACCCACAGTGAAGAAATAGAGCCTTCATCAGCCTCTCACAGAAAAATGCTGATGTGTAGTAGCTGTGACACAGATCACATAAATCAGCATTTCTGAAGTGACTCCTTTCTTCCCTGTGCCAAAATTGTCATAACTAGCTATTTCAGACTTATTAAATCTCAATATTGGAGCTCTTTGCCTTTTCTAAAAAAAAAAAAAAACAAAACAAGAGCAAGGATAGTCAAGGTAGGAATTGCTTGAAATGCCTAAAAACAGTTTAAAACTATTGTTTAGGTCTCTCAAATTTCCCCATGATCAATAATCTATTAAAAAGCTATGCAGAAACTAAACAAATCCAGGCTTCACTGGGCTGATGATTTTCTACTGAACTTGCCATGGTATTCTTCCTGAAAGCAAGGACACAAAGTGGACTGTGAAGCACTGGAGGCACCTCAGTGGAAGTAAACAGGAGCTGTGCCTAACCTCACAATCCACCTGCTGTGGAACTCTGCCACTGAATGCAATATGCAAAATATTGGAGGCAGTAAAAGAAAGGGTACCTTAACACCGTAACAATATGCTCGTAACACCACGTAACTCAATCTATCATGGCTTCAGTCTTCTGCATCATTCCTGTGGCATTCAAATACACTTTTAATCATGGAATAAGCAAAGAGGATATATATAAAAATAGCACACAACACGAAGATGAATATAAACCATTTACTGCATCATCTCTCAGAAGATGCAGTAAAGAAGTACAGAAGACTACCCTGAGGTTCCTGCTTTGCTTTGCTACTTGTAAGCTGCAATTCCTCATCCCACAGCAATGCCATTTGTTACCCCCACTCATGTTGTACATTACTCTGTCCTGCGGGACATACACATATATGCTAATATTTTATTAATATGATAACACAGGGCCTCATTTTCTTGCAATTTTTTAATACTCAGCTGGTAACAGCTGCACTGCAGCTTCTGTTAAATTGTTTTCCAGTAGCAGAATACTTCCATGGAGCAGGATAAAGGGAAAAAAAGTGCCTTCATTTGGGGCTTAAATTGGCCTCAAAAATGTCATCAAAATATTGCTTAAAATATGCATTTTTGCAAAATATGGGAAAACTCTTCAGTCTTCAGGTTATTCTTTTGGAGGGAAGGAAAACAGATTTTGGCTATGTGCAACCTCAAATTGCATGCAAGCCAATTTATAATTTCCTTCACAGATAACTGAATATTACAGAGACTGTGAGGGTGATGGGAGGAAAATGAAGAGAAAAATACAGGAAGACAATATTTTTAGTGTACACCATACAAAATTTTACATGTACTTAGTTTTGCATATCTCTAAGGGCAAGGCAAGTGAGTACTGCAAGCCTGTAAGTAGGCTATTGAACTGTAAAGTCAAATTTTATAGCAGCACCAAAACATTTCACAGCTCCTTAACAGCGTAAGTGGAGAAACTGGATTCTCCATTTCCAGTTCTTTTTGTGAAGACAGTGAAGCTCAGATTCAGCAAACTACTTAAACTACTTAAGTGTTAAGCAAGAGCATTATCTCAACTAACATGTATGCAAGAAGTCAGAAGGTTCGAGTTAGGCATGCCTTGAAAATATTTTTTTAACAAATATCACTCAATTGACTGAGAGCAGATGTGAAAAATTAATAAATACTAATATGGGGGCTATCATCCATTTTCCTCGCAAACCCACAAATCCATAACTGTATCCAGCCACACTGGGCAAACAAAGATTTTCTACTCACTTGTTATGAACAAGAAATTCAAAGCCATCTTTTTTGTGTAACTGCTCTCCTGTGATGGCAGGAAAATTCTTTTATGCTTTTATCTTGAATTCAGTAAGTCCTGTGAGAGGGGATTGTTTATATTTGGCCAAATGTTTTCATATTTGAGCCAATTTTTAAACCACGGATTTGTTCTTCGCAGTGATTATCTGTGCTGAGATGATGATCATGTTTTGTGTTCTTCTCACCTACTTACAAGTATAGCTAAGGTTTCCACCAAAAAAATTCCCTTAAAACCTGCAAGTAAGACAACATCTTTCACATACAACCCAAACTGAATTTAAACAGAGGTGCTTGGTAAAGGACTTCCTCTGTGGCTACCATTATTCACAATAAATGTTTTCAGTTTCCCCTAGATGGCAAAACTAGAAATAAGATCTCAGATTTATATTCAAAAGCTAGTCAAGCTCATGTCACTATTCATAAAGTAACATGAACATCAGTCCCAGGTATATGCTGTCGGGAATGCTCAATAAAGATCGACACTTCAGATGCATTTTTAGTTGGTGAAATTACAGTAGGGGCAGGACAATCAGAAGGGGCTGCTCTATGCCTCCCATTCTCTATTTCCTCTTGGGAAACTGAGCCATCACACCATTTTTCCCTTCCCTTCACTTTGTAACTATTTCAGGTTCTGGGGCACAGACTGATTCACACTGATGCGCAGGTCTAATCTTGGCACCACAGTACCAGCTACAGGAGCTGAAGTATCCCAGCAGCTACAAACATGCCAGGGCAGCAGACACTTCAGCAGGAGCAGAAATCAAAGCCTGTGAGCAGCCCCCTTTACTTCAAAGGGAAGTGGCCTGAAGTAGCAGGGCTATAATGGCCATAGCTGTCTCCAGGATACAGGTAAAACTATTACACAGATGTGTAGAAATTAAGTAGTGTAATGGCTCTCTAAGACATCACTCAGTCACTTTTCATTACTAGAAGGATTTTCTTGCTGCTCTTATCTACTGTTTCTGGTCATGAACCTTTATCGTCATATAGCTGCTTTAATGCTGTTGGTCACTGAAATCATCTGTTGGGTGTTTATTTATTAAAAAATGCTGGTCAGTAAGTTCTGTTTTCAGACGCTAACATCTAACCACATCATTAGCATTATACACCCTCATCTCCCTCCTGGTGAGTACAGGACACATTAAACTGCTGCCACAATGACACAGCAGTTGCAAGACCCCATTTTTCAGAGCTTCTATATCACAAGAAGTCTCTTCCATAGTTTTTTCAGATGTTATAGGCAGGCTGGTGAAACTGTCTCCCCAGGACATTCACTTGTCTGGGCTGAGCACCAAAAATGGCTTGATTTGAGAGCTTGTCCTCCTTTCTCAGTTGATCAGAAATTCAAAAGAATGCATGCTGCTCCAATAACCTACTCCATTTTTCCCTTTTAGTCTTCAAGAAGTCACAGGAGGGAAAAAAAAAATGGAAAGCAGAAATTGAACCATCTCTCCAGAAAGTCATTTCATAGAAAGACTTCTGGTACACACCAAAGTCTGGCAAAGTCTGCACAGCAAATCTGCAAATAAAGCATTGTGTGCATAAGGGCATAAGGCCTCAGAATAAATGTTTCTTTATAAAATGCCTCCAAAGAAAGTAGAATACTCAAGTAATCTCTGCATCAAGAGATTTTCTGCAGGATTTTCTGCTTATCACTCCTTTTGCCAACCAGCCCAAGTGGTTTTAATCTCCCTTTTCTCCCTGTCACAGGACATAAATGTATCCACTGCAAGTTCTAAAACTTGAGTGTCACTCTGAGCTGCACAAAGCAGATGCTGAACTGACAAGTTCACTGAAATTTCTACCAAATTTCTGTGAAATGTACCCATAAATAAAGTCTGTCAACACTTGCTGTTCTACACTGATTGCCAGCATCTCACTATTCTCAAAATAAATACCTCCTACAGATACTTTTAGTTGCCTGGAGTACTAGATGTTTAAATAGAAGTTAAAAAATACAATTTCAAATGTGGATTGATGATCTTTACTCACTCTTAAAGAACCAAAATCCATCAAACAGATATGAAAGATCAAATCAAAGTCAGTTTCTATCTGTTTCTACCGCTGGGCCTCAACGGCCTTCAAACAGCCACCCATTCTGCCTCAAGTTATTTATGACAGCTGCTTTATCATGCAGTTATGCACTCAGTAGTGCATTTCCAGGTTTTCTTAAATCCTAAGCAGAGAATAACTCTTCCATTATTTCTTGTTTCTAAATATCTGAAAATCAGAAGCATTCAAAAATTAACTCAGGTGACATAAAAGCACTGCTTGAGCAAAATTCAAGCATTTGGAACAGAGTATTCATTCCATTTCAAAGCATTCTTTTTTTACAGTTTTTAATTATTTTTTCTTAAGAAGAGAATAAGGAAGAGTTCTAAGGAACAGCGGCATTTGCTGTTAGTTATGAACCAGTTGGCAGGTTATGAAATTCTCAGGGAAAGCACACTTACAGCCTCAAACATCAGTTCACGTCTCAAACCCGGTATCAAGTGTCCTGACACTGTTACGGACAGGCACAGCGATACTGAGTTATTACTCTGAGGAGCAGTATTTCACTAAAGGTGAGTAACTCTGCAGTGCCAGACTGCCTTTACCCAACTATCACTCATTCAATGCTACTTGTGTGACTAATCACCTGAAGAACCTACCCAAGGTGTGTAATGAAGGAGACAAGCAACAACATAGCCAAGAGTTTGCATTTGCTCTATGGTCTCATCATACATAGAACAGTCCACCCCCGTCCTATTACCAAAGCTGTGGAGTTAAGTGCTTGCAAAATCTTTTATGACAGCACGTCTATATGGAAAGAGGTAATTTCTGTCAGCCAACTGTTTAATTTAAAGTATTACAGACTTTATATTGGGCTCAGGCTATGCCTCTGTTGGTGGACACTGACTATCTAACAGCCTGAGCAGCCACATAACCATTTCAGAGAGAATCCTCAGCACAGGATTCACAAAGGAGAAAGACTTTCACAGTACAATCCCACATTCTAAACCCAAACATAAAAAGGCTAAAGTTAAACACAGTTCCAGTTCAGCTGCTGATGGACAAACAGGTCCTTTTAGATTAATCAGTCTCACTCAATTGCCCCAATATAACTTTTAAAGCCAACTGAGCACTAGCACAAGCAAATGAAACTGTGCCACAGATTGCACCGTTCCCAGTCCTCAACCCAAAGCTCAGAGGCCAAAATCCCATCTCCAGCAAGAGAGGCACAAATCTTCAGATTCAAATTCTTATCCTTCCACTCTTATCCTTCCATTTGATAAAGCACAGAACAACATTACAGTCATCTTTTCAATGAAAGGGAACATTTATTTCAGACATGCAAAACCAGGCAACTTAATTATGACCCTTCTGATGAGACAGTTCCTAGATTTTCTATCAACATGTTCCCAAGCCCATTCCCAGGGGAACTCAGTGGTAACATGAAGAGCGTGACCGTTTATTTGGCTTAAGGAACACATTAATTTATCTGGCTTATAGAATTTAAACATCTGACGAATGACAGTGTCGTTGATTTTATTCATCAGCTAATTGCTTTGCCACCTGGAGCTGCAGCTTTATATATTCAGCTTATAAAAGATCTGAAAAGGATCTCAATTATTCTTTAATTTGTTCCTTGAATTTAAAGTAGGAAAATCTGGCTTAATCAAACATTGTCTCAATTCTATTGGGATATGTCTAGTTACCTTATAACAAGGTAAGCTTTCATTTAATCATATGATATGATAATTCCCCACTTTCAAGCCAAGTATCCTCTTAGTTACAATCAATTTTCCACTGAAAAAATAAACATTGTCTCTTTACTGAAATCCCTGTAGAGGAAAATAGTCCTTTTAAAGCAACTTGCTGTTAGTACAGCCACCCTAGGAATTTTTGTGTCGGAATTCATTAAACTCCCTCATTTAGCCCTGACGGGTAAATTGTGATATCCTGATTTTTCAGAAATGACTCTTCACACACAAGACAATTTTTGGCATAGTTGTAAAGGTCTGATAATGAGCATTTGGGCAGAACAGTGGGATAAGCAAGATCTGGGGGTTGGCTTTTATTTTGCTGTATAAAACAATTTTATGTAGCATCCTCTGAAAACAGACTGCCTGATAGTCCTCGTACTTATTTTGACAGCAAGTAACAAAGGCGTAAGAAGACATATCAAGCACAAAGTAGCTTTTCTCCAAAGTACAGTTAAAATTCTGTGTTTCTGTAAGATAGCACTAAAAATTATATAACTGGGTCAGAGCCCTGCATAGTCACATAACATTTTCCCACAACTGCACTTCCCAACAAAACACTTGCCAACACTAGTCCCTTTTCACGCTTTACCAGAGAAAGCCTAGATCTACAATGAGTTTTAGAAAGAGTGCAGGAGAGATCACTGGAAGCCCGAGTGTCTGGGTGAGGGCAGTACTATGGAGTTTGCTACTTGGAAATAGCAGCTTAAATTAGGAAGCATAAGATACCACCACATGGAATGTGTAACAAACCTAAGTGTGTGTTTGCATAGGAATAACTGAGAGGAAAAAGAAAACGAAAAAGAAAAAAAGAAAACTTGCAGAGAAATCGTCATGAATTTGAATGGATGGAGTGCTGAGCTAGATATCAGACTTGAAAACTGAGGAGTCCAAAGGCTAGTCTTGCTGGAAGAAACATCCTTCTGATGAAAACAGCATGACAGGCACTGAAATAATTAGACAATGAGATGATACGAGGAGAAAGAGTGAAACCACTTAAAAGCAAAATTATTTGTACCAAGTCCCAAAACACCACAGAGCCAGAGGCAAGAAGGGATACACTGGCCCTGCTAGTGCTTCTACAGACACTGAGAACAACTTGTGTTGTAGCCAGAGCACTGAGGACCACACCACAGAAAGGTCAGTGGCAATAGCAGTGGAGGAGGAGGAGTTTAAATGAGGGAATAAAGCAGCCGACACAGCCCCATCAGGGTGGTGGAATGGTCTGGCCAGGTAAACATGCTTAGGAAAGTTCTCTGTCAAAGAAGACAAGAAAAAAGTCTTCCAATAGAGGAAGCAAGTGCAGATCTACCTGATACGATAGCTATTTTGCATCTCTGGCTTTGAAAGGCAATATATGGCCCAGCTTCAATTGTCTTTCATTTGCATAGGAAGCTCCTGATTTTGCTTATCTGGAATTTCATCATTCTCTAATGCACACTAATGGCATTAGCAATAGTGATTTACAGTATTAACGTTAGACTATATATTAATTGTTTTCACCTATTCTTTTTATTTTTAAATTTGTACTTAAGTTTGAGCAATTGGAGCAATTGAGATGCACTAAGTGGGAGCAGACACTGGTGAAGTATTTGGAGGACAGGATTTACGTCCCCTGAAAGTAGTATCTCCAGAAATTCAGATTCTCACTCTCTCTGGAAGACTTAACATGCAGATGGAGATCTGCAGGACATGGCATGAATTTAAACACACAATGGCACTTGGAATTCAAAGGCCATCAACTTGAGTAAATACTCCAGAAGAAACTTGGGATTTTTGTCATGAGACAAGTGTTTCTGTATCCAAATATTTTGCTGTATATTCATGAGGCAGAGTGGAAGCATTCAGTGAAGGAGCCTGGTATTTGGCAACACTTCCTTGAGCTCTCCCTGGAGCTCTCTTCTGTGGGAATGTCAACTTTGTTCTCCTCTAGCATCTGACACACATATGAGGTTGAAGCAACAGCTGACTTCTCAATCAGCTTTGTTCAGTGAATTCAGGCAACAATGCCTACATTTTTAGCACCAAAAAAATCTTTTAATCAGGCTCATTATGGCTTCAAACAAAGCTGGATCTTGGATGCGCTCAAGCTACTGTGAATTCCCAGTCTGTTTACTCAGAGAATTCTGAAAAAGGGGCACATTTCTAAACAGAAAAAAAGAAAAAAAAATATTTCCAAGGCTAACACCCAGACATATTTTTTGCCTTACAAATATCAAAGACCAAAATACACTTCCTCAATGCAACTTGTGATTTACATGTCATGCAACCCATAAACCAATCCAGAAAATGGCAAAGTCTGAATTCAAACAGGTAGAAAAATCACAAGAAGAATTTAGACTTATGCAGTCTGCAAAAGCTACATTTCAAGGCAATAGCTGAATAATAAAAAATAGCTGAATAATAAAAAAATTGCAGAATGGGTATACCACTAGCTAAATATTCATTCTTGCTTCCCAATGAACTTGCCTTTTCTGCCAAGCAGGGTAATGCAATGTGACCTACAAAGCATCACAGAGAAGAGAAAGTGATAAGGTCTGCCCTGGCTTTTATACAGTGCCAGCATAAGAACAGAGGGTTTTTTTAAGGGTTTTGTAAGAGTATAAAAGCACTATATCCAATAGAATGACTCCTGGCATGTATCAGAAATACCTACCAGATACTTACAAGTGGAGTCACTATAAAGAACAGAAATGAAGTATCTTTTGCTACAGCTTTTAGATCGTCTACTAGTGCTCCCCCCACGTTTTGAAAAACTGCCAGGAGCCAATCCTGAGAGTCATATCTATGTCATGAGGGTTCACATGCTTTCATATGCTCAGCAAATACAGCTATCATATTTGGAATTCAAGTGTGCTCCTTTGGCCTATTCCTATTCTCTGGTTATGAAAATAGCAAGGGACAACAGTAGCCCCATTAGGCTTTGGCTAACATCAGAGAGGCTGTCCTGGCCAGCAAGGAGCATGCACTTCATTCTCCCAAACATATGTCAGCAATCAAGTGGAGCACTCAATTAGAGCTATTCAGTGCTCTCTCAACTTCGCTTTTTTCAAAGAATATTTTTTTCTTTCCTTAAAGAAATACCTACCCATATAAAACACATGTTTAATAGGGATTTAGGACAGCATTTCCCTTATTTAAAAAAATATTATTTTCATCTTCTAGCTTGTGCTCCTCTTTTTCTTCTCCTCCTTTATCTCTTGCCTCCAACAACTAATAAAAGTAAATGAGTCCCACCCTCCCCCCTTTTTAGAAACTGAAAAGCCTTGAAAGAGTTTCATTAAAGCAAAAAACAGAAACAAAAAATACCTCAGGGATAGGGGGAAGGGGTAAAGAATTAAAACCAAAATAACTTGCGGAACAGACCTTCTTCCCAAGTTTCCAAGCTCCAAGCACTGCCAGAGCAAGCAGTACTTCCCAGGCTCAAATTAAACACCACTGCCAGTGGTGACCTCCTCTCCCACTGATCCGCTTGCCAGGGTGCAGCCAGCTCAGCCTTAGAGATCCTGACAGCGCTGGCAGGAGATGCTGTGAGCTGAAAGCCCATGGAGCTTGAACTTTTTTTTTAAAACAATCGCTCCACACAAAAGTAGAGACTTAGTAGAGGGATGCAACTGCATCCTTCTGTTCTCTGAGCCGGCTGTTCTCTGATTAACAAACTGTACTCTTAAGCACATCCCTTAATTTTAGTATAGCCCAATAATATCAATAGTCTAATTGCCGGGGTAATAATAAACTAACGATATGAGAACGACCTCATCAGTTTCTGTTAAAGCTCAGAGTTCCTGTCTGTTCACCTACTTCTCACACAGCAGACATAAGAAAAGATAAGGAGAGAGGAAGAAAAAAACAACTGGGAAGAAACACCCAAATTTTCTCTGCCAAACTCCTACCACAGCACGTACAGTCAGCTTTCCTACCAGCAGTGGCACATAACTTTAATTCCTTGCACAGCAGTCTCATTAAAATGGATATGTCCTGAATGGACACCACAGCTAGAATTTTACTCATGAATTCAGGTATACAGAGCTCAGCACCAGATTCATCTGGGCTGATCAGAGGAATTTATAATTCTTTCAGCACCTCTCTTTTGATTGATACTATTATTTCAAGCTTAACAAACCTGTCTTTCACAAGAATTTAGTACCTTCCCACTCTTACAGAGAAACGGATTTATCCCTGAAATAAAGCAGCACAGGAAAAAAAGACATTATCAAAGGAGTTATTTCCAGTAGAAGAACACAGTCCAATGAATTCAAAAATCTCTTGAAAAAGCAAATGTTTATTTTATGTCTACCTTACTGTGGATCTTTGTCAGAAACCTTGTTACCCCTTGACAAGGTAAGGCTGAAGAATTTGGAGGGAACATAATGTAAAAAATGGCCTGTACACAGAGAGAAGAAACCCAAGAAAGACTGATAAGACCACCTCAGCTAAAGCAATAGAAAGCAGAGAGTTGGAAATGCAATGTTGGCGCATGCACACAAGTCAAGCCAATATTTTGTAGCAGACAATATCCCAGCAGAGAGTACAAAACTCATAATCTTCATGCTATACAGCTCAGATCCAGGATCATTGGATGTGATATTATGAGGATAGTTACTAATTAAGAGGAACAGAGAACTGGTCAGGGAACGAAGGAGTTAAAATAATGAGACTAGAACCTGCACAAGCTACAAATGGATAAAATGGATAAAAATTAATCCATGTCTGATTCATTCTCAACAACAAACTACATTTTAAAGATAGCTGAAATGAGGCAAATCCTACCCTAAGATAAAATGTAAAAAAAAACTTTTGTTTTTGTTGTTGGGTGCTTGCAATACAAGCCAAGGAAAGTAAGGGTTGTGACCAACTCTTAGACAATAACCTCAAAAAAGATACTGCCACATGCTGGAAGCATTCAATAGCCACTTTTACATGAGGTGATCTGAAGTTCAGCCTCCCACCTCTCAAAGCAAAGGTATCTGTCCTCTGGGGTAATTCCACCTCTTCTGTTGACTATGTTCCATTTTTCAGGCCCTGCTTGAATACCCAGAGGTTTAAAAAAAAAAATTAAAAAGTAAGCATCAGCATTTAGAGAAGGTGATGAAATGGCTGGGTACCTGGTTTCATCTTTTTTTTCAGTCCTCTCAGAGAAGACATCTCAATAAAAGGATTCCAGCTCCTTTCCACTGTGATCTAAGATCACTTGGATTTCATCCCACAAACATGGGAAACTAAGCTATCATTTCAGCAGTCCACACAAGACTGCTCTTGCAAGATAGAGCTCCCTGAGATCTGTCCTTCCCTAACTCTACTTGGACTAGTACCCACACTGTCTTTAACCTTGCTTTGTTTTCCATCACTGCAATCCTCTTCTCAAATACACTCATTAAAATACTTCCAGGCATGGAGTCAGTCAGTTGTGGAGTTCTCTCTCATGGTAAGCAACAACAGTCATACTACATGAAGGCTTTAATATAAGTCTGGAAAGATACTGTAGGGAAAAATCTCACCTCTAGGAAAGGTAAGTACGTCAGACAGCCCTCAAATACACTGCTGAAAATGATTGTTGCATTCTATAACATCAAGATTTAATTTCACACAGGCCCACTGGCTTCCCTTGTTGTGGATATACTCTTCAAACTATCTGTTGACTAAGTTAGGATGAAAACTTTCCTCCTTAATCTCTGCATACGCAGAGAACATTAAGACAAATGTCATGTTTCAGCCCTTTCCTTAATTTCTACAGGTTGTGACCAAAGCCAGAGAGCCCAATTTTCCTTCAGCACATGGGGATAAAAAAAATCTAAGGTGGTCACACTTAAGTTAATGGAATTGTACCCATATAAAACTGGTAAAAATAAACTGAGCCCTGAATCAGATTTTCAAGCTTAAACAGACTAGCAAAAAGCTCATGCAAATCACAGTCCATGGAATGTATGCAATAGCTGCCTCATCAAACCAGGATGCTGTGTAGAGATAACATGACACTACAACCATGTACTCAGTTACAACAATATAGGCAGCACTGTAATTACGATAATGACCACCCAGAGCTATTGTGTCTTTAATTAAGCCTTTAAGAGCAGGCATTTGCCACTTAATCCTAACTCACTGTAACTACTGCAGCATATCATCTACATTTTCACAAAGAATTACTGTGTCATATTTCTGTCAGAAAGATGAAAGGGAATATTTTAGTTCAAGTGGCATTCACAGAATGAAACTGTATGAAATAAGTGGGCCATAGATGTCCTTTTAACAGCACTTCAGACCAAGGAAATGCTTCTGTTCCCTTTCTTTCTCCTACTACTCTGCTTCTTCCCAGAGTAAACTGGGAGAAAGCAGGCAGGAGGGGCTACACAGAGCCAATATCACACCTGATTACATGGATGATAAAGCTGTGACAACAGATTTTAACCAGAATACAGCACGCAGCAGCAATGCCACAAACTAACAGTTTTCCAGTTTCTTTTAACACTTTACCATTTGTCACAAACAAACCAACAAATAGCTCTTGGTGCCCACCAACACTCTCTCTGCTTTCTTTGATTGGGAAAGCTTTCCTGACATCCCTTTCTATTCAAAAGTATTCTCAGCTAAAGTAATATACAGTGCAAAGGGGTGTAGTTATTTTCAACATCATTAACAAATAGTTAGGGGTATTTTTCTGACAATTGTTCTGCAAAAGTGAGGAATTCTTTCCAAAAATAAGCATGTGAGTATACAGAAGAGTTTGAAGAGTTTCTGTCTGTTGTGTGAATGGCACCACTGTTAACTCAAACATAGGGACACTGAGTAGCTCTGTCGGTTCTACTTGACTTTAACAGACTCAAAGGCACCAGAGACGAGAACAATTTTCTGCTTGTTTATTTGAGGGATTCTTATTCTAACTATGGAAACCTGACTCGGCCCAATTTCCACATCTTTTCAGTGTCTTCTTTGATACGAGTATTTTCACTCCACTATACTATTTGCCTCCATCAACTCAAATATCACATCCAAACAGTTTGATGAATGAGAAGAATTAAATCAAAAACTATGCAAGTAAGTAGTAGGGGAACTTAAAAGTGATCATCAGCCCCTTGTGTATTTCTGTATCATCACAAGATACTTTCAACACTGCCTTGCCATTGCACACCAGAGAAGAAACAAAAACAAGATTATTTTAAATTTTCTCCATAAACAAGGCAGGGTCTTTCAGTCAACAGTCAGCACTGGTTTAACCCAAGAACTCTGATAACTGCAGCCTTTCCAAAAGCACCCACATCCCACTATCCTACCAGACTTGGAGGTCTTCTCTGAGCCTTCTAGTCTTTCTCCAAGCAAGTATGTTCAGTTACTTCCCTGGCTGGCCTGTAAAATACTGAAAATAAAGCATTGTTTACATTACTGCGCTACCTGAATGACACATTTAAAAAAAAAAATCTTCTTTATCACCAGAAACATTCACTTCTCTTCTGCAAAATCCTATTTTGTTATTGTCTTTCAGACCTTTGTCATGCTTGTTCTACCGTTTTACAAGATTTTTCATAAGCCTTAAAAATACTCACTGTTCACATCACAGGATAGATGTCAACTGCTGCCTAAAGTTTCTTTCTTTCTCCTTTCCCTTCCTTTCCCACCCTTTGCTGGAGTGTTAAAATCGTATTACTTTCCCAAGCTGATCTCGATAATAATCCACAATGGATTACTCGAGCATGAGAGAAACTGATGCTGAGTGGCTCTTTTCCGCCACTTCAGGTGTAAGTAATACTACTATACCAGGTACACAGAGGCAACCTCCTAGCAAATTCTAATCTCCTGCCCACACGCTATGCAAGTCTAGTGAAATAATCAAGGCTGACACTGACTGGTAAAAAACTGAACAAAGTTATTTTGCATTATAGCACCCAATGCTTTATTCATACTACAAACCAAATTTTGCACACACAAGTGGAAAGATTTACTGATAAATATCTGTTGGCATGGACAAACTACCTGTAGAAAAATAGGTGTTTGAATGGTTAAAGGTGTTTGAAATGGTTGACGAGCACATGTGGTTCTTTTCAGGCACTTCAGAAGTAATTATTGTATCAGGTACACAAATGCAACCTCTTCTCTTTGTAAGGAAGTAATTCAAGCTTTTCTAAGGCATTCAGAAGGGTCTACAAGATTGGCCTATAGCCAGCATTGTCTGGTGGGGCATCGTTCAAAAATGTTTCTAGAAAACTTGCTTCCTACTAGCAATAACATAAACAAGATCTTTTATTGGATTGAGGATGGGAAGGGAAATGACAATACGTTTTTCATTCTTTGGCATCTAACCAAAGGAAAACAAAGATCAAAATGTAACTTCCAGTATTTCTGCTCAGTACAAGATTTTGTAGTCCACTGAAACTATTCAGTTTCATTTTTTTTATTAACTCCCTCTTATAGGCAGATAATTTTGAAATTAAAACACTTCAAAATATTCAAAAGCTGAAAGGAAAAATACTCTGCATTTCTCTAAATGAAAGGTATTAGTTCAACATTTCAGAGTGCTTCTCTTGGTGTTTCTGCTTTTAAAGAACGATCCCCCACCCCTGTGAGGATACAGCAATGTGATAGACACATCTTAAATTACTTCCCTAAGGTGAGAAAAAGGAGGTTCAGCCCTAATGAACCGTCCCTCTTGCCAACACTTTTGCATATCACCCTTAACCAGACCCTTCTCTCCAGGCTTGATGTGAAAAGGTCACTGGCCTTTTATCTAGAGAAGATAGACCCTGCGAAGTCCAACCATCTCTTCATTTCATTTGACACCAGAGCAACAACCTCTGCTTCGCTGCTACAAGGCAGGCACCTCCAAATGCCTGATCACATATCTTTCTACTACAACTTGACAGGCTTACAGTGTGAAGGATGTGTTAGAGTTCATTCCATTTGGAAAAGAACATCTTTGACTGACGAAATTGTATCTCTCTCTCTCTTTAGAAAATGTACTAAGTAATTGGAAGTTCTTCATGACAATTAGAATCACATCTCAAAAGTTGTCATGGATTTCAGCAAGCTTTGGATCAAGTACAGATATACAAAATGAGACTGTTTGGGTTTGATTTCTTGAAGAAATTTAGGTTGAGCCTGCAAATGTTAAAATATGTTCAAGCAGCAGCACAGTATGACTGACATACTCTCATACTTCCACACCTTAAGCAGGATGGATTTCCTTCCCCACACACAGACAACTGCCCCCCTTTTTAGAGCGTATTTATAAAACACAATAATATATTATTATTAATCAAATTCTTATATATATGCAGGATAGATTCCACTGGGCTGAATCAATCTTTCAGATACTATTTCTCATCAAGCTCTGAGACAGTTTATTTGAAAGTCATCCCTGGAGTGTGAAACGGGTATCCTTACAAAGATGTCTGAAATTCTATTCTCTCATAGCAAATAACCTTATCACAACAAATAACCTTATATTCTCTGGAAACAGGAGGATTCAATGATATTTTTTTTGTTTTTAAAGATCTTTTTCCTACTATCCTGGGAAAAATATCACCAGGAATTCAGCTGGTCAAACCTTTATGACCATAGAAGCATCTAGCTCCTAAAGACAAAAGGAAAGCAGAAGTCCAAATTAAGCATATGACTAGTAGCAAGAAATTAACAGATACATTCAAGTTCAAACTCAGCATCAAGTTCAAGCCATCATGGATGGGTAGAGAACAAGGTGCATTTTTGCTGAGGAAAACACAAAATCTGTGCCTTCTGAAGCTGTGCAGTTCACCAGTAGCAGCAAAAAAGGTGGGGAATGGTTCCCCACTCCCAGCATTCAGTGGCATACATTGTTATACACAGAACTGCTCTTGTTGAGTCTGCAGTGAGCCAACTGGAAAGCAGACAGAAGCAGGTACCGATATTACACCAGAACATATTGTCACTGCTAGACCCAATGTACCGTCACCGAAGCTGCCAATTATCCCCAAGTCACTGATACATTATTTTTTTTTAATCCCAGAGAATGATCTTTTGCTGGAGGCTTTTTCACACCCATGACTGAAGTATCCCTGGTGACATGTTGGCTAATTAAGAGCAAAATCCATCTCTTGATGAAATAACACTGCCACTGAAAGAGATTTCTACAGTTAGAAAAAAAAATGTTTAATCAGGCTAGGAGGAGCAGCATCCTAACACTTGCACTAAGCACGGGAAAGAGGTCTACAGCTAGCAATTAACAATGATGAAAAGGACAGTGATTTAAAGCATATTGCCATGACATTTTTATCAAAGTAAATGAGTTTGCTAGGCCCAGCGGCTGCATATGCTTATTGTCATTTAATGTTTGGATAGCAACACATCAGGCACTGGGTATCAGGAGGTGCCGAATTTAATAAGTCATTTTGACACTGGCGTGAAACGAACAAATCAGCATTCTGAGGAATGTGTTCACACTCCGAGCAGACAGGCAGACATCCTAAGCATGTGAGGTGACACCAATCAACAAAAAAAATGGGAGGCGGGAAAGAAAGGGAGTGAGAGATGAAAGCCAGGAGAAGAAACAGGCAGCGATACTCCGATGAAAAACTAGTTCTGTCCTGTCTGCTGTTTTGCCTGGTTGGTGTCAACAAGGCAAATTTCTTTTCACTAAGGCTGAGATACACTGTGTATCTTCGATGGCATAAATCTCATATATTATTTAAGCCCTACATGGATTATCTCAAATGAACTAAAATTAATGTCATGGAAATCTTTCAGGACTTTTCATTGCTTTAGCGGCAATGCAAAATTCCTGCCACGTGCACAGTTAATCAGAGCTTGTTTTTTAGCACAACAAGGTGCACACGTACTTTGAGAGCCTCTCAGACACTTTCTCTCCGAAGCCCAGAGGAGTTGTGCCTGTGTGAGCAAACTAAGGCTCTGGCTTTTCATGACTTTCAAAGCACCGGCAGCAGTTTTGATCCCAGCTCCTCTGCCCTCTGCAGATTGGCTGCTCGCTCTGTCCCTCGCCTTCCAACCCTATTTATATTCTCTTTACCTCAGGGTATGCCTGTAGTGCAGAGGTAGCTGAGCTAGCTATAGAACTCCCCAGCTCGGGTGCTGCTGTGGATGTGGTTGTGTGGAGCTCAGTGCAGACTAATTTACCCCCACTGTCCCTAATTCATTTAAAGTTACTTTAACCAGGCTTACCTGACAGACTCACTTCCCACCACCATGTCCCTGTCCTTACCTCTTCACTTCCAAACACTCAGTATTTCACCACCAGTCTTTTCACTGGGCTTGTCTACTTCTAAATTAAGATTCAAAACCCAAAAGAATTGTTGGTACAAATTCAAAAATCCTTTTGCATTTTGAGATTTATCTCAAACTGTGCTTTAACAGGGCTGACAAATTCCCTTTTTAGGCAGTCCTGAATGCCTAAAAATGCACATAAAAAATGTCTTGGAAGAAAAATGTCTTGTCCTTGTCTTGCAGAGCATCAGAAAATACATTAAGATATGATAAAACAACTGGTATGATTAAGAAAAATGAGGCATAAAGGAATATAACCTAGAGTAGGAGCAGCATTCAAAAGATGTGGTGGAAAGGGAAGAAAGGGGAGAGATGAAAGCGTCCTATTCATGTTCTGTCGATTTCCAATCCACATAAGTGAGAATAAATCTACTTTCCTCACATATACTGTTTGGACTTACTCCCCTCCTCTGTTTGGACTTGCGCTCTTCCTCAAAAGATAAAATGTTTGAGTTGGCGGTCAGGTAAACACATCAACAAAGCACGAAAGGGAAAATAAAATATCATTGATACTGGAACCAAGTAATTCTATCAACCTGCACAACCCACATTTAATGGGGTACACACTAAAAAATAAGGACAGTTGCTATTTTTCTGGGTTGATGGGAAGTCTCAAGAGAATAGCGTCAGGTTTGCAACATCAAGTAAAAAGTAGGCTGAGGTGATCTCCTTACTTACTAGAGGAACACCCCATCCCCAGACACTACTGCACCTAATCCAGTCAGAGATTACATCAAAAAGCTGGTAGTTATCCATCTCTTCCCTCCCTCCCCAAAAAACAGTGACCAAAAGAGTCTTCAGCACAGCTTCAGCACTGAAGCAGAAGATAAACATTTCAGCCATGAGCCTCCTGCAAGAGATGGTGCTTCATGCCCTAGGGAGATACAGGGCACAGCACCTCCCACTTCAGCAGGGTCATGCTCACCAAATTACACACAAATGGGGCACAGGCTGGGAGGCATTCCACAAGCCTGAGGGTTTGGAATTCACTAGGATCTCTCTGGCAGCACATGACGACTCTTTTAACTTTTTTAAAGTTAAAAGTGTGTTATATTGCTTGTTAAACTTTTCAATAAGGACTGAAACAAGAGCAAGAGGGGCTCTGGGATCACAAAAATCCTAGTAGCAGGAAGAACTGTATACAATGCTGGATAGGGAGCAAGGAACATGCAGCTGTGAAAGACCAGGGGAGCAGGATTATTGAACACGCAGTCTTGCAAGTGTATCTGAGCCATCCATCCACAATGTGCTAGAGAAGACAGAGGGGAGCACTGCTGTCAGCCAGGTATGAGAATCTTCTCATGGCCAAGATTACATCCCCCTCCTAGGATTTAGCTGGCTAAGCAAACAGTTTAGCTGGCTGAGTTCAAGATCAGCTCCGTCACTGATAAGAGCTGCTGTGAAGAAAGCCAGAAGCAAGGACCTCATTTCCCTTGGGAACCATTTTCAAGCTGAAGTTTTACCACAGGTCCCCACCTTTGCTAACTGTCAGGGAGCAGTGAGGGCAGGGGGCTCTGCAAGGGACAGGAAGCAAGGAACAAAGAGGGCTAATAAAGAAAGTTCCAGCACTGACCTCCCTGGCACAGAGTTGGGGCAGAAATCAGCAGGTCCAGGTCAAGATGAGGGCAAGAGGCAGTGATCAGTCAGACACAGTCCAGTGATCACACAGCAAGTCTGCAGTGCTGGGGTGCATCTGATGTCAAGCCAGGAATGCCAGTCAGCAGGCCCGGGTCTGGGTCAGAGTTGTGTCAGTACGAGACCGTGGCAGATACAGCTGCTGCAAGGCTGTGAGGGAGCACGGATATGGCCAGCAGTAAAACCTCAGCTTTAAAGTAGTTCCCAAAGGAAAGGATGGGCAGGCCATCTCTTCCAGTTTTCTTCACAAATGCTCTTATCAGTGAAAGAGCTGACCTTGGACTGTGCCAGCCAAACTCTAACCTAGCCAGATGAACTCCTACAAGAGGCCTGTGCCCAGGTCTGACAGCTCCGATGGCTCAGGCCCTGCATCAGATGTCTCTCACTGCTACTCGCAGGAAAGAACACAAGATAGAAAGGAGGGTGTTATGGACCACTACTATTCATCGTAAACTCCAGCAAGACTGAGGTAGAAGAAAAGAAAAATTGCTGAAGGCAAAACCAGTGTCTGTTACAGCAAAGCTTAACAGGCATATATCAGCTGCAGAAAATCAGTTCTCAAACCTCTGAAATTCAGTCTTTTCTCTGCAACCACAGGTTGCAAATATTTTCAAATTTTCCTTAGTGTTTAGAAGCCTGCTCATCTACATCCTAAGTCACTGCAGGAAGAGGAGCTAGAGCAAAAGGCAGAGGGAAGGCTTCTAAGACCTACATATCCTCCATTCTTGTTTAACTTTGGGGGGCAGGGAGAGAACCAACTGTGGATCCAAACTGAACATCAGTTTGTTCTTTCATCCTTCATGGAGAAGGTACATACAAGCATCACACAAACACCACACCTGTCTTCAGGAGGCAAAAGTTTGCACAGTCCAATTTAAATTACTTGTATCCCCTGGAATGTGTAAAAGGTACAATAAAATTTTTTACAATCTGAAACTATAATAGACTTTTCCCTCTTTTTTTTTTCTTGCCACACTCTCTCCTAAAACCTCACAGTTTGCAGCAGAGCATTTTGCCACCCAGTCGCTATATTACAACATTAATATTAGGCAGCAAAGGCATATCAGCCCAAGATGAAAAGATGCCTTGGAATCCTTCATATTTAGTTAATATATTTTCCTTACATGTAGTTATGCTGGCACTAACTCCGTGCCCAAGAGGGCAGTGCTGCTCTGGCAGTCTGATCAGAAGCTTCTTGGTTATCTGCCAGACACAGCATGAACATTGCACAGAGCCCTCATGGCCCTGCAGAAGAGTAAGAGCTTTTCCTCCCTGTTCTCTGAGCTGATGCTGCCGAGCTTTAAATTCAACACTGTCCCTAAGTCTGCATCACCAGAGCTACAATTAGGTCATGCTGGGAGTAAATGCTTCAAAAGAGACCAACGACACCTTAAGTAGACACCTTCCAACTTGGGAAGGAACACAAATCCACAAATATATCCCTTTGCTTCCAGATTAAAATTAAACAGAAGTGATACCAGAAACACTTTCCAAAAGACTTGTGGAGTCTGCAAACGCCTCTACTTTGTTCTATGTGCAGTAACCCATTTTGTGCCTCCTTTTTAAAACACTGGCTCTTCTCTACTCCTACACAGCTTGTTGTTAGGTTGCTTCATTCCAGTCGTGTTGCACCTGCTAAGTATGCTCTAAATCAGGGACACCACCCAGAGAGTTCAAGCTAAATAGGAACAGGAGAACTAGGCCCCAGGGGAGATTTACCCTCTGCATCTTCAAGCCCAAACAGCCCTATCTTGTCATTCTTTCAATTTGAGGTGGAGAAACCAGAATATTAAATCACATGAGGAGATGCCCAAGCGTGTCTGATATTTTTGCCTTCTTTTTCCCCTTGGCCTACCATTAAAAAAAAAATCAATAAGACCTTCTCTATAATTGGACAAAAAAAAATCTTATAATATCCAAATGTTGAAAGCAGTGACAAGTGAGCCATGTCAGGGAGTTTGTTTTACTAAAACAGGTACCACAGATGGAACAGAGAGTGGCCAATTTTAAAAAGAATGATTCAAAATCAGTAACAAAGCCACTGAATTATGTTGCCCAAATATATAACTCTCTGCATGTATCAGGTATTATACAGTAAAGAGGAAGTAAAAAAGTGGCAGACAGACAAGCTTATGGTCTCCTGTTCATTTTCCAGTCAAATTAGAATGATAGATGCTTGATTTCTGTCCCAGGCTTGCAGTTTTTGGAGACGCAAGCTGCAGTCTGGCCATATATGACACAACAAGGTTTGGCTCATTTCTAGGGAACAATAGATTCAAAAGGTGTGAGCTTGTAAAACACTTTCATGTTACTGCTACAAGCAACCTGCAGATATTAGTTAAAACTTCTATAAGAACAGTACCAAGATAAGAAAGGTCAGTTTAGAAGCATCTACAGGCTGAGTCTAAAAAGAGAAAAAACACCCTCTTTGGTGCTCCCAAATCCCGAAGCAAACATCTGCTGGCCGAGGGTTCAGGACTCTTATCAGCTGCTACTCTGACATCCACAGACAATTTCGCTGCTCTGACATTAGATGAGGAGCTATACCACCCACCGGAGAGAAGACAATGCTGGGAGAACAGAGATCACCACGAAATGGAAATTAGGTGATGGAACTGTCATCATCACAAAAGTCATGAAAAATGAAAAGCAAAAGGATAACACAGCCTGAGTAATAATACAAAAAGACTTTTGTATTCCATTCCTCTAGGTCTTCACTAACAAAAATAATTTAGTTTTCTAAAGACCATGTCCAGGCATTGCTAATGCACAATCTTTTGCAGTATCCATTTGAGGTAAGAATGCATCACTGCTCCTTTCTACTGAAATAGGCTGGGAACTGCCCTGTGTTCCTGAATTTTTCTGCTGGCTTAACTTTGGTCTTTCATTTAAAATATCTTTGTTTCCATGGACATTTCATGCTGGCTGAGGAAGCTAAATGATGGGAAATTACATTTTAATGATGAGTGCACAAAACAAAACAAAAACCTCATATGGCAACAGAAAGGCCAGAACTCTGAGTGGAGAAAGCCAGCATCCCACACAGCTGCTTTCTGGGTCCTAAAAAAGGATCCAAGTTAATGTTGTACTAATTATACCCAGGTGTAGAACGAGAGCTGGTTTTCATTTCTTTTCAATACAAACCACAGGACTGGTTTCCAGCCTAGATTAATTTGTCCAGGGGTCCTTTAAGGGGTGTGGTTTAATTTGCATCTGGCTTCAGTTTCAGGGTTCCCAGCAGTGGCACTTCTCTGAACTCTTATCAAATTAATTGGGCACTCATGCATAACTTAATTGGGCACTCATGCAAAAATTAATTTGGCATGCAAGCGTGAAGAAATTGGGTTCTCATGCATGAATCGATTGGGCACTGATGCATGAATTAACTGGGCGTGCAAGCAGGAGCTAATTGTGTGCTCAGGCAAGAGCTGATGGGGCACTCAGGCGTGATCTCATCAGGCACTCATGCGTGAACAAGTTGGGCGTGCACGTGTGAATGCAGAAAAGCCTGCGATTTCTGCCCTATACATTCTACCCTTCGCCTCTGTGAAAAGCACATAGGAACTGTTTCACGATCATAAACTTATCTTTCATCATAAACTCTACTTTCAACATCATCACAATCTTAGTATACTCTAATTACAAACTCCACTCTTAGCCCCATAGACCAGGCAGTAGGAATAAGCACTGTGTGGTGCACACTTTGCCCAGCACAGCACTGCAAGCACTGCTCCTAATGAACAAGAGCTTCCCTCCTGCGCTGAGCGCTTGTTAACACTTCTGTTAGCAGGCTTCTTTTATTTTAAAGTAAGAGACCTTCAGCTCAACTCCCCACATCTGCCACGTGCTTCTGGGGTCTCTGGAGACCTGTTTAGAGGATGCAGTCAGTCCCTCCATGCCCCACAGCACAGCAGCTTTCCTGGAGTTTCTCAGGCACACAGACTCTCCATGGATGGCACTCTTGAATCCCCGGCTGTAAGACACTGGGGGAGGGGCTCAGAGCTGACCCCATGCTATCTTGTCCCAGTCACCTTCCCATCCCTCAGGACTTTGTTCCAGCAGCCTTGAACTCTCCATTTCCTACCTGCTAACACACCATTTGCACCTACCCCTCCAGACATGAAGGATATATCACGATACCCCAAATTCCCGATATCACAATCAATACTCCTTCCTAGGCCTCAAAGTCCCTTAAATTGTTGCAGTCCCAGGCCATGTCAGACTTTGGTGCTGCCTGCATTCTGCACTAATTACTGTAGTGCACAAAACCACCTCTACTGGAGGAACTTTTCTTTAGGAAGTTAACACAAATTTCTTTCTAATCGGGCTCGAGCAATGAGAGAGATTAAGATACAAGAAATCAAGCACTTAAGAAAGCACCTTTTCTCCCCCTTTCCTAGACTCCACTTAAGCTAAACATACCTTCCTAAACTCAGCTCCTCTTATTTGCACCACAAGTTACACTTGGTTTGCCCCAATCATCTCATTGATCCAGTGGGCAATGCAGGAGGCTGGGGTTGTGTATGCAAATGTCTGCCACTCCTTCATGTGTCTCGCTAGGTGTCTTCCATCCCTCTGGCTTCCCAGTGTCACTCTGCTGGCGTAGGTCACCCATGGCCACATTCAAAGTCTCCTTGCGCTAGTCATCTACAGGCTGCAGTGATCCAGGCGTGCATCCCTTAGGTATGGAGCATCCTCTTTCGTACATGTCTTCTCTGCCATCTCCCTGATCGTATGTCTCCTCCAGCATCTCCCCATGCTGTCTGCGCTCTGGCACTGTGGGGTCCTCTGAGGGCCTGGCATTTAGGGACAGCATTTCAGCTTCAGAGCCAGCTGCCACCTGCACAAGGCAGTTCACGCTCACCTCCCATGCTGACTATCCTGGAACCCCTGGATGCCAAACCCTGCCAGGTGTGTCCAGTGCAGCAGTGGGGAGAACTCATGGTGCACTTGGGGGATGAACTCATCGGGTGCTCATGCATGTACTAATTGAGCATTCATGCATGAGTAAATTGGGTGCTCATCCAGATCTAATTGGACTCTCAAGCGTGACTTGATTGGGCTCTCAAGCATGAACTAATTGGGTGCTCATGCGTGAACTATTTGAGCAATAAAGTGTGCACTAATCGGGCACCCATGCGTGAAGTAATTGTGTGATCAGGCGTGAACTAATAGGGTGATCATGCATGAGTTAATTAGGCACCCACACCATGCATGGACTAAACTGGCACTCATGCAGGAGCTCATTAGGCGCTCATGCACAAAGTAAACCCTACAGTTTAATCTCAATACCTTCCACCCCTCGCCTCTGCAGCACACATATTTAAGGGATGTTTCAACACACAAACGTTACCATCTCTACTTTCAACATCTTCACAGTCTTAATATACAGCAATTATAAACTTCATTCTTCCTCCCTGCAGAACAGACAGTAGGGATTAGCATGGCAGTGATGCTCTTTAAAATCTTGGTCCTTCTCCCCCAATTCACATCATAGAAACATTTAGGTTGAAAAAGATGCTTAAAATCATTGAGTCCAACCATTTACCTAACACTACCATGTCCTTAAGTGCCATTCCTCCACAGTCAGAACACCTTATCCATCACAAAGTCTACCCTTTATACTGTGGACCAGACTGTAAGGGATTAATACCATAACCAAGTGCGTATGCACTTAGTAAAATTCTAGCTGCACCCCAGGGAGCCAAACTGCAGGAGTTATCACCATCATCACAGTCTGAATTTTCATCTATTACAGGCTCTACCCCTTGAGTTGATGGGCTAGATTATTGGGATCAACCTCATCACAATCTGACTACACCTACTCTTCACAAACTTCAAGCCCCATCCCTATGGATCAGACTGTAGCGATTACACACAGCCTGAACATGTATTATCATGCCCCTTGGAGCATACATTGCAGGGGGCACTGCATTCATGCCTGAGTGTCCCATGAAGTCACACTGGAATGCCCAGCTAGTTCCTGCTTGAGTGTTCAATAAGCTCATGCATGAGCACCCAATCAATATGTGCATGAGTGCTCATCCAGTTTATGCATGGGCACTCAAATAATTCACACCTGAGTGATCTATCTGTTCATGCATGAGGGCCCAATCAGTTCATCCTTGAGTGCCCAATGAATTCAAACGTGGGTGCACAATTAATTCACATCCAAGTGCCAAATTAATTTATGCCAGACCACCCAAGTAGTTCGTGCATGAGTGCCCAGTTAGTTCATGCATGAGTGTCCTGCGAATTGACACTTGATTATCCAATTAATCCCTGCATGGAGGCACAATTAATTCATGCTTGAGCACCCAATTAGCTCACACATGGGCATCCAATTGGTTCAAGATGCCCCATTTGCTCACACGAGACTGCACATTCAGGTCACACATGATCACTGAATTCATGCATGAGAAGCCGGCCATTTCATGCATGATGGCACAGGATTTGCTCCTGCATGAGCACCCATGCTGACACTTGCATGAGCACCTGATGATCTCATGAGTGCCACACTGGACACACGAGGCAGGCTTCAGCAGGACTGTGAACTGCTCTGTGCAGGTGGCAGCTGCCTCTGAAGCTGATGTAAATGCCCATGGCATCCCAAAAGGAGCCTGCAGTGCCCCATCACAGAGTTATTTACAAGCAAGCAGCAGACACAAGAGAAAGAGATGTGGAGGGAGAGGTGCCAGAGGAGTCACACAGAGGGAAAAACAACAGACAAGGATGAAGCAGGGCAGAAAGCCCATCAAAACTGGAATTGCAGACAGGGAAAACAGAAGGCTCAGTTAATGTTGTTCAGGATGTGGAGCAATGTCCAGAACAGTTGAGCCATTTGGTGGACCATTTTATTGCCCAGGTTGGGAAATACCTGTGTTGCATCAAGAGAACACTCTACACCACACATTTTGTCTGGAAAAAGCCCTACAGCTATTTGAGTCATGAACCTATCGGTACCTCCAGCAGTGATGGCGATCTTTACTTGCACTATTGTCATCATCTGCTTTGTATGCTAGAGTATAGTAAATAAATGAAAAATCTATTGTATTCTTAGCTTTGTGCTTTGCAAGAAAAAGGTATTAAATTTGTTGAAAGTGCTCAGCATATGTTAACCCAAGTAATGCAGTCTACAGGGGCAAGGGGCGGCATATGTAATACATGTATATTCAAAATATGGCTTGATTACATTTGTTGCAGGAGCAGGGACTGAAGTTCTTAAAAGCATGAATTCGGATTGTTATAAAATTAGTCCATACAGTCTAGCCCACTGGGATGAGGGTTGAAGTTTGTGAAGAGTACATATATTCAGACTGTGATAAAGCTGAGGCACATCCTTTCCTATTTATCTTCCTAATACTAAGGATCTTGTTCAGGTACCTTCAAACTCTATTTCCCACGCACTTACTCATTGTTCACACCTACTACTTCTCCAAGACATAACAGCTGAAACACTTATAGCCCAAATGTCCAATACCAGAACCAAGGCTTCCCGCTGAGCCTCAGAGTCACTCAAATTATTCCAACCCCAGATCATGCCTGGCCTGCATTTTCCAACAACTACTGTCCTGGGCACGCTTCCTGCTGCCAGCAAGATAGCCTTCACTAGGGGGATTTTTACTTAAGTTACTGCAAATTAATTCAAATTTCTAATCACCGACTTAAGTAATGAGAAAGAAGAAAGAAAGCTATTAAACATTTAATAACCTCAACCTTTCCTCCTCACTTCCCAGTTTAAGCTTCCTTACCTTTCACCACAGTTTACACACAGTCCATCCCAACCTCTCTGGTGATGGGCAGTGCAGGAGGGTTGTGTTGTGTGCATAATATTTTGCCATTGCTCTGTGTCTTTCACTGGGTTTCTTCCACACCTTGCAAACCCCAGGCTTCCAGCCCTAGCATGGACTGGATGAAAGACAACATACCACTCCTGTTCTAAGGACACAACTAAGTAGTATTTTTTTTTTTCAGCCAGTGAAAACTGCACCTAACATCCTTCACTCTCTTTTCGTAGCAATTATACAGAAAGCCTTGCAAATGCTCACAGTATTCACAGCAATATAAAAGATCAGGGCCTCAAGAACATGTATAATGGTGAAGAATAATGTTTTATTCTTAAGAAACCGTGCAAAACCAAAACTGGTTCAGTGCAATATTCACCACACCACAGGAAACAAAACAAAATCAAAAAGAAATACTGTGATTGTCAAGCACATCTCAGTACCTCCCAGACTACTCTTACACCACTCTTGCCACGCAAAGCATTCAGCAGTGCAAGTGGCCGCCTATACCAGAATGATAAGTCCTTTGCAACAGGCAGCCTGGATTGCATTTGAAAGACTGGCCCGTTTACTGCATGCCTCTGCCAAGATATATCTTAACTTGCACCTGACTTTGAATAGCAAACCACTTAGCAACTCATAATACGATTTCTAATCTCTAAAATCCCACACTACCGACTAAAGGCAGGAGGCTTAGGCCTTGAAATGCCAAAGTGTTAAAGAGTTGCATTGACAGAAGCAGCATTTGTTTTGGAAAGTCTTCAAGAGTATTGATACCAGATCAGGGCCCATCAGAGTCTGTCAGCTGAAAGTCACTTCTCATGTTCCTCTCTGTGTTGACTGGTATACTTGCTAAGATGTCTCTCAAGCTATGCAAAGTCAGGAGGGAAAAAGCTGTAAACTGATCAGAGTGAAAACTAAGCCTGCTTTGTGGCTATGTCTTACCAGCGCAGAACAGCTGGAATTTGTGGCCATCATGGTTGTAAAAGTACTACTGTGTGAGCTTAGGACTGTCACATTCCCAGAGCCCTCTCCATCAGGAAAGGGATGAGTATTTCCTGACAGACAGGAGACTATCTACGAGTCAAAGGTTTGCCAAAAAGCATATTCTGAGTCAGAAAGGAATGACACTTCACATTGCTGAGATTTAAATCCTGTAAGCACCATTTCCTGTCTAAATAAGTACAAATCAGTTTAACATGGCTGTCTACAATGGCAAATAATCATGATTTATCTCAGCTGGCATCTCAGTGTTTAAGGGAGCCTCCAGCAGATATCTACAGGCAAGAACCAAAAATGAAGAGCTGAAGAATGGGAACTGTTCTTCATGTACTATTGTCTCCTCTTCACCTTGCAACATAACCAGGACTGACAGAGAAGAGGGATGGACAGTTTGGGCATACACTTAGAGCCATGCTGCCTCAGTGGACCCATGGAAAAGAGCCTGTCCCTTCTTCCACCAGGCAAAACCATGATGCCACCCCACCTCCCATGGTTGTCAAACTACCTGAAAATGCTGGTAGGGGCCACTCCATTCCAGGCAATGCAGGAAGTCTGTCTCACAAGTCTCCTGTGCTCTAGCCAACCACTCTGGGCCATTTAGCTTAACCACACACATCTACTTCATCACCCAGTCCCCAAATCAGCATGGAAAGTAAATGAACACCATATCACAAGAGCCCGGTGTTTAGATGCACTCTTATTCCCTACCTCAATCCAAATTTCACATTCCGCTACAAGCTGACAAGATAATTGTTAGGTAATTACACTGTCTTCATTTCCAAGTGCAGCAAAGATACAGCAGCAAGAGAATGTACTAGCATGATAAAAATTGCATGTTTGTCTGCTTTTCAAAAATTATCCAGCTGGCTTGTACATTACCAAATCAGTAGTAGGCTGAAAAGCAGCGCTGGCTGGAGAATGCTTCAGAGATCTGAAGAACATCTGAATCTGCCGTGAGGACCTACCAATGTATGTGCAATGTTACAGGCCTAAACAGATGAGAAATAACAGGGGCATGCATATATGTCATATTCTTTGGGACAAGCTTTGGATAATCTCAGTTTATGAACCTTACCAGCAATATGCCCAGAATATCTGGAGAACACTCCAGATCCATCGATTGAGATGTTCCAAAGCTTCTTTTATTTTGCACCAGGGTGTCTGCAGCTTTTCACCTATCTTCAGATACTTTCTCCATCACACATAAAGTGCCAGAAGAGAGATATCTGGAGAATCTTACCAGCTGAAGGGATGAAAAGAGCACTGTGAGTAGACCAGACAATTTCAGAATGCCTTTATTTTAAACAAAAGACTGTTGATACAGGACACTAACCAAAACCAAGTTGAGGAAGAATTTATCCCAGTTAAACTCAAAAGCCTGGCTGTATATTGCAGCACCATAATTTGCAGTTCAATAGCTTTGAAAAATAAACTAAGATTCTTGGAGGAAGTAGATGAAAAGGTGAAGCAGTGGATGATTTTAACAGTAACAGGATCTTTTTACTGACACAGGAAGGATTCTTGGGACATCTCCCCGTAACCAGGAAGACTACAGCAAGGCACCATAGCATGCTTAAGGCAAAGAACCTTGCCTCATCTGCATAAGGCTGGTGCCATTTCCTCAGCCTGCTTGGTACCACAGTCTAAGAGCACCTCTGAATATTGATGGCACAGGTAAACTGCTGCTGTGTTCAGATAACCCAGGGAAAGGCAAGGCAAAGGGAGGTCCAAACCCATGGCTGACATGAATCAACCAGCTCTCTCAGAGTTCGAAGAGTTCATCCAGCTTAAGACTGAGCCCTGTTTATATATTGTTTTCCTCTTCAGAGGAGTAACTGAAATTGCCATCACAGATATGCTTTTGAGGTTGCCTTGCTAAAGCAACCTTGATGAACCTTGCTATTCATCACAAGCAGCACATCTGAGCACTGCAGTCCCCACTAAATCAAAGCATGCCATGACGTCTGTAATTCTTAATCAACACTTTTGAATTTACACTCTCCTCAAACACCCTTAGAAAAAAACCAGAGTGGACACCAATTTCCCTACTGGTGCAAATGAGTGAATTTCCACAGAAATTGAGAAGCTTGAGCCAGTTTCAACAAGCTAAAAATTCAGATCTTGTCCTGTTTCTGCTCCTGCTTAGAGTCGTTTCGAGATCGGGCAGAGTTCTTGCAGGATGAGTAACAATGAAGCAGTTATCTCCTAAAGTAGCTTTCATGCAGAGGTTTGCAGTCCTTGGCAAAGGAGGTCTCAATACACACAGGTTTTAATTGAGGCAAAGGAAGAAGTGATTTGGTTCAAGTCTGTTGGCAAAACAACAGCCAAACAAGGATATGCCCAAGCCCTGGAGACCAGGCTTCAAGATGCCTGTTTCCCAATTATGTTAAACCAAATAGCTTTTCAGTGAGGGACTTGAAAACGAGGAACCTTTTCATTTTTTTTATAGTGCTGAAAACCACAGCTACCACACTGAGACACATTTCTGAGCTTTAAAAAAAGGCTGCTTTCAACTTTCCTAATTTTCACTGCTTATAAGCCATGACTTTACAGAACGATTTTATTTTTTTTCCTGTGTAGTTGAATATGCCCTGTATCTCGAGGGTAATTTTGGCTTTAATCTGCTCTAAATGCTAGAATGTTGGACAAGTGAAGCATTTGATGGTGATGATAATGAGTAGCCCATTAAAGGTAATTTTTAAAAAGTTAATGAGCTCTTACCAAGGGACCGACACGTACTGTAATGAAAAATGTTTGCATAAAGATTATAGCTTTCTTGCTATTTATTTTACTTTATAGAGAACCTATAAAACTTTTTAATATGCCTTCAATTAATTCAGCAGTTTAGATGATGCTTGAGTTTTATTTTCATTCTTGCTTTGCCATAGTAGGTTACAGAAATTTAGTTACCTAAGGAAAGCAACTGATATCTCAATCACTCTCTTTTACCACTATATTCACTATTGAATGTCTAGGGATTCAATTTTTTTTCCCCTCTGCTTAATTAAGGGAACTCAGCAACAAAGTGATTTAGTGATAATGACTCTAGCCATTTTTTCAGCTGTGTGGTCACTGTTAGCCACTATTTGAATTTACCAGCATAAATAAAGCCCTTCAGTGCCTAAACAAAGTTAAAGTAGCAATAAATTAAGCTTGCCATGTACACTTGGTTAAACCTTCAGCCAACATAAATACAAGCAGCCTTTTGCTGTGATTTGCTTGGTACAATGACATCATACATTTCCAAACAGAACATGAAGACCACAGCCAAAAAGCTAACACAATTCCCTTACGTGAATCAAATTACAACAATCTAGAGTTTGTTGCACTGACTGTTCAGTTTCTGGCTTCTATGCCATGTGCTCTCATGTGACCACATTATAAAATAATCTATATGGTGATCTCAATTTTGCATTTTCTGCATGATTACATTTTGGCAAGAGGACTCCCCATGTCATCGCTCTCTGCAGGAATGCTTTGAAAGTTACTGAAAAGTCAGAATTTGCCAGCTCAGAGTCAAATCAAACCTTGTCCTCCTGAACGAGATCCTAAGAAGAATAAAGGCTACAAAGTGCTGTGTCCAGAAACAGACAGAAAGGCAAAAATCAGGGGTAGAGCTAACCAGAGCTAAACCTAGCTAGGGCTGATTAAAAGGGGTTCTGCCTCTTTGGATGGCAAAGTTTTTAGGTGGTGAAGAGATCAACAAGAGGACAAGAAAATTGCCATGTTATCTTAGATTGTCTCAAAGCAGGCCTTGACCATAATTCTGCTCACCTTCTGATCCATTAGAGCCTCTCCCAGGGAATGTGTCTGCACAGCAGGACAACACAGAGCTCAGAGGCAGCTGAGCTATCTTTACAAAAAGCAGCTGCATTCTTGAGTACATTCCCATGACAGCGCTGCAGTCCCAGGAAGGGCTCACTCAGTCCATCAGCACCACAGTGAGCCTGGGTCAGAGGCACAAACTTCCACAATAAGGGCAGTACCTGAAACCTTCTTCCAGAAATAAGTCTGCTCCTCCTGAGGGTTGTTATGCCCTGCAGGGTGGACTCTGGCCAGCTGGGACTGGCCAGGAGCAGCCGATGAAGAGCAAAGCATTGGGCTCCTATTTGCATGAGAAAGGGAGATCCTCAGCTGGCTCCCACAGGCAGTGCTGGTCATTCTGCTCTCAGCAGAGGAAGCATCACTTCTGGTGCACCTGCAAACAGCCTTTCCAAAAGCACAGTAGGCAGCTTTGCTGGACTACAGCACAGATAATTTTATATTATTGCTGCTTTAAAAAAAATAAAAGCCAGAAGTGTTGGTGGATGCTGACTAGATTTAACCCAGAACTACAATTTACTTGTGAAGGGTCATACTCTTGTATTTGTTCTCTGTTAAAAACTTCTTTACTAAATAGAGCAAAACAGTTAAACTTCTTAATGCAGAAAGAATCAAATGAAATATAGCATCACAGACATATTATTGAGCCACAAATTAACAAAGTATGAGAGAGAGGGAATACCTCTCTGAGCCTGGGTACATGACAAAGGATTAAAAAATGAGAAAACTTAATAACTAATTGGTTATAACTTTATGGTGTAGCCATGAAAATGGCAATAAGAACATTTTGCCTCAACCAGTCTCGTGCTGAGATGTATAATTTTATGTCACTTTTTATTTATATTTTCATCACAAAAGTCTTATCGAAAGAGAAGCACTAGAAAAACTGGGTGAGCCTGGTCTTCACAACAGATTATACTTTTACAGTATTTCAAAAATGAAGAGGTAGAGCAAAATCATGCATATATCAGCTTTTCTCTACTCCTTCTTTATTCTCCTTAGCCTGTGTTGAGTAATGATTCTTGCCTACTTAATCATGACATATTAAGGATGAAAAAGATTTCACATTGGTTTTCTCCCCTCCTATTCTTTTTATTATTCCTTCTGAAAGATCTGTAAAAGGTTGAAATATCATCCAGGCCTCTATGAAGCCAATCAGCACAATGCTTATTAGGCACAAAAGCTAAGATGTGATCTATTTTTAATTAAGCCATCTTTGAACAATGCAGCATAAGGAACCTGGCTTTTGAATTGCAAGGCAATCAGTGAATGGGTGGTGAGTGAATTAAAAGTAAACAGGAGGAAGAATTCCTAATACAGGGAAGGCTCAGGGAAGATTAAAAAAAAAAAAAAAACCAACACAAAAAACCCCCGCCACAACTTTTCTCAAGGAAAGAAAAAAATGAAGATTTTCTTATAATTTTGAGGGTACAGTACATTCTCTATTTTGACTCACTTTTCAAAGCCACATCAGGTTGTTTGTAGAAACAATTTGTTAGCAAATACATGGTTTGCCTCTGCCTGGAACATTAGAAACTGCAACATATATACAACACTTACTGATGTTTAAGTATCAATCAGATTGTGTATTATTTGAGCAGAGTACACATTCAAGTCCACTTTACACCGTTATGGAACAGACTAAACAAACCTGACCTCAGGGGTGACCCTCATAGAATCCCTAAAGATTGCAAATGTATAGTAGGCAGTCACCATGAGACTTTTACAGCCTGGTAATGGCATGCAAATGACACTCTGTCTCTGTAAGGCAGCCAAATTCTGGGGTTGTATATGAGAGTAATTTCCTGAAGAATTTGGGGAAAATGTGATACTTTTCCTTTTATGTATGAAATTCACATCTCGTCCTTTTACTAGAGGACTACAGGGAAAGCACTCACAAACTTATCACGGAGCCGTACTGTTCCCTGTAGCAGCACCTCTCCAAAACTTGCCCTCTCTAAGCGAGGTGGCCATGTGTCCCTGGGACACAGAGAGCCCAGTGTTCCAAGCCCTATTACCATACCCAAGGAAACCTGCTGAGCAGCTCACTGAGCTATCTGTGTGAAGCATTCTCCTCCAGAGCCCAGCTTCATGCAGAAGATGAGGAGAGATGCTCTGAATTGCCCTGTGGAGGATCCATTCTCCCTCTCCTTTATACAAGATACATGGAAACCAGATATGGTTGGCTCCTTAAAATCAGTAAAGGGGAATCCTACTCATAGGCCTCAGGGCTGACTTTTTTTTTTCCAATTGAATATACAGAATGGAATGTCTTGAGCTGGAGGGGACCTTTAGAGGTCACGCAGTCCAAACTCCCTGCCATCTTTCACTGAATCAGGCTGCAGATTGTTCAACTCAAATGAAGCTGTCTAGTGGGTCTCACGCCAGTGCAATGGGTGAAGGCTTAGCAGTGGTTGCAGCACCACTGGGGATTAAGCCAATTTTCACAACGGCAGCCACACCTACATGTCACAGACGTAAATTCTTGTCCATACAGTTCATACCTTTCTTGGCACTTTCAGCGCTGTAGCTGTGTTATTCCAGTTATGCTTCAAGGCTTCCACTGCAGCTGTGTATACACTTGCCATAAATCAGCTTATCTATTCCCACTGGAGCTCTTAGCAGAGGAAAAGAGACAAGAAGGGAAAGGTAAATGTGTCTTCCATAACCCTTTGTACTTCTATGTACACTGGCTAGTAAAGGTCCAGGATCATCCTGGCATAACACAGAGGAACCCACTTGTGGTTCCACCCTGGGCTTTGAGGAAACAATCCACTCTAGTCACACTGAGTAGCAGCTCCCAAAGGACAGCCTGCCATGGCCACACTCTCTCACTCTGTTTTTATGAGAGCTTACAGATGGACATCTGTTTTAAGATATTCTTGTGACCACAGGGACTCAGGAGGGCTTTTTTTCCTCCCTGCCTGGCCATAAGACTTCTGCTGGCCTTTGGGGTCCTACCTGTGCTTTTCACTAGGTTGCTGATGTGTTGCCACAGTGTGCTCCCTGCACAGACACATCGTGGATTACTAAAAGCAAAATCCAAATCACTGGATCACAGAATAAGCTGAGCTGGAAGGGACCCAAAGAGGAATGCAGCAGCCCCACTTTTTTGCATCAATTTTCAAGAGGTGTATTTGTACTCATATGACACAATTGCTTTCACCTGACTGCCCCTGCTATGAGACCCAGGTTACTACCTGGAGACAGGACTGTACAAAGGCTCACACGAAGTCATTATTTGGCCCAATAGGTGAGGATTCCTCCTTTTGCAATGCTGGCATTAAATGGAGACACTGGGAAACATTGCCAAATGTTACAAAGTAGTGGTAATTTAACATACCTGCTCTGTGGGGCACTTAGAGCTTCCTTTGGAATGTGCATTTCTCTTCTTCAATGTGCTGCTGTTTGAGGTTAACCTTACATGAGGACTCCAAAGGGCTGCAGGGAGGAAATGTGTTGGGCTCCTGTGCTTTTTAACAAAACAGGTTCAGGGAGATTTCATCACTTTCAAGACCCACTCTAGTCATTTCTTCCTTTTCCCAGTGCACCTCTTTCTTTCTTCTTCCCAGAATCACACTGTTAGTAAACGGTTTTCTTCCAATACATAACATTACAAATCTATGTGTATTTTCCTTTCCTCTGCAGTTCCAGCCTCTTCTGGAGAATTAAGTTATGCATACTGCATGAAAATAGGACCACAGGCTGGGCCCCTACAAGCTGCTAATTGAAAACCTTGTCAGAAGTAGGAGGAAGTGGCAAGAAACTTGGCAGGCCCTCCTGCTTTTCATGCTGTACGTAGCTCTTGGTACTTATGAATGGCAGCTCTGCAGTACTTTGCAGAGGTTTACAAGTTGTGCCAGTGCTGTCTCTGCAATTATAGAACAACATGTTCTTCTCTATGAGCTGAAAAAGAGAAAAGAGCATTTATATTCAGAAAGCCACATCCTGTGTTTTTCATCCAGGTAATACTGCTGTTGAAATGGAAGTGAAGAAGGCAGCAGACAAGACTTCACATCAAGCTTATTAAACATGCGTGGCTACCAGCTATAGAAAACGCTGACGAGGCAATATTATGCTTTGAATAAGAAAATCCATGTGCTAGATTCCTGGCAAAGATGATCTTATTCTGGAGTAGGTAAGAAAGTCCAAGTAGGCACAGGAAAGATGTCTGGACCTGATTTTCCAATTCTCAGTTGAATCTTGCTTCAAAACATCAACTCACATGGGAGCTGAAGAATTCAGCCACATAAAAAATTACTACAAATTACCTGATATGAAATGCTTGCATTATGAAAACAGGGATGATTTTGCATCTGTTAATGAGGATAATGACTAATATATTCAGGCACTAGACATGACAGCTGTCTGTATGTTTTTAGGGGCATGTATTTTTAGATGCCATTTATCTCCAAACACATTAACTACTACATTCTTCCTAAGTGCTCCAAATCTCCGAAGCTTAAGAATGCAGGTTAAATTTCTTTCTGCTTCTGCATCACCCAGTTACATCACTGTCTCATTATTTAAAAGCTCTCACAAATCTGCTACTTAGATCCTCAGCTAAGTGCCATGGTAAAGGGAAATGGCTAATGCCAATTTGAAACAAAACAAATTTGAAATCACAGTCCACTGAAACACTGCTTAAATATAACTGCACTGCCTGCTGCTCCATTTTAACTAGTTTAATCGCTTGCTGACCAAGCAGGGCTTATAACTGCTAAGGAATATATGCTTGTACTTTTCTCCTGTTTTTCAAAACCAAAGATTTGCAACACAAACTCCGATTTTAAGACAAAAGTCACCCCATTAAATCTTAACAGATGTTTCTCAAGTTTAGAAGATTAAGAAAGATTTCGGCATCAAAAATCAAAGAAAATATTCTATGACCTTAAAAAAGGATAAATCTCAAAGCTCTAAACAAACCAAAAGTCCACTTTGACAGCAGCATCTGACTGAATTGATGAGATGCTATTGATGTTTGGATTAAACTATGCCTCTGTGATCAAGTACTCAAACATGGGATAAAAGAGGAATATATTCTTTAATCCCACCAACTAATTTTGTGTAGGCAGCAGTTGCAGAAAGCAGTGGTTACAGAACAAACATTGGAAGTGGCTTCACTTTTGCCTATCGACAAAGCTATTTTTATTTCATTAATTCACCAAGTATACTACCAGCGTTTAAACTAACACGGGGAAATCTATATCAAGCACAGTATTCTCCACAAACAAATCACTGAAAATTTCAAAGTCATTAAAGGTAGAATCAATAGGATATGATTCTGAAGGGCTAGGAAGATGCAGTGCTAAAGTATAATAGAAAAATTAGATATTGATTTTTTTATATAATCTTGATACACAAAGTAAACAACACAGGAGATTCCAGTTCTGGTTTTATAGCATGTCTTCTCCAAAAAAGAGGAAGGGTTAGAAGACACTAAAGTAATTTGTTAATTACTGTCTTCATCTATCACTCTGTAATAGTGATAGTCACACCCTAGATCTCTAGAATAAGACTACCTGACATATGCTTTCCAAAACTCCTGGCAAGAGAGGAAGTGAAGCAAAGCTATGCTCCAGATGCTACATTACTAAGAATCCAGATGGGAGAAACTCTAACACAAAACCAGCCACCTGGATACCTGGATCCTCATCTGACTACAGCTGGGAAAGGGCTTTGGGGTAAACAAGAATCTGACCTGTAATGTATAAACAGTGGCATTACATCCACTGCTGCACTCTGGGATGCTTCCTGGGGTTCAGCCCCACTGTGAGAAGGATAATATGGGAAGGAATGGGAACAATTATGGCTATTTGCACAAAGTCCAGTCCCACTGTGACACCAGATTGCACCTTGAACTGTCAACATATGAAGCTCTGCAACCTGAGCAAACAGCTGGGTACATCATTTTGTGGGGTGGAAAGGCCAGTGTTGAACAAAATAGATTCTCAGGACACAGGGATCCCAGATCTGCAGAAGGCAGGCACAGAGGGAGGGAAAATCCACAGGGAGTGAATTTGTGTTCCAAATAAAGCTTCCCTGCTCATGCACACAAAACAATATCTGAACTTTTTCTTCACTTGAGGCACTCAAGAATGTGATTCTGAAGTAATTTACTAGAGAATTATGTCATTTTAGGGGAACTCCCATCAGTAAATATTTACTCTGAGAATCCTTTCACTAAAATCAAGGGCAAAAATGCACCCTGATCAAAGGGATACAGTAAAGGTAGGCAGCCATTCCCAGAGCAGACTCTGTGGTGGGGTTGTGAATCCACTGAAGTGAGTGACAAACTTCCCATTGGTTTCAAAAAGGATCAGACATCACCTCTAATTCTTTACTCTTCTGCCTCTTTTGTGTTACTTCTGTTTCTCTTAGCAGCTGCTCCTTCTACATGTAAGGAACACCTACTTTCAGATCCAGATTCATATGTACTGTTATTTTATTGTGCACGCATGAGAAGAAGTAGTAAGTCTGTAATTCTGAGAACTGTTCCCGAGAAGAGCCAAGCACCCCCAAGCTGAACCAAACTAACCCATACATTTGGCAGGAATAGGCCCAAATTAACCAATAGCAGCTGCCTTGCACTCAAGAGATGTGGCAAAAGTGACAAACGATAACATGAACCATAAAAGTGAAGAATGAAAATAACAGATGGTGTCTTTGCCTGACTTAGAAACCTAAAAAACGTGTATTCTCAGCTTTGAGGGAGTCTAGACTCTCTATCATTTCTTCAAGCACAGTTAGATGCACATTTGCAGGAAGAGGTTGGATGTAAACAAAACTTTATATTGCTATCAGTTTAGTCTGTCTTTCCAGTCACATGATCCTAAAGGATGCAAAACCACACAATAATTTGACTGGAAAACACCAGATGAAAAAACTGTATGTGGCAATATGCTATTTGCATAAAAGTATTATGTTTCTATGTTGCAGAAAAGTACATAGAATATTGGCAAAAAGTTTGATCTATTTCTGGTTTGGGGTTTTTTTAATTATTTTCAGTTGGGTAAAATAAATATTTGCAATTTTTCTTCAGAGTCTCTTAAACTCACAAATAGATCTTATTAGAAGCTTATGCTTCCAGAATCATAAATATGAAACCAAGAAACACCAGTGGTTATGATTTATATAGCTGGTCTGTGACTATTATGCAAAGACAGGTTTTACCATGACAATTATACTTAGGTAATTCTGACAGTTTTCTTTGTGTTGCTAAGGAATTCTGTAAACAAACCCAATAAAACCACAGAGTACTTCAATAGCAGTGACAAAATTTTGTAGCCACAATACTGAGAATATGGTCTAATTATTCTATAAACACACTTTGATTTGTTTACTTCAGTGTCAAATTAACTTCAAATATGTACCAACAGTCACTGATTTGATACGGTATACAATGCTGCCAGTGACTGCTTTCATTGTGGTGTGTGTAAATCTATCTCTTTTTAAAATGAGTTCATTTCTGAAAGCGTCTCTGCTGTACATTGTGAATACTAAACAGGGAAACACATATGCAACTTATTTAAAAGAAAATTATTTCCAATTAATTTTGCTATGATCCAGCATATTTTGGCTCTGTTTTATTTTTCCTTTTGCACAGTAGAATGAATATTTTTTAGAAAGATTAATAATTCATGGCGTAGAGAAACAAATTATAATCTTACTGGGGGAAAATGAGCTAAACTAACCTCATCTCTATCCACGCAGTTGCACTGAACCAGTAGGTGTGCCACTTTAAAAGAAAGACAGAACTTTGACTGTTATAACCAATCCATAAAACTGGGACAAGATCAAGTTTTTTGAGCAGCTGCAAAGAACACAGATCCTGAAGAGATGCACTAAAAAGCAAATGATTGCACTGTGGTTTTCATTTTTTTACAGTATTTACCTAATCTGTACTCCAGGGAAAACATCAACGGCTTACAAAAATACTCTGATGTGGGATTTTTGTTCTTTTTAGGGAGCTCTTTTCAGGGTTTGCTGCATACCGTGACCGTCAGTGGAGGCAAGTAACAAACTCAGTAATGGCAGATGCTACTCTGCACAAATTACTTTGTGCACACCATAGCTTAGAAAACTCTGGTTTGTATCATAAAGTGCCTTTCACAGAGAAAGATCTCCAAATGGTTTATAAGCTCTGCACCATACAGACAGATCAGAAGCCCTCCCACTGAAACAAGGCCAGCTCAGGAGAGAATGAGGCTGGCAAATGGCATCTGTAAAACTAAGATAATTAAGCAGAAAAAAGAAAGCTTGTTAGTCCCACATTCTGTCTGTGTCCGAATGTAAATGGGCAGCTGTTTCTATCCATTTACCCAAGTAGTATGGGAGGTGTGACATTATCCCTTGGACCAATACTGCTGAGGTTGCTTCAGTCTTCTGGTCTCTACATAAACACTTGCTGAGGTGTCTTGCTCTTGTTCTGCCATGAAACACTTAAGGACCTCACAGGGATCCCAGGGACTGGGTATTGTGGGAAGGATTTGGTCCCAGGGTGCTAACATTTGTGCAGTATAATCATCAACAAGACTCCACAGCAGGCTTCAGTGTTCCCAGCAGTGCACCTCAAATGGCACTGGGCAGGGACACAAGGACTTAAGCCCTTTAAAGGACTAAAATCACCAGGAAGAAAATAATGGATTTACTGTCATTAAGCTGCAAAAATCTAGGGACTTGTGGAGAACTTAGAGTTTTAATACTTGTGAAGCAGAAATTGTGGAAATTAACAATGAAGTTGTGGAAATTAAAGGTTATTATTACAAAGCCTCTATTTAAGGGATAATGTTCTTGGCAGAGAAATATACAAGGCAATAAATTGCATTAGTAGGTGATTATATTCCCAAAGCAAAAACTGCAGTGATGGCTGAATAAGTAACCACAAACACCATTATACAACAAGGGAAAGGATAAAAGCCACAACACTGTGTCTTCTAAAAATATTTTATAAACACACATTGTTTCCATCCATTACTAGTGCATTTAAGAGTATTGTGTTTCACTGTTCTTAGTCTTTCCATATTTACCTGAGTAGAACAGATAAAGTCTAAAGGAATTCAGTTCATAGGTGTACTTTGGACACCTGACCCATCTGATGTGCATTGGTAAGGATATACAGACAGTTTGTAGATCGAGTTCATGGGCAGGGAAACATTTTCAGCTTCTCCATGAGCACAAGCATATAATAAGAAATCAAGGGGAAAGGACCATCTTCCGAGAAATCTCTGGTCCAACCCTCTGGGGGTACTTCCACTTGTACAGATTATCCCTACTCTAGGACTGAGCCCTAGGTCAGCCCCTCAGGCTGACTGGGGTATGGAGAGTGAATCCTTCCTCCTCATCCTTAGCTCTCCTTTCTCAAAAAAAAATCTCTCCTTCCTCCCACTTATTCAGGGTGAATTTCATCCAAAAGAAATAACTCTCCCAGCACACAGCCCACATGGTTAGCTGAAGCAAAGTAAACTAAGAAAATACAGCAAGAGCTGTATCTTCATCTTTCCTGTACTTCACACTCTGCAGCTCGGGGCTCTGATGGCTCTTCAGCTATTCCAAGACTGCTAAGAACGATTCTCTTTTCTCCCTCATTATGTATGGCTGAAAAGTTGTACCAGTTTCACCAGCCATGAGCCTCACTGCCATTATTCCTGCCGCTGTCTCGTCACTATAAGCCTGCTTTATGTGCATGGAGCATGCACTAACCCCAGGCTACACTTCAACTCACTTGGAAATGAGAGAAGGATTCAACATGCCATCGTTATGTGCAAGTTCACAAGAAAATTCTTCCTCTCCTACCATTTGCACTGACTGCCAGTAGGTTTCCATGAGGAGGAGGTGTAATGGAGCTGGTTTTGCCCTACAAATCTCTGCTTAGCTTGCAGTCTATCTACCTGGCAGTCTGTCTACCTACGCTGTTTCCAGAAAAGGGAGGGGGGTGTTGCAGTCTCTGCAAAGACCAGTTTCAAGCCCAGGAAGACAAAGTTCTCTGGCCAGCTTCTACAGACAATACAGGGAGACTGATTCCTCCAAGGAACCTGGTGAAAACTTACTTTCTGAAGTAGGGTGCCTGATCTATCCCAGCTTCCAGAGTTTGGGTTCCCTACAGTAGGGTTATCTTCTGTGAACATGCACCTGAAAACAGTGACAGGGTTACACAGGGTGTGCACAAAAATTCCCTGGCTCCACCTCCACCGTTAACCTCTCTCTAGCTGATTTAACAGCTTTAGGAGAATGCTCCAAAATGTCTTCTGGTATGGTTTTATGGATGCAAAAAGTGAAGGGCAGAGGTGCTGAGGGTCTGGCATGTTTCACCTCAGCTGGCTTGGCTGAGGGGAGACCTGAAAGGTCTGTTAGATAGAAACCTTCAGACTCAGCCTATCAAGAAGATGCAGATGCAGAGCGGGTCCCCAGCTTCAGCAAGTGGCAGCTGCCACACTTCCTGCAGGAACAGCAGAAATACACTGCACCAGGTGTCGTGGTCACCTGTACTGAGTAACGACAGGATTTGAGGACTTAGACTTTCCTCTTCATACCCTTGAGGGGGGATTTTCAGATTTGTCAGGCTTGTAGGTGATCTGAAATGTTTGTTAAAGTGCAATTTAGTTAGAGTGCAATGAATTTTAAAGAGCATAATTCTTCAGATTTCTATTGACTGTGCTGTAAACATTGAGGTACTTGTTTGAACATTTCCAGGGTTGGGGCATCTATCCCCTCCGAAAACAACCTGCTTTAGTGTTTCACCACCCTCGTCATAAAAAATTTCTTCCTTATACCCAGTCTAAATCTACCCTCTTTAAAACTATTACCCCTCATCCTATCATAACAGGCCCTACTAGAAAGTTTATCTCCATCTTTCTCATAAGCCCTCTCTAAGTATTGAAAGGCCATAATAAGGTGTCCCCAGAGCCTTCTCTTTCCAGGATGAGCAACCCCAAATCTCTCATCCTGTCCTCATTGGAGGGGTGTCCAGTTCTTTGATTAATGGATGCACTGATCTGCACTCCTTACCTCTGCAAATGAGACCATCAAAAGCCCGATTTTTCATCTTTTATTTATGCGGCTGATTTCTTACTTCTCAAGGTGAAACAGAAACCACTCTGTCCTCCTCTTAGCAGACCTGAATACTTCTTCATACTCAAGCTCCCCATAGTAACTGTTGCACAAGAACAACAGGCTCTGCTAGTTTGGTCTTTACAACTTCTAGTAGTACCTTCAAAACCTCTACACCAAAACAACAAAGCTGTTGCTACCAAAGTAAATTGAAACTTTATTATTTGTTCCTCTAGGAGCCTTTCTGAGAAGTGTGGTTGATTTCCAGCTATCATTTGCTAACCCAGTAAACTGGTCATTGGTTGACAAACTCATCTGGCTTTACCTTTAGTGGTTTAGGGACAATGTATATGATTTCTTTTGCAGGCAGAGTTATAACACTGGGAAAAAACATCTGGATTGTTTTCAGCTCTCACAGCTGCTTGCAAAGCTTTGGACACAACAGCAGCAACAGTCACTACAAGGGCTGGAGTTGGTCCCTTGTCAATAAGGATGCATTTTTACCTATGAATGGGTTTCCAGGCCTTAAAATCTGAATCAGATGTATCTCTGTTACCTGAGAACTGAAGGAAAGCAAAGCCAAATCCAGAGTAAACCTGTTCAGAGGAAGATCACCAGAAGTACCTGAAAGTAATGTGTTTAGAATGGTTTTTAAATAATTTTCTTTATATTTTTTACTTGTCATAAAAGCCTACAAAAATATATATGCCCTTTTGAATGAGTCTAACTCAAGACATTTTTGCCTTTTTTAATATGTCTCAAGGATAATTGTAACTTTTTTTTCAAAAAAAGCATTGACAGCTATCCTGCCAGGACTGCGTGCAAGAACAAAAGGCTGGGGATTTCTAGCACATGCATTTGGTGTGTCAGACACTTCATGGAGTGCTGTAAACCCTCAGTGTAGGCTTTGAATTCGTGTACGTTGGCCGTAAGCAAACACATCTCTCTCACACAGGCCTCGTGTCACTCCTGTCCCCATGCAGGCTGACCGAACTGGCTTTACGCGTATGCTGCATCAGGTTATATCTCTGCTGAAAGTCACCCCAGGGAAAAATAGGTACGTAGATATCACAGTTCTTCCTGTTCTTTTACTCTTAGACCAGATACACTCGGAACACAGAATATGCACCAAAAAAAAAAATTGAGTGACAACTTGTTTAAAATATTAACCCCCTTACAATGATAATGAAGTTTCTGTGTCTTTCTCCTCATGTCACTCTGATGTCTTCCACTTTAAAGAGCACATTCTATTGCTATCAATGCGCTAGGCAGTAACACACCTTCCAAATCAGCTGATGCCAGCTGATGGTGCAGACAAAAGACCAAAAAAGCACCCAGTATGTTAAATTGCAGTGGGAGTTGTTGGGAGAACTGCTGCAGATTATTGTCCTGAGATTCAGAAAGGGAAAAAACCACCACCACAAGTAACAGGTAAGGATTTCTATTTCTGCACCTTCAGTAGAGCAATTTGTAGCTGACAGGATCTGACAAGCATCCCACTAGAAAAAATTACTTCCACAGATGAGCTTCAGACCCATCAAGACAGGGGATGGGGAGAAGCGTGTGGGGGTAGGGGGACAGCAGGAAGTTCTCTGCTCATTGAAGTGCAGTCAGATGCAATAAATATCAGCAACTGTGCATTGACAAACCATCCTGCCAAGGTCTGCAGCTAAGATGAAACCAGGAATAATGTTCTTAATTCAGCATATTCTTAATTCCTGAAAGAGCACTGTGGACTGTCCTGCTCCTGTCCTGTCCAGTCCTGCTGATGTACTCGGGGCATACATCAGTGCTACCAGATCCTTCCATCTGTGCAAACTGAGATCTGGTTTAAAACTGATTCCTGATCTCCCTCTAACAGGAGGAAAAAAGTCTTTCTGAAATCAAGAACATCCTGACTCAGTTCTGGACAGGTGACTTCCTAGAATTTCCCTAAGATCTTTTTCTTTTCTGCCTGCTCCTGCATGTGAACCAAAGCTTGGGAGGGTGAGGTGCTCATAGCCAAGGGCTAGGAAAATGGCCATTCAATAGGAAGGAAGGCAAAACGTAAAGGATAATTGAGAAAATATGGTGGGTATATGGTAATGAAAGATCCCCAAAATGGTTTATTGATGCCTTATACAAGGCTCACTAAACTATGCATAAGACTACAAAACTACCCCAAATGCTGAAGGAGCCACTTATACCATCTTGGATCACAGCAGGAAACATGGCACTAAACAGCCTTTCACATTCAGTTCAGGAGCAATTCTTTAGATGTAGAGTATTTGTGGGATGAGCTCTCCCTGAGAGGACACTGAGATAAGAAGCCAGGCACAAAGAACAGGAGAAACAGAATCTGATCTTCCCAGAAAATCCTGTTAGGCAATGCTGTTAGCAGAGGCTTAAGACAACAAGCTGAACTTCTGGGTAACCTGGGTCGGTGCTCAGGCTCAATGGATCATTCAGTCACCACTACTCACTTACTCACTCACTACTAAATCTCACTCTATCCAGTTCAACAGCTAACCACCAAAACAATGCACAGCACATCCCAAGCCAAATACCCTCAAACTACTGCAGAGAGGGGCAACAGCAAAGAAAAATATGTTCATTACTTCTAGTGTCCTAAGCTCATGGGGAACCCATCTTTTTCCTGTTCCCTCCATTTCTGGCTGCATATCATGCATGAACTCGGTCTTTCAGAACAGAGACTAAAGAAAAGGTCTTATGGTACCATCTAGATAAGAGGCTTGGTGGGAAATAAAATACCAAGTGCAACAGCAGAGAAGAGACAAATGGGCATAAGCAAAAAAGGGGGTAAGGACCAGGGAGAAAACGCACAGAAGAATCTTGCTGTCCTTCAGACACAAGGAAGAAGAAGTTCAATTTCAATGCTCCTCTACAGTAACATTTACATAGATACCTTCAAGGCAGATATGGAAATATCAACAAAAAGGTAGCTCAGAGGTGTGGTGCCTCTTTTCAAACAGTGCCTTAATAGACAGTGGATGTGTAAGATAGGAGTTGGCTATGCTGCCTACACTAAAGACATTAATGGTTTTGCAACACAGTAAAACACACACAGAGATGAAAGTGAACTGGAAGACAGAAATGAAATTTGGGGTCAGAAAACCAAAGGGCCTCTGTACCTCGGAGGAAGAAGGGCACATTAAACTCAGCCAAGAGCCTGGAGTCACCGTGAGAGCCCATGCTAGAAAGAGGCTGCTTTGCCGGTGAAATTCTCTCAGCTGTGAGTTTACCTGCCGACTCCACAAACGCATTAATAAAAGCAGACCGAGACAATTTAATAAGCTCACTCCTGCTGCCAATTCCTTTTCCTCCATTAAAAGAAATAACCCATCCCTCTGGTTCCAGTCTGCTAACCAGCTGGCATAAAGCCCAAGTGGGGCTTGGCTCTCCGGCCATGAAAGGCAAGAGGTGAAATCCAGTCCTTGCTTAATACCAACAGTGTAAAGCCAATTTAAAAGTCTTTAAAAATCTATCTTTGATCGAAAAGAAGATGTTGTTTAATTGAAAAGTCTCCTTTTCTGGAACAGATGGATTTTCCTCAAGCTGCAGGCACTTCAAAAGGATTCCCAGTAATGTCAGAGCTTCTTAGGTTTAAACTGTCAGCATCGGAAGGGCTGCTACAGGCTTTCGTCTCCTGCAGGTTCCTAAAGACCTCTGGTGTATAAAGATCCATTTTAAGTAATATAAATGCTTTAAAAATACAGTAGGGAGGGAAAACACTAAGAAAAAAATTCCATCCAAATAAAAAGTTATCATGGTTTCTGCTGGGGACTAATTTCCACAGTAGTTAGGTATTTTTGTAATATTAACACTTTTGCTTCTTGTTCCTTCATTTGCATAATATAAACAGTAATGAGGTACCCATTGCTGTAGACACACAAAACCATGTTTTGGAATTGCTGCTTTACTTCAAATGTATTGCATTTAAATGAAGATGGAAAATGCACTTAGGCAGGCATTATTATTCAATAAAGTGTGCCCTGTCATGTCTCATCATGCTTGACTAAAACTTTGTAACTCTGGCATAGCTGGCATAAAAATAGGGATATGCCAGTATCTGGATGGAGACATAACTTTCTCCTCCAGGGAGAGCAGACAGCAGTTTAACTGAATTGATGCCATACCCAATACTCCACTGAGCTCTCAAAATAAGATAGACTGGGTTTTTTCAAATTTCAGAACTGCCCTCTGCACCTTAACTTTCATGACCCATATGAGGATTTACCTTTTCTGCATATATAGCTTTAAATTCCTGGGACACACTTTATTTAGAGATCAGCAAAAAACATAGGCAATTTGCCTCAAAAACAATTCCTCCACACAGACAATGGCGAGGTCTATTCAAAATTAAAGTAGATGAACAGAGACACACCTGATTCTCAAATCCACAGGCTGCTGAGGTTTAAGGACAAAAGATCTGAGAACACTTCACTGTTGGACTGGGGAGAGATGTGCTCTAGAGTCTGACGAGCACCAGGCAAGCTCAGTCCCCCTGTTCCCTCAACTCTGCCTGGACTCACACAAACCATATTCAGCTGACATGGATTCTAACACATCTCCATGCCCTGCTTTTCCTGCACATGGGCTCTAAGATACTCTCTGTTCAGCAGTTCATATAAGCTTTAGGAATTTCCCTCTCTGGACTTAGCATCTTTAAGGTGAGGTCCTCTGTGAACCTCATCTTCATGTTTCATTATGCTTAAATTTCTCACTTGCACATTAAGAGCCACAACACTTCAAGGGGTATTTGTGAGGGAGAACAGGGCTGCACAGAGTCTGTAGGAATGAAAGTGGGACACCGCAAAACACGACAGGCAAATTTTATAAAAGAAATGCACATATACAACTAATTTTTGGGTTCCCCGTGCATCAGGACTCATAAGGAATCTTCTGTCATGTCACATCATATTAGTCACAGCAATAGGGTTGGCTGGTTTTCTGAACACTCATGTTTGCTATCAGTAAATTTGGGAGTGAGGGACAAGGGGTTAGATTAGGGCAATTAAAAGCTTATTTTGTTACCAATTACTCCTATTGCTATTGTACTCCTGTGCTATCTCTGGTGTAATTCTACTAAGTTTTTGGAGTGGCAACAGGGACAAATTTGGCTCAGTGCACTTAAATATTATTTTTGTATTTGATACTCATGGCTGCATTTATATCCAAAGCAATAAGTCTCTTATTACAAACATAAGTCTTTGTAATGGCATAAGCACTGAATGCATAGGACATTTAGCCCATAAAAATAACAAAGGTCTGATTCAGTCTGCATTGAAATCATCTACAAAACTCTCATAATTTCTAATGGAAACAGAATCAGGCCCCAGCTTTTCTGCCCTTTAGAGGGGAGAGTTGCATTAAGAGTTAGTGGTAATATCCCCATATTGATGAGTCTCTCACTTTGCAGTACATAACATTTTATGAAGTAGAGAATCACTTTCCCTCAGCAATTACAATTTTGAGACAGGATCTCAGGCACTGGCAAGTTCCTTTGTTTCACAGCCCACTTTTGTGTGGTGCTACAGCCATTCTTAACATGCCTGCCTGGCTATTTGCTAGGGTAAATAATTTGTAAAATCTGGTTTCTGTGATAAGAAGAGATCCCAGCTGGGTATTAAAGTGTGGGTTAAGATCTCAGTGAATGATGGTTTCCCTTAAATTTCTCACCCCATTCCTTCAGCTTCTCAGTTAGGGGCCTGTCAGTAAGAACAAGAACATCCACCTCTGAACCATATCAGCCCTCCTGAAAGGAATCCCCTTTAACCCTTGTCCAGTATTGAGTGTGAACAACAATACCTTATCACATATGTAATAACACAAGCAAGTGCAACCACTACAGAAATCTTTAAAAACTTATGCATGTTACCTCAGCACTGGCAGAAATACAGGCATTCCTTCCACCACGTTTTGGGAAAATTTGCAGACTACTGGCAAAATCCTCACATCTCTCCAACAAGACTGCTAAGAGTTACTGCGAGCTCTGCCCACAGGAACAATGGGCTGCACTAAGAGCATTGCAACAACTGAAATTTATGGCTCCAACAGTGGGAAAAGTATGTATTGATATCAATAGCTTAACTTTGGTCATTGAAATAGGAAGATTTAGTTATGTGGGATGAAGGCTCCAAGCCACACCACTGTATTAAGAAAGAGAAAAGATGTAAAAATGGACAGGCCATCTAATGGTGCTTGATAGGCTGCTCCGGGGGATGGCTGTGCTCTTTTCAACTCAGAAATATTTTGCAGTACTTAAGCAAAGCATTACCTTGGCCACTTGCTCTCTCTAGTGGCCACTGTGGAGAATAACCTGAGCCGTCAGCAGCATGTACAACGCTTCAAATATTTCTAAAGGAGAAGCACTTCCAGAAAAGAAAGGCAAACTACTGGCTTTAAACAGAGAGCGTTAAACACTTGATCTGCCACTCAAACCTTTGTCATCTCACCATCACGCTGGGGAGGACGTAGGAAACACGGCTGATTTTCTTCTAACAAACCTCCTTGAACTGCTCACTGAACTACCTGCTTCAGTTTCTGACATGGTCAAGGTGTCCTTGAGACGCACTGCTAATGCACATGCAAAGAAAGAATGGCTTTCCATGGGAGAGAGGTGTGATTCACACAGGGGAGACCCCAGTCCTGGTGAGCTTTTACATGGAATCTTAGAATATGGAATAGAATCTGCTCGAAGTCCAAGAGCAGCAAAAATGTTGCTCCTAGAAATTAAATTGCTATGGGCTCTGCAAAAATGTCCTTTTTTCTTTTTTTCTTTTTTTCTTTTTTTCTTTTTTTCTTTTTTTCTTGTTTCTTTTTTTTTTTTTTTTTAAGAGAAAGGCAATTATTATAACCCAACACAATCTTTTCAGCCAGGCTTTCTGATACAAAGTATCTTCTTCCTCTTCCACAACAGCTTCTGCTCTTACAAACTTCAGATTGCCCAGCAGCACCGTAAATCCACTTCTAACATTTCCCAAGGAAGGGCTGTTGCCCTTTGGATTATATTCCTCCAAAACTGGAGAAGACGACTTTTAAAATGTAAAGAAAAAATAAAATTTACAGACTAGAGTTTAAAACAAGTGGAAAATAGATGCAAATTAAATGACTTACTGCATAAGAGTCATGGAAAAGATAGTGCTAAGGCTTTGGTTTTAAATAGAATACTTTCATTCCATGTAATTTTCTTAATCCAGAGATTGAAGTTACAAGGCACTACCTCCGTCTATTGTTTAATGACATTTATAACTCTATAATAGTATTTTGTGAAAATAACTGCTCAGGCTTAACATTTCTGACTATGGAATAGACAATACAGTGATGTCAGGAATACAAAGTTAGTAAATTATAATCTGTCATTTGGCTTTAAATAAGTGTATTTCTTCAGACAATAGGTATAATGAATATAAGCACAAATGAACCATGAATCTTTTCAATTATTCTTATTTAGATTCATTTTCCTATGAGTTTTCATTTAATTCCTATCACAATTTCTTTACCATAAATCAAAAGCAGGCCAGTCTTGTGGCAACTTGTCTATTAAATATAATGAAGAAACACCTACAGACATTAAAAATAGCATTTCCATGATCCGAGTTTCTTTTATAGCAGTAGAGTCTTGTGTCTGAGGCTATATTCTGGAGTTTGCAATATTGTCCCTTCTTCTCTGCCATTAGATTGTTACTATCAACCACAGAAACTACATTTGAAGCCTTTTACCTTTAATACTAAACCCAGGTGATCAGGAGCAATAAAGATATGATTCTCCTAGTGCTGGAGCCTCAGCTGATCTACCTATCAGCACCCACCTCTTGCCCTGACAGCATGGAAATGAGTTGGTATTATGAAAATAGCCCATTCTGACTCTTGGAATCAAGCCTAAGGCCTATGAGATTCCAGATCCAGGTTTTCAGTTCAGGCAGATCCTCAGGGGACAACTTCGGCCCTTAACTGCACCAGTACTAATAAAGATACTTAGTTTTTAGCTGTCCCACTCAAGTCCCCTTGAACCTGACAAGCAGCTGGTCCGAAGTTTCCCAGCCAGAATCCTTGTGCTCCATCTGGCTCATGCTGTCCTTTGAGCAGCAAACGGCACATCTGCATCAACATTCCCATGCTGCTCATGACACCCTAAAACCCGACTTCTGGATGTCAACGTCTCAGCCGAGTTCATGACCCCTTGTGAGAGTAAGTAAATGCATCCAAAAGACTCCTGTCATGCCCTCTGTTGGGAACCACTGATTCAAAACTCCACACAAAGCCCCAGGGTCACACAGTGCAAAAACTGTGCCACAGTTCCTTTATGTTGCTTCTCCCTCACCTGTTTGCCTCCTAGTACCATATCAGGTTATAATCTTCTGTTTTCCTAACCTTTGTAACACGCAGTTGATCAACTTCAGCCCACTTCCCAAGGTGATCCTGTTCATCCGTGGAGCCTCCTGTGCCTCTCTCCTGACACTCTCCTATTGTAAGCCAGCAGAATAGGCAGAAGGCAAGGAGATAATCAGGCAGCCGATGTGGTCTGAATACAAGTCTCGTTATCTCTTTATGCATTCTCTCCTCAAATTGTATGACCTGCATTTCAGGCACCCTTGGGCTTGGGATTTACATTTTTAATATCAGGGGCTTGTGACGCTGTCCTCTTGTTGGTTAATTGGTATCAGAGAGCAAGTGTTTTCCCTTCCACTGAAATAAATCTCCCCTAAAGCTTCAATTGCTCATTCTTTTGTTCCATCCTCATTTGAAATGGGTTCTGCAAAGCCTCCACACCATGCTAAATAATCTTCAACTCTCACTTTTTAAAATCTGTTGGTTTATGCCTTAATGGCTTTGATGGGCTTTGCTATTCAGTCTTGTTACTTAAACCACTTTCCTCATATTCCTAAACTCTGTGTTTTCATTCATCCTTACCACAGTGGACTCTTTGAAGCTGAAAGGATTTATTTATTATCCAGAATACTTTTCCCCCCTGATTTTGGAAACATACCTTTTTAAAAGACAATGTGACACAGTTCAGGGTGTTTTCTAGGTCTAGAATACTGAGTCTAAACCAAATGCATTTTGTGTTCTAATTTGCTGAAAAATCCATCTGTACCTCTCAGGGAATAATTTTTCCACTGGATCTGTGTCAGCACCAAACAATAGAAATGTTGCACTCATCATCAGTTGAATGTGATCTGAAATAACATTCTGTCTGAATTCAGTAGTTAGTGGTGTTAATAAAAGCTAATCAGTAGCAATGGTGAATTTCTGGAAGATTACTGCACATGAGCTGTAATTCTCTGTCTTCAATATGCATTGCAATTTTAAATTAAACTAATTTGGACACACATAGGAAATGTCAGTCTGGGTAACACTGTGTAAACAGACTGAAGTATCACAGAGGAGGATCAGGAACAAATAAAATTGTCTGTGTGACTTTGTTCTTAAATCAATGTTGACACTTTTGCTGCTCCTACAATGATAATGTAACTTTCAGCTCTTTCTTCGTGTGCTGTCCTTATTGTGCAACCATGGAAATATTGAAAAGAGTAATCATCATTTTGTCAGTCATTTATTTTAATATTGTTCTCCAAATATTTGAAAATATCTAAACAAGGGCAGAATTTCCGAAGCTCATCTATCAGTCGGAGGCAGTCTGCTCTCCTTCCAACCCACACACAGCTTCTTCGAAAACTGGAAAGACGTCCATGTATTTGAAAAACCGCCAGTTGCTTCCACGCCAGACAGCTGATGTGCCCAGATTCCTCCACTCTCTGGGGAGAGTTAATCAGGAGCCGAAGTTGTTTCGTCTTCTCTTTTATTTTACACTGATTACAGAAAGAAATGGTGTCACCGAAACAATTCAGTCAAAAAGGGTTTTTCTAATGACTGAAACTGTGATTCAGCCCCAAAAGACATTGAGCCAACCTGAAACCAGCGATGTCACTTCATCTGGCTTCTATGGGAAGAGAACTGAATCCACACTGAGCCCAAATTTCTGGACTGATATGTAATAGCATTTGCCTAATTAGAGTCCAGCTGGAGGCTTATTATATAGCAGGATACAGTAGGCTTTTACTTCTTCAAATCAGTCATGGATACAGGCTTGGCTGAAGAACTTTGCTTCCTGTGATCTAACCAGGACATGATGGTATTTAATGGGACTGTGACTGGTTTTTTATTACAAACTGGCCCCTGCAGAACTTTGACTTTCCCTGCAGCCATGGTCTCTCACCTGTGATGCCATGATGATCTGCACTGGGTGGCCTGGAGTTAACCCACTTAACCACATGAAGGCCATCTTCCTAGTTTTACGTGTAGAATTATACCACCTACTTTAGTAACTCACAGCAGGAGGGGGCACTTCCAGGTTTAGCTGGTGCTTGCAAAGTGCTCTTGAGGTTGTAAAGAATTTTAAGTGCTATTTTGTAAAGTTGTGTGCAGAACATGACAGCACAGGCCACTCCTTACCTGGTCAAGATGGATTTCTCCAGCATCATATTTCCAAGTGATGAAGTTCCCTACTCATACTGCGGCTTAGGTTTCACCAGTGAAGAATTTGAAGGGTTTCTGCTCTTGGGCCAATAGGAAATTTAAAATCCAATGAGAGAAACTCTTCCAGCAGTCCTTCCAGATTAGAAACAGGTTTCTGCATTATTGGATAGGGCTGGGGAAGAGTTGTCACCAGGACTTGTCTCCTTGCATGGTGAAATGTTCCACAAGGATAAGAAGTATATCCCTGCTCTGCAAAATGCACCAGGGACAAGATGGTTTCAATGGCCATGGTTCTCTATGCTTCCAAGAGAACAGTAACTGGAATTCCAGAGTGCTGTCTCCATGCTCCAGTGATACCAACCAGTATCCATTAGGACTGAGGACTTAATATTTGCTATTAAGTACAGCAAAAAGAAAGCTTGCCTGCCACAGATTTTTCCCAATTTTTGTATGATGAGTGAGTCTCGGACATCAGACACTTTCGAGACCTTGAGCACCAGCTCAGCTGTGGTAGTTACAGAGTCTGAGGCAGGACTTCAACTCCTCTGAATTAGACTCACTATCAACAACAGAAATTAGCTATGTTCCAAGTACAGCTCAGGGACTAAGTGCTTGTACCTGCATATTTACCACAGGTCAGACAACATGATTAAATGTATTATTCCCAAACCTGGTTGACACCCTTTGTCTTAATTTCTTTAGATGTGGGATTTATTTCATAAACTAACAAAAGTAAAATCTACACACTCCCTTAATGCTGACACTTTTTAATAGGAGAGCAATGGGTATAATTGCTACTGCTTTCATATTCCCTCTTTTGATCACAGAAGGCCTACCTCAGTTACTGCCCACCCTTCCACCTCTGACAGAAGACAGTAAGAGTGAGTAGGTCATGCCACAGTTAAGTTCTATTCTAAACAAGTCAGGCTAAATAATCCAACAGCAAACCCTAGTAAAAAATGACCCAAGTTAGAGGGATGAGCCTTGTTAACAATCACTTTAACTGAACAGTGAAGACTAAATCTAGGTGGGCTTGCTTGGACTTAGACCAGTTCAGGCTGTGACCACACATACACTTCAGGCAGCAGATGGGATGGGAGGGAAAGGAAAGGAGTTAGACCCCTATCATTGTGCCCACAGGTATCAAATTGATGGGAAGCTGAGAGGAGACTCCTCCAGGCAGCACAACTGTGTACCTTGCAAAGGGACACCTGGCATAGCACATTTCTTAACTGGGAGCCTCAGCGGCTCTACTGGGAATCTGCACAGGTCACACACCTCACTCCACAATTCCTGCAGCCACGTCCTTCCAGTGTTCAGAGGCCAGCTATAGGGAGCTGACTCCTGGCTATGCTGCTTTAGCTGCTGACTCTGTTTCCTTGCACACCTCTTCTGCCCCAGCACTATAAGCCCAGAATTCAATTCAGTAAGTCTGAACCCAGAAAGAAAACAAGCCTATACCACCTAAGAGAGACAACATCTCTCTCCCTTTGCTCACTCATTAGCACGTTTTAGCTGCTTCTATTCCCCCTTAAAACTTGCAGTTCAAGAAGTGGAGAAAATAACTCTTCTCATTAGCAATAACAGTCATGTGAAAAGAAAAAACAACTTGTCTCACTAATTATGGGCATTGTGTTTGCAGTCCATTTGCTCTTGATCACTTCTTTTCAGTTACTCCTTGTACTCTGCTTCATCTTGCTCAGTAAGACAGCAGCACAAGGGGAATATAATACCTCTTACTGCTCAGCTTCTTCATTTTTGCAAACCTTAGAGAGGCCTTTTCAGCTCTCTCTCAGAGGATAATTAGGTATAGTGGGGGTTAACACCAAAAGTCCAGTAACAGCAAGTCCAGTATGATATTATTCTTTACAGCCATAGCATATCCTAAAACAGGTGAGCCAGCAGTACTTTTCCTAGTACTACAGTCCACTCCACTTCCCATGGAGTTTTCTCTGTCCCAAATAAAAAGAAACCAACAAGCTAAATCTAGCAAGCCCCTTAAACGGATATTACTTCCCTGGTCATCCAAGGGAGTGAGTGAAGACAAGATACCTCTGTGCTTAAGAAATTAAGTTAGAATAAGAGATGAGCTCAGCATCCCAAACTGGAAAGGCAAAAAAAAAAAAAAAAAAGGACAATTCCAAACTGCTTTCTCTTCATGTTGTTTGCAGCCTGACAAATCTCATTAGAGCTGAATTTCTGCAGAGCATCATAGTGACATTCAATGGACCACTTGCAAAGTATGCATTTCCTTCAAGTGTCCAGAACAAACTATCTGGGTCTGGAGCTGGGGCCAGATGTTTGTTAAAAAGCCAAGCTCTGGGCAAAACAACCATCCAAGCTTCCACACTTGCTCCAATTTGCCAATTAAACATATAAAACAAATAATAGGAAAGGGGAAGAAGGAGGAGCAACACCCTGTTGCTTTGCCAGAAAATGTCAAAATAAGCCAGAGACAAGAGCCAGTAGAGCTACTTACACCACATTATAACATGCAGAGCATCACCTGCCTCCTGATCCCAGTAGTAATTTGTCATTGTACTGAAGTCTCGTTGTGTTTGTTTCCTTTAAGGGAGAGAGAAGTCTCATATGCCATCTTTGAGGGAGTGTGGTCAGGCTGCCCAGCAAGACATTTCAAGGGAAGGCCATTATCCTCCCCTTGGAAAACCCACAGTGTCTCTGTCTGTATGAAAACCTAACAAACACACCATAACATGGAACAGTCTGTCCCAGCAAAGGGCTCAACTACTAATCCTCTCTGGTACTCACTCAAAGCAGCAAATGCTCCTGCTCTGGAAGCACAGTGAGGAATGGCTCTCAGCCAGCTCTCACAAGCAGTAAACACGGCAAAGGATGCCTTGGGATGCCTCTCCAAGTTTCAGTATCTGCCTTCTTCCTGCACCCAGAGACAGGTAGCTACACAGAGACTAAAGACACGCTTGTGTAACACCTTCAATATTATACTCCTCTTGAGCTCCAATTTCATTTGTGCACCAAGAACACAGCAACTGGACACCACTTACGAAAGAGCAACACTGAAATCCTCTCATTTTGCCCATCTTTCTGGCTGGCAACTGTCTGGGATGTTTCTGGCTGGGAACTGTCACCTGCACAGATTCTCTGCACATAAACACAAAAGGAGGGAAACATCACTGGATCTGTAAAACCCGATGATATGTGTTCCAGAGTCCTGAAGGAATTGACTGGTGTAGTTTCCAAGCCACTCTCCATGATTTTGGAAAGCCACAGCAGAGAGGTGAAATCCCTGGTGACTGGAAAAGGGGAAAATTGTACCTATCTTTAAAAAGGCTGGCTGGAGGACCCTAGGAATTACCAACCTGTCAGCCTCACCTCCATGCCTGGGAAGATGACAGAACAGATCCTTTGAGAAACTCTGCTAAGGCACATGGAGGACAGGGAGGTGACTCAGAACAGCCAGAACAGCTTCACCAAGGGCAAGTCTTGCCTGACCAACCCAGTGGCATTCTATGATGAAGTGACTACATCAATGGACAAGGGAAGGCTTACAGGTGTCATTTATCCTGACTTCTGTAAAGACTTTGACATGGTCTCCCACAGCATCCTTCTCTCTAAATTGGAGAGAGATGGATTTGAGGAGTGGACTGGGGGATGGATAAGAAAGTGGTTGGACGTTTGCATCCAGAGGGTAGTGGTGAGTGGCTCAGAGTCCTGATGGACATCAGTGACAAGTGGTGTCTCTCAGGGGTCCATACTGGGACCAGTGTGATTTAATATCTTCATTAATGACATGGACAAAGGGTTCAAGTGCACCCTCAGCAGATGACACCAAGCTGAGTGGTGTGGCCCAGAGGGACCTGGACAAGCTTGAGAACTGGGCCCATTGGAATCCGATGAGATTCAGTAAGACCAAGCGCAAGGTGCTGTACCTGGGTCAGGGCAAGCCCCCGTACCAATCCAGGCTGGAGGCTGGACAGATGGAAAGCAGCCTTGGGAAGAAGGACTTGGGGGTGCTGGTGGATGAGAGGCTAGACATGCCCTGGCCATGTGCACTGGCAACGCAGAAAGCCAAATCTGCCCTGGGCAGCATCCAAGGCAGTGTGGGTAGCAGGTGAGGGGCGATTCTGCTGCTCTGCTTCACTCTGGTGAGATCTCACCTGCACTGCTGCATCCAAATCTGGGGTCCCCAGCACAGGAAGGACATCGACCTGTTGGAAACAGTCCAGAGCAGGCCACCAAGATGATTATAGGGATGGAGAAGCCCTGCTATGAGAGAACTGGGGTTGGGGTTGGGATTGGGATTGGGATTGGGATTGGGATTGTATAGCCTGGAAAAGAGAAGGCTTTGGAGTAACCTAAGTGTGGCCTTCCAATACCTGGAGTCCACAAAAAAGATGGAGAGAGACTATTTAAAAGAGCATGTAGTGACAGGACAAGGCAAAATGGCATAAAACTGAGAGTAGGTGTAGACATTAAGAAGAAATTCTTTACTATGGGGGTGGTGAGGCACTGGAACAAGTTGCCCAGAGAAGCTGTGGATGATCCCTCCCTGGACATGTTCAAGGCCAGGTTAGATGGAGCTCTGAGCAACCTGGTCAGGTGGAAGGTGTCCCTGTCCATGGCAGTTGAGTTGGAAAGAAATTATCTTTAGGGTCCCTCCCAAACCTAACCATTCCATGATTATCATTCTATAATTCCATGATTTTTTCCATGGGGAAGATGTAACAAAGCAGTATGGACCTAGCACAGTAGAGCAGTCCCCACAGGCAGTGGTGAGGTGAGAAGTGAACCTGATACCTGCTAAGCCCAGGAAGTATAACTGTGTCAGGTGATGGGTCACAGCTTAACAAGACAGGGGATGGACAGAACAGAGGACAGTCCCAGGGTGACTCCAGCAAGCTGTGTGTACCTAAGGCCAACTCTGAGCTCTGCACTGCACTGTAGTTCTGCAGTACAGACACACATAGTCACTGATCTCAGAGATGACAAGAAAAACCATCAGTGACTGTGATTCATCTGTAATTTCCCTTTCTAGCTCCAAATGTGCCCTGTGAAACTGCTCGGGAGTCTTTCTTTGTATGAATTAAGAATTGTACATACTTTGCTTCATTCATATATTTCCTTAATTATCAGGTACCCATCTTGTTCTTAGAAAGCTTCTGATTGTCCTTAAAATATAGTTCATATCCATCCTTTATCATCAGAAAAGCTGCAATCCTTACAAAACACATATTATTCCAACCCACCATCCTGTCATTGAAAAAATGTCATTGGTAATTTGGACTGCTGTTGAATTTGCCAATAGGTTCATTTTGTACTCTAAAAGGGAAATCAGATAATTGCTTTGGCAAGACTGCACATTGCTTATGGCACATGGTTATTGTACAACCTTCAGCAAAATTTTTTTTTTAAAAAAAGTTTTCAGAGACCCTTAAGCCTATCCTCTTGCCACCAGTACTCTCTTTTCCCTGTTCCAAAATCTCACAGCTTTACTTTATCCTTGACTGCAAAATCAGCATAAAAAGTGAAACTTGACATGAATTGGGGGAACAGTTTTTAAGATGAAAAAAATCTTTAAAGTATTTTGGTCATTTTTAAATATTTAAAGACTGCAACCACAAAATCAAAGTTTTGTGTTTCAGATACTTTTATGTACTGGTCTAACCAAAACCAGCTTTGTATAAAAACACAGTTTTGCAAGTCAGCTCGCTTCCATAAAGAGAACCATCCCCTTAAGCTACTGCTAAAAGGTCATTTGGCCTGCAGAGTCTTGCCCCTTTCTCTAGTACACTCCTCTTAGCAGAATGGGAATGACCTAGCATCCCATAAACCTCTAAGCCCTTGAAATACCAGAGGCACCCAAGTCAAAGAGTAAGAAAAGCCATTAATTTGGTATTCATTTCCCTTTTTAGATGCTTGGTGTAAGTCGTTTCTGGACCTGGATCCTTCACAGGCTCAAACACAGGTTCAACTTTATACACTGTGGGGTTCCATTTACTTCAACAATTGCAAACACTGGGAGGCTTAGGGACTTACAAACAGAAAACTGGGCTCCGCTATCTCTTTAAAAAGGATCCCACCTATCTGGAAAGCCCATTTGCGGGGAGAGGGGGGGCATGGGAAGAGGGGGTGGGTGTTGGGGTTATTAACTTATTACAGTTACATTACACCACGCATTGCACCGTGATTAGTCCACTGAAAGAAAACAGCAGGAAGAAAAAAAAATTGCTCCTACTTCCTCTCCACTCCCAAGTTAGTTTAGTATGTGTATTTGATGGCCCTTCATGAAGACACAGTAAGACCCTGAACCTGCAATGACCCCTGCTTCCACACAGAACATATGGACTTCAGTGCAGGGGTTTCCCTGGACAGGGCTCATTGTCAACTGAGACTCAAACATCCCTGAGCAAGCAGAAAAACTAAAGCATATTTTAATATTCCTCTTAAAAAAAAAAAAGTCCTGCAGGTTTTTACTCTTCTGCTTCCATGAGACACTTCCTATCGTGTTGTTTTACAACTGAACACATCCCTGTAGGTGTCGGATGCTCAGCAGGGACTGCACTATTTATATGTAAGGCACCATTCTGCAGCACCTTGAGCTGTGTTATTCAGCACCTTCAAGTCTTTCTGAACTCTGCTTGAGCTGGGGGTACTCAGCCCCTCTCCGGATGGCACACAAAACTAGTTTACTTTGATCTTAAGTGCTGGAATTGTTTGTGATTAAACCTAATTTCATTAAATCCTCGAATTTACCCATTCCCCTAATATATGCAACTTCACCGAAAACAATACATGTACAAATCACTAGCAGCACACACCCTAGTGAAGATGAAGTAAATTTACAGGATCTAGCCTTTAAAATACAAGGATTTCACAACAAATCTGTTGCTATAGCAACAGAGTAAGCTTATGTGAACTTCAGGCATTCATATTCATAGAAACTCCTGAAGCAAGACTGACTGTTGGCCATAACATCCCTACTCTTGCCAAGTTTCAAATAGTGCATGAATTATGCCAAAAATAAATGGGTGTGACTAATACAAGCACACAGAACACCAAGGGAAAAAGAAACACCCAAGCTTTTGCCTCTAAGGCAACATTTGTTGATAGAAAAGATGGGCATTTGGAGAGTATGCCTTTTCCTTCACTGTATCTTTTTGCTTTACTTGCACATCATAAAAGCCCCACATGCACATTTGCCTGCCATAAATTGTATGACTGCTAGTAATCGCACATCTTTGCAGTCTATAGAACAAATCTTTTTTTTAAAGACTTGCTCCCTTTGTACTCCCCTGGTATTTAAGGAGCACGTGTGTGCTGGAGGAGGAAAGTCAATCTGTTTTAACGCATACCCTTCTCTGTCACATAGCTGCAAGCAATTATTTTTGCAGCCTCTGAAAAAAGCATGTCCAGCCTTAGCCCGTGACAAGCTCTGTGACATTAAATTCATCTCTCTCACATCCTCTCCTGCCCATCTCATCTCTGCACCCCAGCCCAGCCTGCCCACTCTCATTTAGCAAGATCAGATTTTTCCAAGGGCCAGACTGCATTTAATGTGCTGTATCCAGATCCAGAGACTTCCTGCTAATTACTGTGGTCACACTTCCTAATCCAACAAGCATCAAACTGCACAGCAGTCTCTGAAGTGGAATAGGTCACCTGGCGATGTGCTGCAGGTCATTCAGCTGGCAGATTTTTCTTGATGAAAGACAGTTGTGTAAGATAGCTGTCCCAACATGAACAGCAATGTAGACTAATTACATGTGATACACCCACTCTGACTCATGAGATAGCAGAGAAGTAAGGGACAGAAGACGGGGAAGAAGATGAAGAGAAGAAGGAAGAGTAAGCACAGTAAGCTCTTAACTCATCTAAGGAACTAATGAAACATTCACACTTTCCACTCTTCCCTATGGAATAGAAAAGTTCTGCAAATTTTGGATTTCAAGATTTTGTTCAAATCAAGATGCAACCTCTCTTTTTCTGTCCCAGCTCCTCTGCTGTACAGCTCCATTTCCCATTGCAATTCAGCCCAAATCACACTTCCTTCTCAGAACTCAGTAACTTCTTTTGGGACGGATTCTATAAAGACTAAGCACATTGAAAACAAACAAGAAAGCAGAAGAGGCATCTCTCTGGCTGTCATTTCAGCCCATGCTCCCGCAGATGACTTTACAGTCTTTCACTTTGCACAAATCCTGATTTTTGCTTAATGATGGAATTAGCCCAAAACACATGTTGAGAGAAGAATGTGAGACATAGGGAGACTCAGGAGACCAAGGCACACCACCACGGACCAGGGATTTTGCAGCAGGAAAACATAAATCCCTCTAAAAACTGATCTTGAAATTCAGTGTGGGGGATACAGAATAAGGGTTTCTTCTTTGCATGCATCACCTCAACAGTCAGACCACGTTTTCAGATGGAGTGTTAGGCCCTAAACCCATGATCTTTCCCAGTGTGTTTTTGACAGAATGGTGGCCTCCAACATGCCTCCTGTCAGGCATGTCAACATGTTTTCCCTCTTTTCAGGTGTGATGACATCCCCAAAACTTCACCTCAGCAACTAAGTGTGGACAGAATTTTAGCCAGGCCTCAGGGTGATCCCCTCACCTTCCCCATGAGTTTATTAGCATAGTTATTTTCATTTATCTTGACAGTTAGTTGAGTTCAATTTATTTGAATAGTGTTCATTAGAGAATCTCAAGATAAACTATTTGAGAAAAGTTAGCCAGGTCAACAACTGAAAGCAAGAACATGCCATCTCCTCTGAACAAAAGAGCTGGTCCAATGGAATAGATTAAGTAAGACACAACTTGTTGCAACGAGGTTGCTTCAGGAATGATGACACTTGGCTGGGTTTCCCTGCATGTGGCCTGTTCTTGGTGGAGGTTGTACTGATCTAGATACTAAATTGAAAACGAAACAACTTAACTCTTGCTTACTAGTTATAATATCTCCTGTTAGCGTGGCTACGAGCACGGAAAGCTGTGAAATGCCGTACCTCTGTATAAGTAAGGATGATGAGAACACAACTTGCTGATCCATTCTGACAATCCACTTATGCATGATAAAGAAGGCTGCTTTCCGTTTCCAGGATTTAGGCCTGGAAGCTGGGAGATCTCGTATGAACACAACAGAAAAACAAGGGGGAGGGGAAGAAGGTGAGAAATCACAAAAGCTACTCATGGTCCATGGATTATTTAAGAACACCTGTGTTACCTGAACACTTGACCTTGCTTTGCCCTGGATTATTCATAATGCTGGCATCAAGTTGCCACTTGCCAGGAAAATCGTACTAGGTTACTCACCATCACATGAGACAGGCCTGCCTCCAAACAGAGCAGATTCAACCAATGCTAAAAATTGCACGTATTCAAAAGCCTTTGCCAGTTGACTGCCTATTTCCCAGCCATAAGGGTTTTGGTAGTTTGGCCTCCAGCCCCGTTGCTCACAGCACTCAACTGAACAAAACAACACCTCTCCTATGCGTGCTGGGGCACTAGCAGACACCACAAAGCCAAGTATGCCCCTGAGGACTTGCTCAGAGCTCTCAGAAAGGCTTACCTTGACTAAAATACGTCTTGGGTCAAACTCCGCTGCCTCATATCAGGATACAACAGCCAGGCGAGGAACCAAGAAGTGGAATCACCCACTAGATTTTACACCACCAGTCACCATTGACTTACCCTACATTTGTGTTAGAAGTCACTCAAATCTAACTCAGCCCTCCTTGTCATCTCATTCTGAAATGCTGGCTATGGATTTTGTCTTCTTGTTTCGTAACTACATTTTGGACTCACTTGATGGCTTCTTGAACTCTCATGCAGCACTTTGACTCTGACTTGGTCACAGCATAGCAATGTATCACATGAATACATTTTCCTCTTGGAGTTTTTAGTAAAGGACTTCTGGAGCATGCAAGCCTGCTCTCACTCAGGCTTTAAACCATCCATTCTTTCAGGACTATAATGCCAGCACCCTGGGGCAGTAGAGGCAGTCCCTGGAAAGGACTAGCAAGAAGATCTGAAACTTGCTTTCAGTTCTACCCATTACACATTTTTGGTGCCCAATACCTTTTGGGAGAAACACTAACTACACTACTGGAAAGCAGAAGCAAATTCCTATAGCTTCATTCTAACAGTAGCCGAGGCTGTGTTGGTAGGCCAAGTAGTGGCCATTGTCTTTAAATGTATTAATTCTGCTTTTTAGAGAAACACGTGAGTCTTGGCAGAACAGATGGTAAGATTTCAGAGCAGTTGTGTTACGGCTGTTCCAGATGTGGGTCACCATGTTCAAACTGGTATTCTGAATACCAGTTTCCAGAACTGCTCAGGACTTGGAGCTTAATTTTCTTCAAGAGTTGCGATTAGTTGACTCCAGTGGAAACCTTAGGTTTTGTCCCAGTCAAGCTCTCATTTCCATTTCTGTCCTCTAGAATAGCTAAATTTATCTCTACCTGTTTGAACCTATTGCACTTCTTACTCCTTCCTTCCAGAAAGATGTTGGTTGTTTATAGCCTGCAGTTTTTTGGAGGAAAAAAGGTTTCAGGCCAAAAAAAAAGCATGTAAGTGAGACGGTGGCATTTACAGCCAGGAAGACATTGTTCTGTGAACAATGAAAGGGCAGCCTCCGCAAAAGAGCAGGATGTTCTGGGCACTCCTACCAAACTGCCCACCATCTACACAGCCATGAGACTGCCTACATAAGCCAGCCAGGAGCACCAGCAGGCCTAACTACCCATAGAAGAGAGAGGTATGCTCTTAAGTGCCTCAAGGCTGCCCTTTCCTTGCCATACAGGCAATATCCAAAGGTTCTTTGACACTTTGCTCCCAGGTAAATGCCCAAATTCTTCTGGGAACTGAGAAGTCCTCTGCAAATTTGCAGTGTCAGAAGTTTGAGTGACACAGGCCATGCTATGCCTTAGGGCTTCCTGTTTTCCAGCTCAGGGGATTGAAAAGGCCATGTACGAAAATTTAGTAAAGACCACACTGACTTCAAGATGAACTATTAAGGGGCCAATGGAACAGACTGCCACAAATACTCCTGGATGTGAAACGGAGCCACTGATAAGGTTTTGTTGATGAGTTCTATTACTCGCCATAAAGGACCTTCACTACATCTACAAGACAGGAAAGAAACTGCATTCCTAAGCACTATTTTTAAAAACTCCAGCTCTTTAAGTAAGAGCACTAAATACCTATTGAAGTGTCAAATTCAGAATGACTCTGCTCTTGGTAAATAAAGGCTTCGGTTTTCTTGGTAGCAAGATGGAGATCTGGTACATAGAGATGAGAAACATTTCCCTCATTAATCTCTTTGGGTCTGCCTGGAGACCCAAATCTTAAGCACATGCTTGTGTACTCGACTGAACACAGAAAAAACTTAAGCACACATTTAAGTGTTTTGATGAGTGTTGCCATATGAATTTCAACATGGCTTTACAGATCTATAGCTTGACTGACAGACTCAACCCTTTCAAACATATATTATCTAATTAGTGCCTGAAGGGAAAGGCCTAGATATAGAACATTTGTCTTTTAGCACACAACTCACACAGCATTTCATGATGTCTTGACACTTATTAATTGCATTCAGTTTGAATATAAACACTGTCACATGATCCTTAATCAAGAATTGGCTGAAATACCATAAACAAAGGATTACAAGCATAGAGCAGGGAGGATGTGTCTCAGGGGATGCCACGGGGAATTTTGGTTGTGTCCAGTCTTGTTCTCACACAATAAGGAAAACAGAATTATAAACAAGCCAGATTTGTAGATGGTAGAAAACAGACATGAGAACAGCCAGAAAAACAGAAAACCTGGAGATGTTTGAAATTTGGTGGACAGAGAGAAAGAAAGAAAGAGTTGTAATGGAAAGGAAGTAAGAAATTTCTATCTTCTTCTTCTCAGCTGGAGCAAAGACAATATTCTCAACACTTTCTGTCCAAAGAGTTTAAAAAACCCCCAAGGATTATCCAAAATATGCACAGAACTGTAGTTGAGACAGTATCCCAGTATCGTACAGATCAGTAAGACTGGGTTACTCTCTCCAGAGAGAAAGGCAGAAGTAGAAAGGTTCTGTTAAAATTACTACGTCTTCTAAAAATCTCTAGCAGCAGGAATGGCACCAGTATAAATCCCCTTCCTGCCTCCCCTCTGTCTGCCAACATTCTTCCCTGAGGCTGTTCCAGCTTTGCCATCTCCAAGTCTATGCACTATGGACTTCACTTGTCTCAGCTCCTGCCACAGGATGGGACTTGTTACAGAGGCAAGATAAACTTATTTTCCTGGCTTGGTCATGATATCTGCGAAATTCCTTCCTTGCTCAATCAGTCAGAGCCTGGGACCCCAGGATGTGACTGCCACCCACAGGCTGTGGAAGAAGTGGATGACACAAAAGCACTCCAGGATTTGGGAGTCTCCTACAAGTGTGTACGACTTTGAAGGTGTTCACAAGAACATGGAAGATCCTATGGGATTGAAGGACAGGAGCCTAAACTCGCAAGGAAAACTAAAAGGACCACAAACTTTGGCAACTTCTTTCTGAATAGAATACACTCTACCCTTTGGCTAAGAGGAAGCCAAGTGCTGGAGCCTGCACTATGTGTTTGTAGAGTGCAAGATGTTAGTCCAAACACATTTTTTCACATTAGTTTGGCATTTGCTAAAAGCCACTACAGCTGCATTTATAACACTTCAGTTTTTCAGATGACCAGAAGACTTATTTTCATCTGCCTGTCAATTAATTCATTTATCATTTCAACCTTCCCTTCAAGTAAGAGTGTTCTTTCATAACTTTCTTACCATTGTAAATTTTTACCATGTGGGGGAATCAAGTAATATTCATCAGAGCTTTCAATCAGTGTGAGAGAGAAAGAGACGAAAAAAAGTGCAGCAACAGTATATTTCAGAGCAAAATCATTTATTCTGCCTAACAATGAGCCTGCTATCTAGAAACAAGACTGATTATTTATAATGCTACCCACTGCTATTACCAGAACTCTCTACAGACCTGATAAGCTTCTATCCAACATGTTTAACATGTCAAAGTCAATTTGCCTTTCCACGTGTCTATTTCATAGCATTACTTCAGTATACAACCAGCCACCCAAGTATCAAATCGAGTACACATTTGTTTGCATGTATTTAATATTACCCTAGCTCTTGACAGCTTTAAAAGAACACACATCTTAGAAATAACTGAGCTTTTTTAAGGAAAAGATCTGCCATGAAAAGTTCATTTTTCTCTAAGCAGCTTAATGGTAGAGGGTTACTATTTTAAAGTAGAAAGACAGATTGTGTAATTGTATATCTTTATAGTTACATATTGCAATAAACAGTATGATTTATAGCAAGAGTAACAAAGGACAGGGATATCTCCCCTAACAAACACCCTGCAATGGCAAACTCCAGATAACAGGAAAAATAAGGGATACACCAAGGAGCACACAGCAAGCAAACTGACCATACACACTCGGCCCAGATCCATCAGGCCTATTAACCCTTGGAACAACACCCATCCCAAGCCAGCTACTGGAATCATTGATAGCTCAAGTAAAGCAACAGTACACAGACATAGACCAGGTCCACTACCGTCAGAATGAGACTTTTCAGCCCCAGTGACACAGGACCAGGCTGTCTCTGCCTGTGGTCCCACTTCAAGAGGCACCAGTTCTTTCAGCTAACTGCTCAAGCAATGCCACCACTTCTGGCATCAAGCTACTCTTGAAAGATACGTAACTATTCTCGCTCCTGCATCTGAGCCAACACCCCTCATATCTCTGCTCAGTTTGCTCCACGTCTGGACAGCCACTCACAGAACTCTGACAACATCCTCCAAATAGTTTCATCTGCCCAAGAAGCACCCCAACTTCACCTGGAGTACCTGAGGGTATAAAATCCACCATGTCCTCCTCAACCCCACCACTGCCCACCACCAAGCACATCCCCATCAGCTCCCACACAACCAGTGGAATTAACAACAGTTCCCTCACCCTTCAGAGAACAGCTTCTGCTGCCTGGTAGCCTCAGGATCCTGCTGCACCTCAAACACAGGGTGCAGCCTCCAGAACCCCCACAGCTCTCCCATTCCACTCCAACTGAATATCTTTTTATAGCCCAGCCTCCTCACACTGCATAAGACTCCTAGGCTGCCTGAGAGCCTCTTAATGCTCCTCTGCCTGGTAGGGGGTGGGAATGTGCCTCCCCACATAGTTTTGCAAATACTGAACAACTTCACATAGTCTCTGCAAAGACAGAGACATTGTCGTGTCCCCAGTCAGGGAAACCAAGGCAGCAACTTCAGCATCATCCCTGCTGCCTGTCAGCACCAAACCTGCGCCTTTCTTACTCTAGCACAGGGAGTCAGGAACAGTTGTGCAGGCCATAAGCAGATCAGCTCCTCACACACGGAAAGCTTGTCTGAAGTGCCCAGTGCCAATGAAGCCGATTTCCACACAGTACTAGCAGGGCTCCCTTCTGGATGAATCACCTTCACAGCCAAAAAATGAAAGTCTGAGGAAAGCTTATTATCCATGAAATGCAGACTTGCCAAAAAATACAAAGCCCCCAGCATTTTAAATTTAGCTTACCTTGGAGCATCCCTGCTATTTTAATGGAAAGACACCTAAGTATGCAAACACTGAAGTACAGGTTAAGAAAAGCTAGCTGAAACCTCTGGCCCAATTTTCTTCCTGTTCACATTTCTGAAACAAGCCCATTTGGGGCCAGGATATTCCTCTGCTTTCATATAACCAAAATCGGGACAATCTAAACTATCTCTGGACATTCAGCTTTAAAACACATGTATCCCTCCTTCACACTGTACACCGCATGTACCTGCTACCACAAGAGAATAACAAAAATCAATGGTTTTGTGCACTCGTGTTCTTCTGAATAAATACACAAAATACTGAAGATTTTCCTCTAAGTTACTTTGGAAAAGCTCCTGCAGTCATTCTTTGTGTCTAGTGAGCATTTCCTCTAATAAATGCAACACCCAGAAATATTGAGTTTGTGTCACAGAGACACTTCCTTACAGCTGAGAATCATCAGGCTTTGAATCCAGCTCAAAAGAGATGAATTAGCAAATACAGATGACATGTTACTATTTCCTTTAAGAGAAGGCCTCACCAGCACACATGATGAATTCTGAGACCCATACATAACATAAATAAATAGCCATGATTTTTAAAAAAATATTACTTGGAGCATCAGGCGAGCTTTTTCTGTTTGAGATTTGAACAAAAGGTATCACACTTTTTTCCATTTACAGTGTATACCTTGGACAGCGCTGACAACAATTAAAATGAGGTAAAAAAGCTTCCCAAATACTTTGGCATTGTCTGGATGACCACTGAATTTTAATAACAATTTCAATTAATTAAGACAGGAAAACACCAGAATCATAACAACAGTGCTATTTTTTTGGCAGGCTGTTGTGGGAAAGAGTATTCATCTGTTGGCCAGCAATAAAAATCAAAATAACTGCAAGTAGCCTTGGGGCTAGAATCTGCTCTTATTTACACCATCCAGGTAATTCCATTTATTGCAGTGGGACTTCTCCAGACAGATATTGTGGTTGTGCAGCTGTTTAACACCTCGTGCAGAATAGAGCCCTCCAAGGAAAATCCGGCTCTGTGCATTAACGCTTTCTATCAGGCATATACTCATATGGGGCTATAATGAAATGTTAAAAAATAAAGTAAAATAAAATCGGGGACTTCTGAATCAGGTTTTAGCTCCTCCCTTCTTAACAAGGTTCCAACTGAATTACCAAGTTCATATTGTGCCTGGGAGGCACAAGAAAGTGTAAGGGGGTAAAGAGCTCATTTCTCCATTACTAATTCCAATTATTGTTAACTGGAGTGAAAAATAAGGTGGATCAGAGTGAAGATGTCAGAAGAAAAAAAGATCAAATAACTTGAACAGGCAATAATAGTACATTGACTAGCTATAGCAGCTGGATTACAGCTGGTAGTTTTTCCTCCCAAAGAATGGCTGGCATAGGAAACAATTTCTAAGGTGAAACAGAGGACACTGGTCACAAGAGCAAGAGAACTACAGTCTTTGAATGAACTCACCACTGCAGTAACACTAAAGTAAGATATCCTTCTGGAAGGAGGAAGGTCGACTTGGCACTCTCACGTGCCCTCATGTTTCCTCCTGCTCCCTTGTGTTTCTCAGTAGCTGTGGCAGAAGTACCAGTTGAGGACAAATGCATCGCTGGAAGAGAGTGAGTGAGATGGCTGGGGGTCTGTCCCCTGCAAAGGGCCTTTCTGTCAGGCTACACATGAAGATGATGTCTTTGGTTGAGGCCAGTGCACCAGGAAATGTTGGCTTGCAAGATTTCTCACATACCTGCAATAATGCACCTGCTTAAGTTTGAAAGCAGTAACTGTTTTCTACCTACACTACCCACTGAAGGCCAGGCAGACAAGTTTGTCTTTTGTGGACACTGAAGGTGCAGAAAAGCCTCAGGTAAACAGCTTAGCAGAGAGAAAACAGTGTGTTCATTGCACAATAAAGATGACATTTTTCTTTACAAAACACTTCAGATTGATGGCAGGGTATTGGCACAGAGAAGTTATCTGTACTTCGTGACTAATTCGCCTTTGCAAGATACTGCTTCTACAGCTGATAACAGACTCAGACAGGAGTCCTGCCCCTGAAATCATTTCCCATTAATTTCAATCACTCTGAAAAGTTCAGCCACCAAAAGTTTCCAAGTCAGCTGGCACACAAATGTCTAGGTCCTGCCAGTATTTTGTGATCCACTTACTGTAAACACATAGCTAATGAATGTTCATTCCCTTGATGATTATTTTGGAAAGTGGAGACATGTCTAAGAGTATTTACAAGGTATGTGGTCCTCCAAAAAATTGATAAATATTCTGACACACCTTAAAACAGAGGCACCAATGCCTTCAGCCAAAGAAATAATGCTAATCATGTATAAAGACATGAGTTATCTCAGGAGCCTCAATGTTTTCATTTCATTATCTCTGAACATTGCAGTTGTCAAACATGCTGACCCCATAGCTTGGAAAAGGACAGGAACAAGATTAATGCAGGTGAAAATTGTTAGCTGTTGTGGAAACATTTGCATAATGGTGATGGCAGTTTTGTGTCTGTCTGTGGATTACGTACTTCCACTATCAGCAATGGCCATTGCTAACTCATATTGTCCACTTAGCAGGACCTGAGACTGCAGCTCTTCCAGCACACAGGATGCTCCAACTCTGGGAGAAAAGCCGACCTGCAAGTGAAAATGAGATGTGCCAGGGTTGCTGTCTCCCTTTCCACTGAGCTAAGCTAGAATTTGGCAATGCACTACCAATAGCCTACAAGAAAACTTGAATCCTTGATGCCCAGAGGGGCTGATCTCCTAAATATCTAGGCACAAGGTTAAAAATGTTTTATAAATGCACTCCTGTGCAAACAGACATGCATGTCCTTAAACAGAAAGTTGAAAATTATGTTTTAACATAATATTGTGTTAAGAACCGCCAAGAAAAATAAAATCAAGGGTTTTTTCACTACAACTTTCTAAAGGCAGATGATGAGACCCTTTGAAGACACCGAGAATTTAGCAACATAGAGTAACTTGCAGATGCTGTGTCTGACATAGCACATCTCCTGTAAGGCTGTGCTCACTGACTGCCATCTTAGAAAGCTTTGAGGCGTCAAGGAAGTTGAATGCTATCTTCCGGTCCTTGGTCCTTCCACAAGAGAGTGTGTCTTCCAAGGAAAGGAACAGGAAACGTGCCTCTGTGTGTGATCATGTTGCCATCTAGTGACCGCAGCCGAGAGACCGCTCAAGCCCTGACACTCTTCCACAAGCACAGACAACGCTGTGTGTGAAGCAACAGGGTCTTGTATAACCGAGACCTCGGGGGAAATCGGAGCTGTTGCCAAGATATACAGGATTATTCCTCCTAAATTTGCAAGTCTCACTTAGGCAGAAACAGCAAGTTCCTTGAGTAGGGTGATAAGGAACTAAAAGCTCAGAGAGGTTGTAGCTCTTGCAGTATCATTTTCGTGCCACCCTTGAGCTCTAGAGCCAACAGGGCAGTTCCCCTTCCTGAATTCACACGGAGAGTTGGCAAGACCAGCCACAGCAATCAGTTGTGGCCAGCTGGTCTCCGCCATTCCTGTGAGATTCACTCAACTTGCCCTTTGTGTTAAGCACAAAGAAGAACAAAACATTCCAGCCTGGGTATTAAGAGTGCAAGGCCTCCTCTACAGCTCTTGCACCTGGATTCAACGGTAGATTTTCTGGGACGGGGAAAATACAGTTATTTTCTACAGCCCAAACGATGTAGGTACCCAGCATTCTTTTGCATTACCAAAATATGTAGGCAAATAAAATCTCGGTATTACACACACAGGCACTTCTGAAATCCAACTCTCACATGCTCTTTAGGCACTTTTTACCAATCCTGGCTCACGACACTCAATTTCCATCAATTATGGTGGCAAACTTCTTTTTTGGCAGTTTGAGAAGGCCAACTTTCTTTCATAAACATGTCTATTCATATGTCAGTAAGTATGCGTGTCTGTATGTGCATTTGTGTGTTTATAAATACATATACACACAAACAGAGCACCTTCCCCAGGGCCCAGTCTTTTTATTCTTTTCCTTATATACACATAGCTACAAAATAAGCTGTAAACGAGTGAACAAAGATGTTGAGATGCCCTTATATGTGTCTTCCTGCAGTATCTTTTGAGAGTTTTTCACCCTGCCTAATCACTACACATTACCATCCCAAAGTCTCTGGACCCTGAAAATTTCTTCTCCCCACCGTATCAGGGTTAGTGGAATTTATCCCTGTTTTTCCCCCCGTTGAAAGAAGACCTTCTGTTTCCACCTTAACAGAGTCACACATCAATATGGATCAGTATCATCTGGATGGTTTTCACTATAAACACACACAGAGTCACAAAAATAGATCGAGTGTCTTCTTCCTATTATTCTCTGTATTATCTCCTTCTTTTTCTTCAGGATCTGAAAAGCCACCAATTTGTTTTTGCTAAAAGATAAATAAATTTTAGGTCATATATTTCCTGATCAAATACAGACAGTGAAAGACTACTTTCAGCATACTTTTCTCCTTAAACTGTTATAGAAGTTTCAGTGTGGTTTCCTGAGAGATATGATACACACAAGGATTGCTAGCAGATATTATTTACTGGCTCAAATTTATTAGAGATCAAAGAATGAGGAAAATAAACCTTATCTTTCTTGTTCTTCTTGGCAGTGGAACTTTCGTACCACTTAGAAAACCAAAAGGCAAGAGGAAAAGAAAAAACATGAGGATATACAATTGCACTGGGGAGAATAACATGATCACACTGAAATACCTAAGGGATCTAAGGACAGCTTCCAAAAGCTACCATAATAATTAAATGAATAAACCAAGTGAGATGCTGATTACCAAGCACAGTGGCCCTTATCACCAACAGCCATAAAAAAATCTTGATGTAGCAATGCCGGTGTGAAATAGCTGAAGATCTTCCTGCACTGTGACAGTGCTCTAGGATTTTGGATAGGATAGTTTCTACAGAAAATGGAGGACAGAATGCAGCCCCATACATCCCTCTGTGGGAATTAAGGGAATCACATTTCTTAAAACGCACTCAGTGATGAAACTAAGCTCTGCCACTCCTGATAGGTTTGCTCAGGATTTCCTGATAAGCACAAAGGAAAAAAAACCATAAAGAAGAATGAAGAATAGCCATGTGCAGGATTCCTATTTTTGCTCTATTAGGCTATAGATGATTATTCACTTAGTCAATTAATTTTCCCAAAAATAACTTACTAGCTCACACTAGAGACTGAAATTTTGTTCTATTCTTTCCTATGGGAATTTATATTCCTTGGGCAATCTCTTAAAATCAGGTTTTCTTTTAGTCTTTAGCAAAGTGCTTCCTTCCCAGAGAGACCACCCAGAAGAAAACAGGAAGTCCCGTAGTTTCATATTCTTTAAGGAGCAGAATGTTGAGTTCCAGCCCCATACTTACCCAGTCACCAAGGAGTTAATGTGTCGAGCAGCTACTTCATGTTCTGCAGATATGTATGCACTGATTAGCAGTGGTTGAAATAAAAGACTACAGCCCAAGGAAGGCGGGGCATTCTCAGAAACAGCAGTCTGGCAAGAAGCTGTCAAGGGAATAGATCCAGAACCCCCAAGAAGAATGAGACGGACTGACTGGGAACAATTAAGGAAAATCATTTCATTCTCTATAAAGGAGAGAACAGAGCATCTTTCTGAAGTTGTGGAGTCCCTGGAAATTCCCATTAACACAGGATGCAGACTGGACCACTCATAACCTCTTGGAGGATACCAGTAAAACTACTCACAAGGAGAGTGGAAAGTCTTCCTTGGCATTATCTCCCTATCAAACGTGCTAATGATGGCAACACTGCTTTTAGAGCAGTTTTCATCCCAGTGCAAACCACGCAGCTGCTGGCTGCTTGTTTTGGGAGTCAGTCACACATTATTACGTAGCTATGCAACATTTTGCAGAGCAAAGCAGAATGCTCCAATGCCCACTTTCTCCACTCAAACCCTTATCTGACCAGAAGCTGCACAACACTTCTTAGAGAAAGCCACTCAAAAGGCAAAAGAATCCATCCCCAAGCCCATTAGTTCTGTGATCATTGACCGTGTTAATGATTAGCACTAACTATTGAGAGATTTAGGATTGAACTGGCAGATTGACTGACAATACCAGTTCCTTTTATGCAGATACTGGAACAACCAAACCCCAGTCCCACCTAAGAACTTTATTACCAAATCTTACCTGATTCCAGCTAGGGAAACAGATAATAGTAATCATTTTGGAGAAAAATGCAGGATGCTAGAAACAATACTCTGTTCCCCATCCTTGTATTTGGACTCCACCTTCATTCCATCAGGTTTTGTATCTTATTCAAAAATCATGTTGTGCATAATCCATTATGAAACTGGTTATCCTAAATAAGCAGAAAAAGAGGATTTCTTCTCTCTGTCTCTTGCAAAGTTTTGGTCCCAATGTAATCTAGCAGCAATGATTTTCACAGACTAATTCCACAGTATGTGGAGGTGCATTCCTGGGGGCAGGCGCGATCCTTTCTACGAATCAGTGGCTTTGAATTTTTTTGTTACAGTGAGCATCACCCCTGGTTCTCTCTGCTTCTTTCTTTCTTCTGTGTGACCTCAGAGGGCAAGGGCATGTTCCTGGCTGGACCTGTGTCACAGGGTGACAATCACGATACCAAAATAGCGCCCTCGCAAATCTATGTATTAAAACTAATAAATGATTCAGAAGGAGCAAGTCTCCTTAAAGGTGAGAGACCCAACTGGACCCACATTTCCAGCTGGAATGAGGGCAGGTTTACAGATCCAGCTGATCAGCACTCTCTCTCACAAAACAGGGGTGAATGGGGGGCTGAGTCATGGAAGTTTGAGGCAGAGATATGTGAGGAGAGCGCAATGTGCACAGACTCAAATGTATGAATCCCACTGCTGCTGCAAAGGATGTGCCAGGAGGCTGTATTCCACAGATGATGGAACAAGGAGAAAATTCCTTTCACCATTCCTACACTATTCCTTCTTTGCAGAACTTTATCACATGCCATCTCCTTGATCCTCCTAAGGCAAATTAATCCATTCTACGGCAGTGAATCCCTTCTGGTCCACGGCCCCCAGACAAGATGAATGCCTTACATGACCTCAGCACTTTTGTGAAGTCCCTGTGTGCCTCTGTGGCTCTTTAAGGATGAGACAGGAGCAAAGCTTGGGACTTGCATCCTGTCAGTCACAGGTATTCTCAAATTGCCCTGAGCGTAACAGGGGAGAGCACAGGGGGACAGCACAAAGATAGCCCTGTTTACCCAGACCAACACCCTCAGCCCCAGAGTGGAAAAGGCAAGCACATCCATGGCCTGACTGTCAGAGGTGGCACAGAATCACATAATGGTTAAGGCGGCAAGGGACCTATGGAGGTCAACTTGTCCAACCCCTCTGTTCAAATAGGGTCACTTAGAGCAGGCTGCCCACGATCATCAGCCTTGCTCTCACTGTTTTTGGTGGGAAGTACTGGTGCCTAGAGCACCTTGCAGGACAGATCTCTTGCCTTAGGCAATCATTTTATTATGTAACAATATACAGATGAGAAAAGCAACTGATAATATTTCATACGAAGCAGTGCTGTGTGGAATGGTGATGGACTCTGACACAAAAGACTGTTTGTAAAGCAACTTTTTCTACATACACAAAAAAAAAACCCCAGAAATGTTTAAAATATTTCTGTTCAGGATTAATTCATAGCCAGTAAAACTCTGCCTGCAATCCTATATCAGAATAAGCCATCTTCCTATTTATCCATCTTAGTAAACTGAAAATATACAAAATAGCAAACCACCCCCTCCCTTGAAAGAAAATAGATGTTACTATCTCAGCATTGGAACAGAAAGAAAAGCAATCATTTTTGCAAATTAATTGATTAATTAATTGAAATTCTTAAAGAACCAGTCGGAAACAGTTGTCTTAAAACAAGGCTTCAAAGGCCATGGAACAATTTAGTAAAGAGAAATCCTATTATTCTCTTTGAAAGGTCTTGAAGTGCTTTGTAAGGGAGTGCTACTAACATTACAGATGGGAACGCCAAGGCCTTATAAGGTGGTAGGATTTATCCAAGGTCATTTTACAACCAAGTAGTGGAAAAAGGAATACAAACTAAATTTCTTAATTCCCAGACCTCCTCCAGTTTCCCTTAGCCTTAAGTCTATCACATGCACAACTGGAACAGCAGTTGATAACCAATCTGTTTACTCATGGGCCCTCACATTGTGGTTTTGTGAGAATCCATGTGGAAACCTGGTAGGATGCAACAACACTTAACAACACTCAGCCACAAATCACTCTCCCTTATGCAACTAAAGGCAGTAAGATGCAACAGGGGCCCACTTCTGAAAAGCGAGGCCGATTTCACACTAGACTTGAGTGAAACAACTCCCAGAACTCAGTGTTGCTGTTCCCCAGTGCTCAGTATTGCGGATGGTCCCGTTTAACATCTTTGTTGATGATTTGCATTCAGTGCATCCTCAGTAAGTTTGCACAGGACACACTTTGGGTGGGAGTGTTGATCTGCTGGAGAGCAGGAAGGCTCTGCAGAGGCTGGATCGATGGGCTGAGAATAGCTGGATGAGCTACAACAAGGCCAAGTGCCCGGCCCTGCATTTAAGTCGCAACAACCCCACCCAGCGAGACAGGCTGGGGTAAGAGTGGCTTGAGAGCTGCTCAGGAGAAAGGGACTTGGGGGTGCTGGTTGATAGGTGGCTGAATATGAGCCAGAAGTGTGCTCAGGTGGCCAAAAAGGCCAATAGCATCCTGGCCTGTATCAGGAATAGTGTGGCCAGCAGGACCAGGGCAGTGATTGCCCTGCTGTACTTGGCACTGGTGAGGCCACACTTCGAGCCCTGTGTCCAGTTCTGGGCCCCTCAATCCAGTAAGGACATTGAGGTGCTGGAAAGAAATCAGAAAAGGGCAAAGGACCTGGTAAAGCATCTGAAAAAAAAAAGTAAGTCCTAAGAGGAGCAGCTGAGGGAACAGGGTTTGTTTAGCCTGGAAAAAAGAAGGTTCAGAGGTGACCTCATCCCTCTCTACAACTCCCTGAAGGGAGGCTGTAGTGAGGTGGGGGTTCATCTCTTCTGCCATGTCTCAAGTGAGAGGATGAGATGAAATGGTCATAAATTAAGCAAGCAGAGGGCCAGATTAGGTATTAGAAAAAAAATTTTCACTGAAAGAGTGATTTGGCATTGGAATAAGTTGGCTGGGGAGGTGGTGGACTCACTGTCTCTGGAAATGTTCAAGAGGCATCCAGATGTGGCACTTGGGGACACAGTTTAGAGGTGATTATGGCGGTGCTGCATTGACTGTTAGACTTGACGATCTTGAAGGTCTCTTCCAACCCTGTGACTGTGTGACTTCCACCAGCGGCTCCGAGTTACCTGTGGGGAGTCACGGCAGAAAACCGCGAAGCAGAGGCGGGAGCCACGGTGGCGGCCGGACCCTCAGCCCGACCCGGGGCTGCCCCGACGGCCGCGCCACGCGCCACAAGATGTCGCCCTCCCCTCAGGCAGGGCCGGGCCAGGCCCGTCAGAGACCCCCACGGGGCCGGGGCCGGGGCCGCTACCGCGCCCGCGGCGAGAGCCGAGACACCCGAGAGCAGAGAGTCGAGAGCAGGGAGAGCCGAGAGTGCCGGGGGGCGGCTCTCCGAAGCTGCCCGGGAGCTGCTGGGTCCCGCCTGCCGGCGACTGGCGCGGAAAGGCGCCGCAGGGCCGCGGCCGCCATGTCGCGGAGCAGCCCGAGGGCCGCGGCCGGCCATGGCCGAGGGGGAGGCGGCGGCCGCTTCTCCGCAAGGCAGATCCACGACCTCACGGAATCATAGAGTCGTTTCGGTGGGAAAAGACCTCTAAGGTCATTAAGTCGAACCGTTAATACTGTCAAGTCCACCACTAAACCATGTCCCCAAGTGTACAATTCTCCCAGGGATGGTGACTCTGCTACTTCCTTGGACACCCTGTACAAGTGATTGACAACCTTTTTGGTGAAGAAATTTTTCCTAATATCTAATTTAAACCTTCACTGGTGCAACTTGAGGCTCTTTCCTCTCATCCTGTTACATGTTACCTGGGAGAAGAGACCAACCTCCACCTTGCTAAGAGGCTCCTTTCATGTTGTTAATAAAGATACTAACTAAACAGGACTGGCCCCAGAACTGAGCCGCAAGGAACACCTCACCATCTCCACAGCTGGTTCTTTCTGCTCTATTCCTGTGACACCAATGTCCTTTAGCCCAACTTATTTTGCACTGTGTCTTCTGTACAGTAAAAAACTCCCAAATCCGGCAGTCTGAGAGGATTCCTGATATTTCCTGTTGCTAGGACAGTGCAGCAGCATCTTGTGGTGACTCTAGGTGAAGATACTATCTCTCCTGAATACCCCATATGGGCTGAGAAACCCTCCAAAAGTGACTAAATCACAGAAATCACAAAATATTTTCAGTTGGAAAGGACCCAGAAGAATCACCAAGTCCAGCTCTTCAGTGAATGGTCCATGTAGACATCAAACCCATGACTCTGGCATTGTTGGCACCATGCTCTAACCAACTGAGAATGCGAACGTTTCGTCCTAAAACGGGTCTCTTGCAAGGCTCAGCAGCCCCTGCTCCTTTTCAATTGACCCTTGGATGACAGTTGCAAGTGAGGACTAAAAGACCTGTCTGGGAAGGCAACAGCTGCTCTGCTGGGCGATGTGGCAACCTCCCACTTACCTGTCAGCTCCCATCTGCTAGAGGGTTATCAGCTTCCCGACTCTGTAGGTGGGATCACCTTATCTAAGTGCTGCCTACTCCACTTCCAACACAATCAGACAGCCCGGCCCAAGCAGTCTGAATTAGTGGGCTGAGCTCAGTCAGTGGATGTTCCTTGAAGCCCTTTAATGGACAACTCCATTAAAGTAATAGCAATATTATCTTTCCATAGATTCAACAGGGTGGAGAAAAGAATGAGTGTTCTTCTAGGCTGTCACTCTCCGATGGCTTCCCAAACTGAATGACCCTTTTCAAATGTACCACTGACCTTTCTCTAAAGATGTTTTGGTGATCCTGGAGGACGTCTTCTGTCCCAGCCACACATAACATCTAGATCCAGCCCAGACCACACACACTGGAGACTGAGAGCTTACACACACGTGACCATAAGTGTGCGGGAGATGGGAAGAAAGAGGTCGCCCACAGCAGCCTCTGAGCAATCCTGAAATTATGTCAATGTAAATGACATAGGAGGGTTCAGAGCAGGAATCTGCTCTCACAAAAATATTTGCCCTCTGTGACATGAGGAGTCCTGCTGATGTCAATGAAACAGGAGTGGCAAGCCCTGGTCCTCAGTAAGGAGTCAGATTTCTCCATTTTTTTATGCTCACAGGATTATTATGAACATCTGGTAAACAAATTCTTTCCTAATGGTTGACAAGATTTTGACCATTTCCTTTTAGACAGCTGGCTTAGAGTAGGAAGACACAGACTCTAGGGTTTAGATTCACTCTTTTTTTCATAAGTAGCTTCTTCCACACAAGATCCAAGCAAAGATTCTGCTTACACATGATTGTATTCACCAGCAAACCATAACTGCTGAGGGGGAAAGTTTTCCCTAACGTTCTGTTTAATTCCATAGATCCCCCTTCCTTTACAAGACAGACGCAATGATACTAGCTTTGTACGTCCCAATGTTTGTTTGATACCTCTGGAAAATAAGATTTAACAATCCTAAACTCTGTGCAGGAAGTTAAAGAGTAGAGTTACATCGTGATTCGATGCACAACAACGAGATAATTAAACCTGGCACACAGGAGAATTCTTTCTAATTGACTTCCTGGATCAGATTTTGCTGGCAAACATTGGAAGTGAAGATTAAAAGAGTTTAACAGCTTCCATCTTCAAAAGGTGATTTTAAAGGGGAAAATATCATACTCCATTAAGAATTTCATTGGACCTGCCATGAATTATGTTCTAAGCAAGACATACTTCAGTGCTTTCTTTGCTTACATTGGTTCTGTAGGTCCAAGTGCATTCTAGGGGAGCTTTTTTTTTGTTACCATGGTGAAAATTATTTTAACTGTATGTGATCACCATTGCCCCCTCTGCTCATAATCTCTTCTACTCCTCCACTTTCCCCTTCCAAATATATAAGCATCAAGATTTTTTCCTTCTTCCTTTCACTCACACAGGTAACAGAAAAACCCTCTCTCAAGCAGTCATGACACCTGTTTATTTACTGGTTTGGATAAAAACCAGCTCTCTTTGTACACAAGTACTGAATACAATACTTGATTTCAAATTTGTTTGAAGACAAATCAAAGAAATGTAATAACTAGATGCTAAACTCTCTTTTTTTTTAGCCTGCTGAAATGAGGCTTATGTGATCCTTCTGTCTGTTTTCCTCTCCTTTCCCACCCTCCTCCTCCATTCAAATGCTTTTAAACCTGTTGGCCAATTCCAGCTAAATTTGGCAGAGAGGTAGGAAAGTAATATCTTTGCAGCCTCACCAAGCCTAATGAGAATCAGAAGGGAGCTGAGAAGAGATACCCAAATGACTGCCCTTGTTTTAGGAAAGACTCTGTGACTCCAGAGTCACCCATTTGGCTGATGGGGTGGCCCAGCAACAAGCACACACCAGCCAGCCTCCACACTGGTTACTGGAGCTTTCCCACTGCCAGTGTCTGCTGCCTGGCCAGCTGGCACTGTGGCACAGGAAAGCAGGTGAGACTCATATGATGGGGGAACAGAAGGTGCTGTGGGACTGTGCAAGTCACTGCGTGAAGCTGTATTTAAAGGGTTGTGTGCACAGAGGCATGGGATAAAGACGCATAGGAAGCGGCTTTCACTGCATCATCTGCTCCCAGAACAACTGCTCACAGTGACTGATACTACCCACTTGGTAATAGCCACCTTCAAATAGCACAGCAATCCAAACAGGCACGATTCTTTCCCCGTGATACATTTTGCTGTTCTACATAAGCAGTTTGGGTAGGGTACATGCAAGAAGGTTTCCTGTACAAAATGCTGAACAGAATATTCCTTATCATTCATAGCCACTGCCTCCAGACAACCTATATTATGCCCTTTGCATCCTGGGTGGGAGCCAGGACTGCTAGAGTGATGAATCAATAACATCCATAAGGAAAATGAAACGGAGGAAGCTCTTATTCAGTAGATTTTGCTTTTGTTAATTGTTGCTATATTTCATTCCAGCCCCACATCCTTTCAAATGGCTGGGACTGTGACTCAGCTTCAGCGACTTACATCCTCAGAAGAGAGAGGAGTCACCCTCCTGGGGCTGATTTCACTATTGCTTCATAGCTCCATTGCTTGGCAGGCTTGTCCATCACACAGATCCTTTTGCAGATCTCACACATCCCACATCCCACATCCCTGTCTCGTCCCAGGCAGCTGACCACAGTGTGCAGGGACAAGGACAGCTCCAGCATCAGGGGACATGAAGATAATCCTGCTAGCAAGATGGTTGCATAGGGAAATGCTGGCTTTGCTCACTTGGTATCCTTGTCCTACCCTCAGCAGATACATCATCTAAATGACAGAGCTTGAACTTGGCCTAAAGACAGAGGAGCAAGACCAACTCCCCAACCCTGCCAGCACCTGATGGACAGGCAATCCAAATTAACGAGGGCAATTATTTCCTTGGCTGTGGCACTTCAATCCAGTAGATTTGGTTTGTCAGCCATGAGTCAGCTCTGAAGTAAGCTTGTGCCTTCAAGGTATGGTATAGATGCTTCACAGTTGACACCTCGTAAGGCTCTCTGTACGTATGGAGAGCTTAACATTGCTGTTCCTAGGTAGCAATTACACTAGACAGCTGGTTGGGAGGATGGGTTCACATAACTGGCAACCAGAAAGAAGGAGTCAAAATAAAGTTAATGAGATTTCTTTTTAAGATAACTGCTGTGTCCTCTTTAAAATAGATCAAGGCCCCTTAGGTGGAAACTGAGGGAAAAGCATAATGAAAGCAAGCCGAAAAAGCAATGAATAGCAACAGGAAAATAAACTAGAAACATATGTAAAACAAAGACAGAGGCAAAACCAGCAGGCCTTTCCAAGCCTCACTCTTTAAGCTCCAGGTCCTAGAACCAGGAGATTGCGTATGGTCCCCAGTGTCTTTAAAGAAAGTTAGTTTCTCCTTCTTGCCATCCACTCCAAAGAAGACTTCAAAAACCTGACATAGATGTGCTTTAAAGAAAATCCAGACAAGGCCCCTGGATTTGGCCAGCAAGCACAGGGTCTTTAAGACCAGATCAATCTCATAATTCTTTGAAATTTGCCCCACAATTTTTAAACAGCAAGGAAGTGTTCAAAATGCTGATAGTACTGCATGGATTGGATTAATTAATAGTTTGGGCCCTGGAAACACTATACCACTATGCTGCTTTCTAGACATAATGAGACTATTTTAACTTTTTTTAAGTGCTTATAAAAGGTGTTTATGTGCAAACTTGTAGCTTTCAGGTCAAGTTGAAATCCAGTACCAGAAGGTAAACCACGAGGACTCAGATGTGGACAGACACACCAAAGCCTGTAAGCTCTGTATTGTAAGCCCAGTGTTTCCCAGTGCTTCTGGAGACAGTACATTTATGTTGCTAAAAAACCCAGCTCACACCACAATGGCAATGGGACACTATAATGAGATTGGTGGGACACAATAGCAATATTGGCAGCTGCCTGCAAGTCTTCTACTGCTAATGTTTTAGAATAGGTCAGACACCACAACCCATATTTAGAGCCTGCTTTTCAGAGACACTGGCCACCCACAATTCCTGCAGGGCTGGGCACAGACACCAAGCCAGCAGCTGTAAAGTTCTTGTTTCAAATGTTGCGTTTCCAGTCAACACACAAAGCTTAGGTAGGGAACATATTGTCAGGAATGCCTTCCGGGTTTGTCTTTTTTTCTTTTTTTCAGCCTGTTTCCCACATAGTTTTACCGAGGAACAAGAAAATCAAATGACTTGCATGGAGGTCACAGAGTGAGTCATCGGCTCAGCCCAGTGACGGTCAAATAATGCTTATTTGTAAAACTATAATTTTATAGTGCTCTACTGCATAGCTTTAAAAATGAATGTATGGGAAAAATACACCCACGTATGACAAACGTACTTATGCTCTCTCTGCTTTGGGTGGACATTCTGTTAGTCACAGGGAAGCATCTGTGTAAAGCTTTTTTTGTTGCTGCTTTTTGCTTCTCTAGACATTTCATCAAATGGTCCCTGAGTCAGAAGAAGTGGGTTTTGCTATTAAAGTCTGTGTGGAGGCTGCATTCCAAAGCTGTTGGAGGATTCAAAGATAAATATTCCTACTTAGGGGAAAAATTAAAAAAAAAAACCCTAACATCTTTCATTTAAAAACAACAACAACAACAACAATCCAAACTGAATGTAATGTTTACAAAGACAGCAAAAAACCAATGATCCTTCCTGACAGTCTCTGGAACCAAAACCCAAGAGGAGTTTCATTAAAGCCCAAGTTCCTTTAAAATCGCTTTCAATTGTGTAGCGTATGTGCCTACTGCGCTAAAAAAATGGTATTGATTCATATTGAAACTAATTCCAACAGCAACAAAATATTAGCCAGCAACCTCACACAGCCACTGTGCAATGAACAAAGCTCTTTGGAGCAGGAGCCATCTCTGTTCAGTGATTTGTATTTTGTGTGGTGAGGGTGGAATGCAAGCCTGCAATAATCTGTCTCAAGGAAATATTTGGGGGTGAGCATATGTGCTATGGCTCCTTTGGCTGGCTATTTTGGAACCCTCATGTATCCATCCTTGCAGATACACATCAAGGAAGTGAGGGAGAGCTGTGCAGTGGAAGATGGTGGAATCACCCCATCCTGTTGAAAGTGTTTCCCATATAAAACCAGCAGCTGCACAGCACACTGGAGGTGTAACTCAAGGAGGTCAGACTTCAGCTTAAATCTAGATATGTTGCTCTCAGTAGCACCTCCCCCCAGTTCAGGGTAGCTGCTGAGCAGTACCTTCAAACCCACAGTCCTCCCTGCTCTGGTCTCCCATGAACAGCAGAAATGACAAGGAAAGTCTGTGCTCTCTATACATAGTATCTGTTACCATCCCTTCCATGTGGCACCTAAGTCTAGATGGGCTTGGAAAGATTTTTCCCTCCCACCTGAACACATAGAAAGTGTTTTCTCTTTTGACCAGGGTGTGCTGATGTGTAGGATGGAGGGACTGACTGACTGTTCAAGGACAGAGAAGCCCACAGCAAAGCTGGGCACAAAGGTTGAGTGCAGACTTGTCTTCTTACCCCATCCCATTTTGCCCATGTCCAGCAATATCCTGATATCTGCTTCATAGTGAATTAATGTTCTGGATGATGGGAGGGAGTTTAAGGAATTCATCCAGCCTCCCTCACTCCTGTAGCTTTAACTCTTTCTTGCCTGGCTCAGCAGTGACGGACTGCAGAGCTTTGCCTCACTAGCCGCTCAGGGTGGAGCTGGACACAAGGGGAGGAGGTGAGTCTTTAAAAGTGGAGCTTTGCGTAAGGAAAGATGTTGAGCGAGACTGCACAGGAAAAGGGAACAATTTTGTATGAGCTGGCCTGGTCCCAGCTTCCCATTGGCACTGTGATCACAGTCTAGGGAAAAACAGTCCTAAAGCCACATTGATCACAGAACCACAGAATCACAGAATATCCTGAGTTGGAAGGCACCCACAAGGATCATCAAATTTCAACTCCTTGCCCTGTACAGGACAGTCCCAAGAATCACACCATGTGCCTGAGAGAATCATCCAAACGCTTCTTGAACTCAGGGTCAGTGCTGTGACCACTTCCCCAGGGAGCCTGTTCCAATGCTCAACCCTTTGAGTGAAGAACGTTTTCCTAATATCCAACCTAAACTTTGCCCAACTCAGCTTCATGCTGTTCCCTGGGGTCCTGTCATGGGCACTGTCCCTCTGCTGCCCCTCACAAGGAATTTGTAGATTGCAATGAGATCTTCCCGCAGTCTCCTCTTCTCCAGGCTGAACAGACCAGGTGACCTCAGCCACTGTTCATATGGCTTCCTCTCCAGACCCTTCAACATTTTGGTAGCCCTCTTTTGGACACTCTTTCTTATATTGTGGTGTCCAAAACTGTCCCCAGCACTCAAGGTGAGGCCACCCCAGTGCAGAGCAGAGCAGGACAATCCCCTCCCTTGCCCAGCTGGCAATGCTGTGCCTGATGCCCCCCAGGACAGGGTTGGCCCTCCTGGCTGCCAGGGCACTGCTGACTCATGTTNCAAGTCATTTGTGGAGATGTTGAAGAGCACAGGGCTGAGGATGGAGCCCTGCAGAACCCCACCAGTGACAGGTCCCCAGTCTGATGGCCCCCCGGGCACTGTAACCCTTTGTGCCCCACCCACGAGCTCACCCATCACGGGATGTTTTTATCCAGCTGGGGGATGCACATTTTGTCCAGGAGGATCCTGTGAGAGATGGCATCAAAAGCTTTACTGAAATCCGAAAAGGTAACATCAACTGGCTTCCCTTGATCAGCTGGGCGGGCTACCCTGTCATAAAAGGAAATCAGGTTTGATAAGCAGGACTTTCATGTCATGAAGCTGTGCTGGCTGTGACTGAGGAGTGCATTGTCCTTCAGGTGTTCTTCAGTATCTCCCTCAATAATTTGCTGGGCACTGAAGTGAGACTGACAGGCCTGAAGTTTCCAGGGTCATCTTTCTTGCACTTTTTGAAAATTGGGACAATATTAGCCAGCTTCCAGCGAACTAGGACCTCTCCAGCCTGGTGCATCTCATCTCCAATAGCCAGACCACCAAGACAATTATAGCTCACATCCAAGAAAAACTAAGAAGATGAATGAATAAAAATGTTGAAATATTAGATCATCAGCAGAACAATGAAAACTCCAAACAGATACAAACAGTGTTATTGCCTTTTTTCTTTTTTTTTTTTTTTTCAACTTCAAGCTGAAAACCTGTTTGGGCCAGAATTCTTTGGAATCATGCTACTGAATGTGCCTATAGTTAGGAGATAAAAAAAGAGGCGTTAAAGCTGTTAGGAGATGTGATCATCAAAATGAGGGACTGGTTGCAGCCTGCAGGAACCTGAAAAGAAGCTGGTGAGTGCAGGAGTTAGAAGGCATTGCTATGACAACAAAGCAAACCACTCCTGAAGAGAATAGAAAATATGTACAGCCATGCCAAGATCATAAGCAAAGAAAAGTATATGCTAAGAGGAGGCAAGTGAAACATTGACTTGGAAAACAAAATTATGCCTTTAGCATGATTTCTTCTTTATGCATGGCACCTCTTCAGGAAAAGCATGCTTTTAGCAGAGGGAAAGAAACTTTCGTTAAAGCACCTTTTTGCCCAGTCCTTACGCTTTGAGGAGGTAGCAGAAGGGTCTGTGTTTTATGTTTGCACTCTCAGATTTTGGTTATATATGGTTGTTTAAGTTATCCATAAGGCGGTCTCTATGCTTTTTTCTAACCAATACTTACTGTACTTTTGAATAAGTTTAACTTTCTTACCTTTTCCCTCCTAATGAAATTAATCACATTTACCGGAAGACGCCTTTTTATTCACATTCAAAGCTCAGAATACTCCATGGAGGGTTAAACCTAGAAATTCCTCTAGCATTCTGGCAGAGAAGGTTTCCATGTTCTTCTACAGCTGCACATAAGTCATTAGCAAGATCGGTCCAAGCAGTTTTCTGGACCATACCTAGCAGAAAGCTCCCTGGTGACACTGATGCTTGATGACAGTCAACTCTTGAAATCAGAGCCAGCATGGATGTTGACAAAATGGTCCACACTTTGTGTGCTCAGCCAGGAGGGGGAAAATCCTCTGTTTCCTGAAGTGAAGGAGCAAATGAGCAAGCCAGAGGAATACACTATAGCAAGAGCCTGCTAAAGAGGTGATGAGCAGCATCCAGGGTTTGTGGCAGGAAGCAGAGCTGGGCAGCTTTGTGCACAGGATTGTTCTGCAGAGGGGATGTCCTATACTGGGGAATCGAACAGATACAGCGTGAAAAGAGCAGTATCAGGCCCTACCTGGACAGTCTTATGGTGACTTTTGAGACTTATCTTCTAATTTAGCTCTGGAGGGATAGGACAGAGAGTGTCTTATACACAGGCTCAAGTGAGCTGTACTCTGTCTCTACAAGAGCCTCATGATGCAGCCCCCTGCCCCCCTCCTGAGCAGTTCTGCATCACTTTCTGGCATAAATACTTTCCTGCTTCAGCCTCAGAGCCTTCATTCCATAGCCAGAGCCTGAAACACAGAGCTCTACTGTTACAAACATGTGCTGTACCCCGTAATACATCTAGAACATCAGCAAACCAATGCATGAAAAACGTTGTCCTGGGCTAGGAGGTATCTTGCATTAACAACAACAACAACAAAATAAGTGAAACTGTCCTTGCCTGTACTGCTGTGGAGGGGTGTGGGTTGAATCCCCTGACAGAGACACGGCCTGTGCCACCAAAGGGAATTTCAGCCTACGGCAACGCCACCAACGTACCCAGACATGCTAAACTGTCAGAAACACTCATCTGTCAGCACAGCTCTGTCTACACCAGCACCTTGCCAGCAGTGGGGGAGTTCACTTCTTTCCACACCCTGGAATTACACTGGCAAACTCTGTAGGTTACACTAAGCCACAGAGTGCAGGCCACGTGTGCGTGCACTTTATTGGCCTTCATTTGATCCTGTGCATTAAAGGCAGCTGGGCTTCCTCTCTTTCCAACTAAATAATAATTACACCCATTGTTCCCAGTGGGCAAAGAGACCCTGTTCACACATATCCAGAAAGACAAGACATATAATTAACACCTTGCTGGGATAGAGAGCTTTTGTTCAGATTAGTCATTACATGTCTTGCAGCCTGAAAACAGTGCTTCTCACATTCATTTCAACTCACTTCCTCCATGCCTCAGAGTTTAACTCCTTGCTTCTTCCCAGGTCATTGTACAAGCATGTGTCCAGCAGCAGTGCTTAGTAAGCTGAGGCCAACAGCTTCATCCCAATATCCAGAGCAGGGGGTCCTGAATTGCCACGTGCATCCCATGTTCTGCACGTTGGCGGGTGCTGTGGCTGTTGCTGCTGCTACCAAACCCATTTGCAAAAAAATGGCAAAGGTTTCTGCCAAAGACATAAGGCAGAGGACAGGTCCCCTGCCTTGAGACTGGGGCTACAGGAAGAAAGTGAGGTTACATGCAGTGGATGGGCTTAAATAACAGTTCAGTGCTCTTCTCTTCCTCCTTCCTCTTGTTTTTTTTTTCCTTATCCCATTTCCATTGTCACTGAACATCCCATTTTCACTCTGCTTTCTGTCCCATCCCTTGTGCTGGACTCCACTCTCTTCTGACCAGTGTGGTCCAAAAATCTTCTTTTTGTGAGTGTGTGGATTTAGTTTTTCCTTTTTCACTTTAGGTTTAATTTTTATCAAGCCCTTGGTTCAGTGCTTTCAGCTGAAGGATCCCAAACAGGCTAAAGACTGGCACAAAAGGGGAGCAGAATAGTCACAGTTTAGGGCAGAAAGGGGGTGCACAGAGAAAGAGGGGTTGTGCTCCTCTCCTCTAGCAGCACTCTGCCTTGATCAGCTCAAGCTCTCTTCAGTAACTTTGACATTTGTTTTACTAACACAGCGATTTGGGTGGCAGTGCTATGAGGAGGTAGGGAAGGCTGAACTACAACATTTTGTCAGTAATAATGGAGCGTAGGTACAATTACGGCAGCAAAGAATCACTTTGTTTTGGGGCCAAAATTGCATAGCTAAAAGCCAGACCAGGGTCTGTCTTTATGACATGAGCTTTATGACTCTTCCCAGGAAGAGAGGAGGAGCTGAAGAGCAGAAGCTGCATTGAGGAACCAGAGCGAGAGCAGAAACCAACAAGTTTGCCACAATCAATACAGGTTTGGGCCACTGACTGTCAAAGGAGCAGCTGTGGCTACTGCCTTCCAGCAATAGGTCCTGGCAAGCAGCAGGGCTACCAACACCCAACCCACAGGCATTTGCATGTAGCCAGCATTTCATCATTTCACTTCAAGCTTGGTCCAGCTGGTACTACCTGATTTGGCAAGGTCTTTGCAAGCCCAGGGTGATGTTTTGCCCAATGACAGCTTTAGCCATAAATACCCAAAGCACCATACCAGTACAACCTGAGTAAGAAAGAGCACTTACATCAGCTTAAAGACACCTAAGTACCAAGTTCCTTTGAGGATGCCAGTGTCTGCTGCCTGTCATCAACACAAAGCTAGAGGTCAGCTCTGTATCAGAGCACTCACAAATCAGTTGGATTAACTTAAAACCCCTTTGTCAGCTCCATAAACCGACATGGTGCACAGCTGGGTTGGTAGCATATATTTTCACTGCCGCAGCATAGATAAAGCAGCACTGCTTCGTTGAGGAGAAAAGGTCTAAAAAAGACTATTTCACATCTGTACTAACTTAATAAAAAGAAAAATAGCTTTGTTTTGTAAATGGAAAGTGCAACCACACTCATGCGAGCCTGGCAAACTAAAAGCTCCTGTAGCACACCGTTCCATCTTCTTTTGCAGCCTCTAAATCCAGTTGCGTCTGATTGCCTTGGGGTTTCAGCCCTTCCAATTAACTAACGAGTTTTATCCACCACTGGTGCAACTGAAAGGTGATTCTGTGATCACAAGAAGCATTAATTGCTTTTTTTTTTTGCCCTTTGCCCTAATTTGAATAACATCCAGTCCCACCCTACTGAAGAGCCCGTGTAAGAAGCTTTATAGAGGTCTGTACTTAGCACAAGGAGATTGCAGCAGACAGGTAAGCAATCAGGCAAAATAAGCACCAAGTTGTTAGAATACAACAGCAGTGCAAAGGTACTGTTCGCTTTATGTGACAACTGCAGTATATAGATGATGTAGGACGTCTAAACGGATTTGACACGTAACGCTTTGTTAATGATCCCTGGTTTCAGGCCTTGGGTGCTAGGGAGTAACATGAAGGCCCTTTGTGTACATACCCCACCAAAACTGGTAGGACCTAGACAAGCATCTAAAACCACCATGACATCAATATCCCTAAAACACATAGTGGTATTATTGAACCATGATTGAAATGTTATTGTTAGAACTAACAGCTTAAAGCCTGATGTAGCAAAATACCCAAACCATAACAAATCAAAACAAACAGAAAAAATCCCCAGCTTCAGTTATCCTTATTTTCCAATGCTATGCTCAACAATATTTCAGCAGCTGCCTCTGGAGAGGCTAAAATATCGCTGCAGGAGTCAGGCACTGCCAGGGGAAGGACACAGAGTACTGAAGATGCACACTTCTTCCCCCATTTCATGAAGAGAGCCAGGGCAGCAGCCAAAGGAGTGTTATTTTGGATCCTTCTGTAGCAGCAAGTAAAGAAAGTTCAGCAGTGCCCAATGGGACAGGCAGAGACAGAAAAAATTTGTCCCAGCTGCTCTGGACACTCCTTTCCTACTTTCTGAGGAAAGCATGGGAGGTCCCTAATCTGCTTTTGCTGCTAATGGCTGGAGATAACAGTAGCTGTACTGCCTTAGGCATTTTTCTCCAAGATCTCATCTGCTCCCTTGAGTGAGGCAGCAGATGCACTTCCCTAGGTCCTCGGTCCATTCCCTGGGTGAAAAGTTACCTACTGTCCCAGTTATCTCAAAAGGACAGCTCTGAGAAGTGTGGCTTAACCCTGGAAAAGGCCCTGCTGTGAGGAGACAGGAAAAGTATGATTAAAGACAAAAGCAGCAGCAAAGCTGGACCATGATATCTGATTGAAATCTCAGGTTTTACTCACAGTTTACTGAAACTTTCCCCCACTTCCAAATTTTCTCATGACAGAATGAATTGCTCTATCAACAAGTGTAAAAGGAAATGATTAATTTACCCTTCCCATCCAAACTGATTAGCAAGACTTCCATATCTTCAGGACCTGCGTAATGAATGAGCTTCCTGTGATTATAGCCAGGCACACCGAGAGGACTCTGGTGTTGGCATTCACGCCACTGGACCAAAAGCTGTGTGGACCACACAGCGTATCTGTGCTCATCAGAGACAGCAGCAAATTCCTGCATGGTGAATGGTAACCCCTGTAGTCTTTGACCTTGCAGACATTAGTTACCTGGACTAAAAAACAATTTAAAAAATCTCTGTTTCATACCACACGATGCACTAGATTCATGGGAAAATGCTGGAGTCCTGTATTCCCTCATGCAGTCTAGAGCAAGGGGAGCAATGCCAGCTAGGTCTTTCTTTACAAAATGTGAGGCACAGCTTACTGGGAGAAACACAAGAGGAATCAGAAGCTTCTATCTCTCAGAAAGACAAAATGCTGCCAGCAATTAATGGATGGTATCTTGCTTTCTTACACAACAAGCCTCACTCCCAGTGAGACAGGAATTCAGCGTGAACTGGAAGCTGCAATTTCTGACAGCTCCTTCTCTTGTGGTGGCACGGTTCCCAGTTGCTGATCTTACCATGTGCCAGGCAAAAATCTGTCCTCCTGCTATCTTTGGCCTCCATGCTATCAAATGCTGACCTTGATTCAGAGCTGCTCTGGTCTGAGTTAAGTGGCATCACAGCCAGACAGCAGGGCTTCTGTGCATTAATGTACTCCCTGTTGCTAACAGGGATGGGAAAACCAGGCTGGAGATCCAAGCAGGGACGTGATGGTCACCCTCCTCTGTTCTGTCCTTCAGATCAGATGTTGAGCCAAAATGTCTTCTCCAGCTGCTTTAAAGGTAAAAAATACAAGCTGTCACTGCCACTCTCAAAAGAATAAAAAAATGAAGCTCAGCCTTAGCACACAGGCCAGCATCCCCCCTTCCCCCTGGAGGAAAATGGTTTCTGTGTTAAACTTTCACAACTAAACCCAAAACCCAGAGATGTTTGTTTTAGGTTTTGTTACAAAGCTAGAACACAGGCCAAGTTTGGGAAAAAGAGGAAAAAAAAATCTGGGCAAAGTTTCAAGCATATCAAGACCGATTTATGGTTTTGAGTGGAAACCCTACTCAATTCACTACTTTCACAGAGGTTTGATCTGAAACCAGGCACAATCTGGCAGTCTCAAACTGACTTTTGCTTCAGGTTACACTGAAAATCAAACCCAGCACATCTTCCCAAGTATCCAAGCCTATAAGGTCCTTTTAAGAGGGAACAACTCACAATCATCAGTGCTCTAGAGATCCCATAATTGCACAGCAATACCTACAGACTGGTGTCACTCCAGTCTCATATGAGCAATGGATCTGCCATCAAAACAATACTGGAATATACAGTGAGGCTTTTTAGTGTAAAATGTGTTACACAATTCAAATTCTAGTCTGTAATTTTTCATTTGTTGGAGTTTTACCCCCTCCATTTCCTTTGTTTGTTTGTTTTGCTTTTAATCTCTTTGCTGCTTTGGTACAGTTGGCTTTTTATCAGATTGCAGACCAAAATTCTGGTGGTCTTGTATCAAAGGTGGTAAATTGTTGGAGTAATTGAGAACACTGTTGTGGCACTGATAGTAATTCACCGATTTTACTGAGCGATACAGTGAATGCCTTACTACGTGCACATACTGCATTATCTCCAAGCTTTCTCTCCCTCTGCCTAACACTGATACTTGTGGATATGTCAGGCCTGTTTTCAAAATATTAAAGAAAAACTGCCATTTTTCCATTTGGAAAAAGTGATGGCAACTGTGCCATTTCTAGATGGACAGCACAGAGGTCAGCATTTCACAGACGCAGAAGGAAGGCTGAAGTATATAATGAACAACCAAAGCCATTATTTAATGATCCTGTGCCTGGCTTCTACCATTATTTCACATCATTAAATGTAACTTCTTGCCTCTCCGTTCCAGCCCTCCATTTTCCAAGTCCTACTTAACACCTTGTAGATCCAGACAGTGAGGGTTCAGGCATCCCTGAGTCTGAGGATATGCTCCAGACATGGGAACATTCACAACTGACAGCTCTAAGTCAGCACATCAGTGTTAGGGCCATGCAGTCTGTGCCTTATACAGATGTACTTGTGTGCTTGAATACACACTGGGAGTAGACTTTCATGGGATTAGACACTGGGAATACCAAGTACATGCTTAAGATTTTGTGGGACTGGCAGGCCTATCTATTAACCAAAGAAACAGATACATAAATACTACTTTGCACATATCCAGTCCCCCATCCCAATTCTTTGTATTTTAATGAGATTAAACTTTGCAGAAGCATATTATTTCATGACAAAAACACCATAAGGAACAATCCTTTGTACAACGTATCAAAGAACCATCTTGAGACATGGCTCCAGTTGAGTTGGCACGGAAGAGGTAAAGCATCCCAGCCACGAATCCTCCCCAAGCCGGCAGGAAGCCACAGGGAAGTTTGCTTGCTGGAGCCAGGCTCCTGGAAATGTGCTGCTCTCTGTAGTGGTTTCGACGACAAAAAACCAACAAAAAATATGACAGCAAGTATGATGGGCTTAGCATATGAGTTGCTCTCCATGCAGCCTGCTTGCTTTGCTTCAATAGCTGCAGGCAAATTGTTTCATAGCCCCCTTTTTCCCAGGTCCCCGCTGAGTTAGGCTTTGCCTCCCAGGCAGCCCTTTCCCAGCGGGAGGCTACGGGTGGAGCTGCACATCCTCCAGCTGCAGCTGTGCTGGTTGAATCGCTCCCACTGCCAGGCCTCGTAGGTCCCTTGATCTGCTCTCTTCAAATTCTGCTCTTTAAGCCACTTATCGTGTCCATTTTCACCTTACAGTGACAAGGAACTGGAGAGAGGCTGTGATCAGCAAACATCCGCCTACACCGTCACAGCCACATCTCCCACTGGCCAGGGGAACCGGATGCTTTGGCTTCCTTCTCAGGGACACTTTGAGCCATGACAGCCAACTCTGGACAGTCTTCTGAGCTGGGGGACCAGCCAGTGGGTTTTGCCTGCAATTCTTCACCTCTACATGGACTTTGTAGGGGGTTAAACAGAATTACTGAATAGCCCAGCACTGCCAAGAAATCTGAGTAACCCCAGCCCTTGCCAGCCAGAAGGCAGTTTGTGTTGCTAGTCCTTTATGTATCCTTCCCAAATTTACCAGTCTGTGTGATCTTTTCAAGTGCAAATCACCTGAGGTGACTAAGGTTAGGAATGAGTTTCTAGATTTTAATAACAACGGCCAGCTTGTGCACAGAGCTGCCAAGGAGCAGACCAAATTCCTCCCTAACATAATCCCAGTGAAAGGAAGGTTATTCCAGCAGGGGTAATTTTTACTTCTTCATGCTAGGCACATGCCATTTCTTAAAACAAGTTTTCTGTTTACATTTTAACTATCCTCCTCAGAAGACAAGTGAGTCAGGCAGCCACGCTGTCTACTAAGACTAAGTGAAAAAATGAAAAGAGAAAAGTAGTCCAGCTGAAGCACAGCTGGACAACTTTTCTTGTTCTTATTATTTGATGCCCTTCAGGATATAAAGAAAGTCTGTGCTCCATTGTTCCAGTGACAGAATTAGGCCTGCTGAGACCCCACCACTTCATTACAAAGAATCTCATGATGGAGCAAACACAGAAGGCCACAGCTGGCCAGCTCTGGGAAAATCAGAAAAAGGAGTTTCTAACTTAAAATGTCTTGAATTCAGAATGTCTGTCCCCTGCTAGTCAAAGCACACAGCATTATTTCTTGGTTGGGAAGGAAATGCCTGTCACCTAAGCTGCCAGTTACCCTACATCTGGTTTTAAAGGGCTACTGCCTCCACAGTGGATGTTATAGCTGGAAAGAGAAGCTCTAGGACCTGACTGTCCACTGGACATCATAGTGCAGTGCGGTACCCCTGGACCAGCTCCCACCTGCCCCTGCCTCACAGTGCCAACCCGTCAGGCAAACACTTGAGCTGCAAACCACATTCTGCTTCAGTCGGTTGCTTGGGTTGTTTCCCTCATGCCTATCAGTATCACCTCTCTTATCTGGAGTGAGCACAAGGTGTTTTGCTCCTCCATGCATCCTGAGCCTGCCTGGAGAGCGAGCAAGCTCACATCTAGAGCAGCTCCGAGAGCACCTCCACATCCATAGCCCTAACAGGGCAAACCCATCGAAGGAGAGAGCTCTGCAGATCCCCCACAGGGGATGGGGTGCACAAGAACAAAACTAGCCCTCAACATCCCTTGCATGACCCGACACATCTGCCTCTCTAGGGCCTGCCAGCAAATTGAGAAAACTAGGGATGCAAGGCTTTGTGGCGGTGATCTGGTTGATGGAAAATTAGCCCTTCAGCGGCACAGCCACTTAAAACTGAGCTCTGTAAAGCTGCACACATCCATCCCCTGTTGCCTCAACTCTTTCCTCACTACTGAAGAAATAAGAGAGCACTGGTCATGCTTTTGCCTTCAGCCATGCACTGGCCTCTGCCCCAGGTGCTGTTGTGAGCCCTGTCCTGTTCCCTGAAATCTCCCATTCCTCAGATTACACATCCCCCTTTTGTTGTTTCTGCAGAAGCAATTCCTTCAGCAGCAACTGAATAAGGCCAGAAAAAAACCCCTAAAATATCCACGGGAAAAAAAAAGACAAACCCAAACCATGCAATTTTGGCGTTTCCAAAATGAATGAAACATGGCAAACATTTTCATTTTACCCAAAATTTATGGAGGAAATACATACACATCTACATTTCTTGAAATAAATGGTTTGTTTTGAAAATGCCACAGCATTTTATTTCACTGCCTCTTAAGCACAACCCTCTGATTCGCGATTTTGAAGTGGCATTTTCCACTCAAAAGAGACCTGAAATAAAAGAAAGTGTTAGAAACAAGATGGGTAACTAACCTCAAAACAAATCGTTACATTCAAAATGCAATTTGGGTTGACCCAAAATACCACATGGGGGCTTTTTCTTGTTTCTCCCAAGCAAAAACATGTAAAAAAAAATAATAATAATTTTTAAAAAAAAGGAAAGGAAAAGAAAAGAAAAGAAAAATTGCCATTTCTTTTGCTTTGACCGAGTCTAGTTCTTTTCCTCTCCATTTTCTAGCTCAGCCCCTGAACTGAGGCAGCTGTTATTTCCCCAGGTCTTTCTGAGGTTATATTCTCTGCTTTGTGCCTTCCTGACACACAGTGCATGGGCAGACAGGGAGCAAGCAACAAACCTTTGCTCCTTCAGGCCAAACTGAGCCCTCAAGTGCCTCATTTTTACTCCATCCTTAACTTCTACATAAGAAGTGAGTCAATTTTGTCCAGGCCACCTGACTTCAGAATTTCAGGAGCTTCTAAAATGCTCAATGCAGATACTGTCTTCGCTTGAGTGTGTGAAGCAGGCAGGGTAAGGGCAATCTGTTCATATTTAATCTTTCTACTTCTGTCACATTTATGGTGTGGCTTTAGCAAGTTGATTTGCTCCCATGGCTCAGTTTACCTAACTCCAGAGCAGAAATGAGCTTTATCAGCACAGCAAACTGCAGTGCCTACTCATACGTGAACTCTCCTGAAAACATCATGTTAACCACTGCACTGGTGTGCAGCAAAGTTTCTTTCCCTCTACCTCACCATCTACAGAACACCAAAAGGATTTAATGGTCTAAACTTGCCTAACCACGTGTCTCTTTTGTGATGTTACTCTGCTTGCAAGGGCAGCCAAGCTTTGAGAAAAACAGCTTCTTCCCTCTCCGCCTTTCCCCTTTTCATTTATTTTTTTTTTGTGTTTTTCTCCATGGGTTTCCGGCAGTTCCTTACAGCCCCACAACAGACAGCTGTGCTCACTGTACCTGTGTGTGTGTGTCTGACTTTTCCCCCCCCAGGAGATTTGTCTAGAAGATAAGCACCAGCTTGCGGAAATCCTGTGTCACCAACCTTAGGGCAGCTTTTTGTAGTGGGGATCCCAGTGACATTTTGTCCTTCTGGAAGTCCTGCTGACAGACACATCCATGTGTTTTGCACTCCTTGGAAATCTGAAGTAAAGGTTTGGGTGCTTTACACCATCTCCACAAACACTGGAGGCTTCGCCACTGCTCTGTGGTTTTTGCTGTGGCCGAGCTTACTTTCATTTTCACATGGTGGAGGGGAGTGTGGTGTCTGAGTTTTGGCCAGGGAATCCTGGATTGAGGTTCTGCATAATGTACCCTAAAGTCACTGCACACACAAGAATGATCCCTCTGGGTGGGATTGACAGGGAACTTATCCCTTGAGATCTGGGAGAGCAGGGGCATAAATGCACCAGAGTTACAAAGCTCTTAGTTGGGTGATGACTCTGAAGAGAGAAAGGAGCAATGAAGGGGGGACAAGTTGGGGAGGGTGGTGAGGTGGGTGAGGCACAATTCTCCTGCATGGGAGACTCCTGCCTTCTTGACATGGAAGAAGATCAGATCACTGCAGATGAAGAAGGGATTGCTGGGAGAAAAACCTTATCCAGAAAAAAAAATTGGGATAAACAATATCCCAAAGATGCATGTTAGGACTCCAGAATGGACCTGGGCCTTGGACATCTGGTTGTCCTGAGTCAGAAAGAAGTGGGGTGCAGAGTCCCTGTGGTTTTAGAGGAGTTCATGGGCACCTAAGAGCAGGCAGCCACATTTCAACCTTTCCAAAGGAGCCACCTTAGTGCCTGGAATTGCAGCCTTCTCCTTAACATCACAGCAAAACTTCCCAAGACTGACTCCTAAATATTGGTAACAAAGACACACAAAAACACATAAGAAGACAAAGCCAGGCTCTCCTTTTCCTGAAGCTGGGCACTGCATATGAGACAAAGCTTTTCCAATTCCACTCCAACTGAATGGGTAAACATATGCATTTCTTTTCCTAGTTTAGAAAAGCAAAAAGTATTTATTTGGCTTTTGTTTCAAAAATCACTATGCTGTGACATTTTTCAGCAAAATGTTCCAATTAGAGTTTTATTGTTCTTTCTTTTTTTTTCCAAGTAAGATGGATTTAGTATCTTGTTCCACAGACTCAGAAAGAGAGTAAATCAGAATTTCTAGGAAACTGGGAAGTCTCAAGTGGAAATACCTGAGTACAAAGCAAAGGTGTAAGATTGCGGACATGGAAGTAAAAACAACATTTCCTTTGGGAGGAGCAGCTCTTGTATTCACGGCTTCCAGTTTAAACAGAAATGTCTTCCCTCAGCAATTTTGCATTACTGGCAACCTGGGAGATGTACCGCTACTAAAAGAGGGAAATCCCTAGGACTTGATGACAACATTAAGGAATTCCAGAGACCCTTCTACAGGAAACAAAAGTCAAAAAATGAAAAGGAAAGAGGCCAACAACACCTTCCAGTTGAAAACTCTCTGTAAGCCATTGTTTTACAAACAAAAATGTCAAGGGAGACAGTGTCTTCTGGAGGCAAATATTCCCATATTTCCTCTTCCTTGTGAGCTTGGCTAGGACATTTGTGTCGAGCCCAGTAACCCCACAGGAGGCTGAATAACAACATTTACTGCAATGTCTAGACACAGGAGAGCCTTGCGCCTCCGAAGTTAGCCCAGGATACTCTCCAACCACAGCACGCCAGGAGAGGGATTGCCAATATCCGATACTTGAAAGAGATTGCAAAAAAATCTTTCCCCTGCACAGTTACAAGTGAAACTGACATTGAATAGAAGCAGGAAGGGAAGTCTCTCTCAGGCTGAAGTTTGGGGGTTCCCTCTGTATACCTGAAGGCTAATGAAGCTGATGGCTCTCTGAAGCTACTCTTTGGTTCCTGGGAGCCATGGATGTGGAGAAAGAATTTGGCATTAAACCCATATGAACCCTGAAAGGAGGTTTCTGCAGGGGTGCACAGCCTGTGGCAAGGTTTCCATACCTGCAAGGAGCAAAGTTAAAGACCAGCTGCTGGTCTCACCATGAAATGTCGAAAATAAGGGTGCAATGGTCTTACTCCTGGTCTATATCACCATAACAGAGAGGAAAAAATTTTCTCCAGTAGCCTTAATTAAGAGAAAGACATCTAGAGCTAATCAAATAATTCTTTACGCAAGGCATGACCAGCCCTTCTCAGCCTGCAAACCACTAAGAAAAATACTCATGCCATGGGGAGCCCCCACATCCTGATCCCTGAGCCTGAATAACATGGGGAGGAGGAGCTGGGAGGGAGAAAGTGAGAGCTGCCCCATCCCTGAGTTCTGCATCTCCGTAGGTCACACTGGGTGTCGGACCACAGGGGCTCCTGCACAGGCTCACATCCCGATCCAGCACTGGGCTTAATTTTCACAGTCACACACATTGTCGAACATCCCTAATTCAGTGGGAATTAGATCTTTAAGAGCTTTAAGATCCGACTTCCATGATTCAGAAGCTTACAATTTTGCGGGACGTGGGTGCGCTTCCCTCACGTGGGACATCTGAAAGGCCAAGGCTTGCTCATCTTCAAAATTGCATGTAGTGTTTGGGTATCTTTTATGTCACAGTGCAATTTCCAGGATGAATGCATGTGCTGCACCCCTTTATGGTAAGTGTGTTTTAATTTAGGCCTCTGTGATGTAAGACCCTGAAAAGTGCATTTAAAATTGAAAAGGCAGCTGGTTCTCAACACTAAAGGCACAAATACGATACCACAAAACATCTTCTGAAGGGTGTGCCTTCTTCAAACACACCTTCATTAGAAAGATTAAAATTCAGAAGAGAGACGGCACATGTCTTACAGTCATTATTAAAAAAACAAAACAAAACAAAAAAGTCAGTGGAAGCATTATAACTAAGAATCTAAGTTTAGCTCTTTATCCAAGTTGCATGTTGGCACAAGTGCAAAGGAAAGGCTCTTGTTTAGGCAGCAAGTATTTGTAGGTGAAAACACTACTTTAAAGGGTGAAAAACGTGTTTCATCTGTAGAGAGTTATTTTTGAACTTGGAAATCAGGGCATAAAGGATTTTCCTAGGGTGGAAATGCACACTGGAACACTTTTACTCAGGCCACACCAGGCAAACTACTACAACCCTGTTCAGTTTGATGGGGCACCTTCACAGCAGCACTTCATTTTAACCCATGATGATATAAACTATAAGAAGAGAATTAGCAGTGTGATATTTAGGCTTGAAGCATTTAACTTTGCTCCAAAATTCCTCTAAGTTTGGAGTAATTCTGGTTGTCTCACAAATACGTTAGAATTTACTTCTGTCCTTTCCAATAGTAAGTTACAGAGGAATGGAGGGTCTCAGGTGATTTATGCACCACTTACAGCCAACCGTCTAGACACACATAAACAAGCACAGGGAATTGAACTCGAGTGGATGTTGTTTTCCTGTCTTAAATGACTCTCAAATGCTCCTGAGTTCGAGTCCTCTTCCTAACACTCAGGTATCTCACTGGGCTGTAGTTCTGCCTGCTGTAACAGAAGACCTCCACCCCTACAAATGACTGTGAAGGATACAAATGAAAATTAGTATATAAGATCAGACATGGTTACACAGGTACTCTAACTAAATCAAAAGTCACAATATATAATTTATTATATTTTAAAATTTTTTTTCAAGATCTCATGTTTCTCAGTGATTATCTCCACCCCAACAGTTGAAAAATCAATATGAAAAAATACTGTATAATGAAGTGCCATTGTTAAAAGGTCAAAGCCCCTTTTGGGGTAGTTGTGTGAAGCAAAGTTACTGCAGAGCTTCCACAGCTTCCTGCAATAGGAGACGTTATGATCAAAGCAAGCTCTGGCTGTGATTTTGGTGACAGCTAAATGGTAGTGGCATGAAGTCCTTACCACTGCTAGCATTCTTTAGAAAGCACAGGGCAACAGGCTCTGGTGACCTTTCTCAAAAGGTGCCTTGCTCATCCTGTTACTAGGGTAGGTCCATCTGCAGAGGGGATAGAATTGACCTTGCCACAGGAAGGTGGGAATCACCTCTGCTTTCCGCCCTCTCAGGATTTTAAAGAAGACAGCCATCCCTGTTTTTTTCAAGAAAACAAAGACTTGTGCTGCTTTGCCTGCAAGCCAGAGAGAGGCCAAAATTCAGACTGCCATCTCACAGGACTTTGAACAAGTCTTGTGGGAGAGCTTTCACGTTTGTTACTTTCTTAGACTGAAAAAACATCAAAGAGAAGACCCAAATGTCTTTAGAGCTGAGCAGGAACCAATTTATAGGAAGTGTTTCAATGTCACAGCTATCCAGAGCATTTTGTGCGGTAACAAATTAAATACTGGTAGTGTGGCAATGTCTTTGGCACAAGGAGAAGTAGTTATATGCAAGGTATGGCATCCAGACCATGTGGTTATAGAGCAGTTCTTTTACCCCTTAGTGAGTTTTGGATACAACTCCTGTTGTATGGAAGGAACAGATCAGGTGGGAGAAAAGAAGCTGAACACAAAAAATAAAGGAAGAGCCCAGACTCTGTGATATGTTTGATGAAGACAAAACCGATGGCATTAAAAAAATACCATCATTCACCAAAATGTCATCTTCATAAGTTCTCTAGCTCCATGTTAGCGTCTCTTTTAAATGGCGACAAAATGCAGAGATACATGTGACCCTGAAGACATGCATGGTTCCAGCATACATGTGTGTTGTCCAGTGTGTGAAATCAGGAGGCAGGAATTTATCAGAAGTCACTGAAGGTCCATAATGGCTATTTAAAATAAAATATCTCTTCTGGATCATCTGATCCTGCTGCCACGGCATTCAGTGGGGCTGAATCAGGCAGTTAACATCAGTGCCATGTAACTCCTCCCTTTCAAACCATCCCTCCAGCCATACTTTGTAAAGCTGCAGTCAAATAATTATCATGTGTAAAAGTACGTGCAGGAGGGGATGAAATTCTCTTCCTAAACATAGCTTAGAGCACATCCATTTAAGTGTAAATGCTGGGGTTTCTAGACTTGAAGAGAAAAACAGAATCAAAGGCAAATGTTTACCTGCCATGGATCTGGAGGTTTCCTTCACAATCTCTGCAACTTAAGTCAAGTACTCCTGGTTAGGGAAGTGAAGCTTATTTTTCAGAATGTTGTCCATTTGCTATCTTCTAAATAATTCTTCTTGGTCACACGAAACCTTAAATTAACCCCCCACTCCGACCCGCTTGCAATTTTAGCACGATGGCATTAACTGCAGAAGGAACAAAAAAAGCCCTTCAGCTGCCACTTCAGCACGCCTCATATCTTGGATTGTTTTTACTTTCAGCTTTTAAGGTCAGAACACGCATCCAGCAATAACCAGCCCTTTTTCTTTCCTCTAAGAGACTGGAGAGTCTACTGTCTAAAACAGGGGAGTTCTGTGAGCACGATCTAGCTTGTGCTTTTGGTCTTGTAGGTGTGAACCTCTCATAACCTGGGCTTGCATTTCTGGGCTTTGTAAAACCTGGCAGCAAACACTGCTGGGGATGCAGCTGGCAGTGAGCACCTGGAAGGCCTTGCACCCAGTACCTGCAAATGGCAGCTTCTGTTTACAGCCACACACAGAGCAGAGCTGTGAGTCTTCATTCCCTTCTAGATGGAGCTGGAATCCATACTGGAGTATATGTACAGTCCCCAAAGGTTTTTGCATGGAGTGACTAATTACTTTTCTCCTTAAAACTGGGCAGGGAAGCATAATATATGTGTGATTACCAGAACATAAAAGGAGCATAGGATTATTTTCCATGGGAATCCTTGGGAACATCTCCGAGGGTGACTGTCTAAGGAGGTGTTCTCTGAAGGACCATTAAACTCTCCTCCCAGTTTCTTCATCATGTGCTGCAACTTATCCCAAAGCTATTCAGTGGTGCATGGGGTTAACCATGAGCCTTCTGTAGCTCTAACTCTCCACCTCTGAGTCTTTCCAGGACACTCACAAGCCATGTGCTATATTTGCCTAGCTGGAGTTGTTATGAGGATGTTGACACAAGGGAAAATATCTGCCTGGAGAAGAGGGTGGACTGGCACTCTTTGAAATTAAATATGGCCAAGCATCTGCAAAGGACTGAGTGGGTCAGTGTCACTGAACAGCCCTGAAGCCAAGGGCTGGGTAAATGAGGATACAGGCAGCGTACATACAACTAATTTCCCCTGTGTACCATACACCATTAAACATCTGACCCAGCCATGTCAGCATTTCCATATTTCAAAAGCTTAATTTAACTCCAGAAGCCTTTCCTGATTGATACCTGTGCGGGGGTTTCTCCCACAGCCAGGTCTGGACGGCGTAAACCTGCAATTATAACCACTCAGACACTGAATAGGACCCTGTACTCACAGCAAGACACCGGGTGAGAAAAGGAGGTCAAGCCACGAAAACTGGTTTTGCCAAAGTAGTCAGTCAACTGTTCATGTCACCTGCTGAGGCTGATCAAAGAGCTCTGCAATAAAGGGGACGTGGGTGTTCAGAGGGGATGGTCTCACAATAGCTGTGAGAGAAAAGGAGGAACACCCAAGTGAAGTTTGGCTATCAGAAGGCAGCTTTCTGTAATACACTTAAAGGTTCAAACCTAATTCAAATAACCCCCAAGGAGGGGAGGAAAAGGTGTGCACAGCTCCAGTGTTTTTCTGAGATCCATCCACTTTTGTGCTCCCTGAAGTAAAACCAGATTATTTGGCATCTGTTTGTTCAGTTCCCATGAGGCCCTGGAAACAGCTGTATCAAAAATGCAGAAACCTCTCAAGGGTGGAAAGGCATCTCGAGAGAAGAGCAGCCCTTCCCTCATGCCAAAAGTAGCCTGGCCTTAGGACTAATCCTTTGCAAGTGACACTTGCAAAGTTCCTGAACACTTATTTTTCTGTTTGATGGGCACGCTGAGTCGGGAACACGCAGGAGCAAAGCACTGCTGCAGAACTGGCAGCAGTAAGTGAAGGTTTTGTAGCAGTTTTTCCTTCCAAGCATTCAGCACAAAAAGGTATGCAAAAAGTTCAAGAAGCAGCTGTGGACCCACCTCTTGTTGAGTCCATGCCAGGGACTTGACTCTAGTGGGAATCCCAAAACCGTCATCCTGCACCACTACGTGTGAAGGAATCGCCCCCACCAACACTGCTGTCTCACTAAACCTGCTAATGCCACCCTCTCACCAGGGTGGAATTTGGGGGTGGGAAGGCTGAAATGTTGAATTCAAGATTAGAGCACTTTCCTGCTATCTGCACCACAAAGACAATGTGTCATGTGCTTGTGAGACTACAATTTAGGTTTGTTATCATCCCTTTATATCAAAAGGAAGTTATGCACACAAAGGAAACACCAAACCACCATGTCAGGGGAGCTATAAATCACTTACTGCCGAATATTAAGAGGGCAACAGAGTGCCCAGTAGGAAAGCAAGGGTTTTGAAAATAATGCTTTTCCTCATCATCTCCCCATTTCAATAAACTTTGCTTTTATTTTGGGAGAGGATGAAGGAGAGCGTGAGGTTTGATGAACACAGCTACGAATGACACCAGATTTGTCCCACAGGAATGACTCGTGCCTGACTGCGTGCACTGGTCAATGCCTTCCCAGCCATCAGCACATTCATTGTTGTTGCCCAAGTCGATCACATGGTGTCCAGAAAAGCCATACAGGCAACAGCGCAGAGACCACCTAAATGTTGCCACTTTCTGTCCTAGTAAAATACGCATTTACAAAAACCAAAAAATGGAGAAGTGGGATAGTCAGCCCATCTGGCAGCAAGGGTCCTTTCTGCTTGCCTGCTCTGGTCTTACCAGCCTCCAAAAGGACATCCTGGGAAGACTGCAAGGAGCTCTCCACATCCTCTTTCCCCTGGCAGGTGCCCAAAAGGATCCCGACAATTCTCCAAACCACATGCTGAAATCCCACTCCTGCTGAAAAAAACCTTCGTATTTCCAAACTTTGTGACCTCCGAGAAAGTGTCAGCCCTTAAAGAGTTTACTTTGACTGTAAACGTTGCAAATTGTTTCTGTAGATCTTAAATTCTGAGCAATTACGATGGGGCAAAACACAGATGTAATCATTGCTTTTAAAATATGATTGCTGCTCAAAAGAATTATTGGGGAGGGGGGGTAATTGTCTGGAGGATGGCATGATTCAGGACTGCTGACTTCCACTCCTCACTCATTCAAAGTCACCAAGTGAGTCAGTGGAAAAATCATTGAATTCAGCACAGTCAACAGGGTACCAACATTCATATTAAGTTCCTAAATGTACAGTGTGGAAGATTTCAGCTCAAAGGCTGAAAGGTTTTACAAGTGAGAGTAAGTGAAGGCAGGAGGCTACATTGCAAGCCTGCAGTAAATGCCATCCTAAGCTTTGACACTTCAAATTCCAGTGGTTCTCACCCTAAATAAGTGCTAGCTAAAGGGGTAACAGCACTCAGGGAAGTTTATTTCAATCCAAGCAGAAACAAGGTTCTCTGCAACAGCTAAAGTATTACTCTGAAAAACCAATGTCTCTTTTGAATATAAAACACAGGACAGTCATAGCAGGCAAATCGTTAGTATGCAGGAGCTGCTGCCTTGAAGCTCTGCCACCAAAGGCTAATTAATTCTAGGTACCGTAACGATCGCATCACAGGGAAGCGCTATTCTGTGTCTGAGCAGAAGCTCTGTATACAAACAACACAACGCACAAACAGAAATCACACCTCTGAGAGAGAGCCTTTTCATTCAGAAAAGTCAGTCAGCTCGAGCACGCTACTTACAAGAACCGGCACAGTAACCTGGATATTAGGAAAATAAAATTCAGTACTTCGGTGAAAGTAATAGTAAGAGGGTTGTGCAGTGAGAGAAATCATTAAGAGAATAAATCGCTTAGCAGCTTGCAAATTGGCAGGACAGTGAAAGCAGAGATCAAATAAGAGATCTTGCAAATCCACAAGAAATGACTCAATAAGCTAGATCAAGTAAAACTTCAGCTTCCAAGCCTCAGACACATTTGCTTCTCACCATCAGGGTAAATATGTGCATACACAACATAAGCACATAAAAATACATCCAGATCACACAGACAAGCTCTCAAGTATTAATCAGACAGTGATTAATACCCAGTCCTCCTCAGAGGTATAACCATTATAATGGCCTTTTAATTACATGATTGTGCCCTGGGTTTTTCACATGGCTATAACTCTCCCCATATTCTGCTTCTGCAGTAACCAACTGCTAAATGCCACACTCCCCACTTCAGGCACATCAGTGTCCCTGCTAATCACAGAAGTTTTTGGAATGAAATATTCTGAGCATGTTAGAGGTCTGTGCAATCTCAGCATCCTTAGGGAAAAAAAAAAGACATAGGATGGGTGGAAATGTGTCAAATCATTACATCTGGTCTTATTGTACAGCAGCTGAAGACGTTCCTGCCATTTCCTTGCCCCCAACCGCTTACTCCTGCCCTGACACTTCCTTTTGCTGCCAGCTCAGCTTTGCCAAGATGTTTATCATGCCATTCTGCAAGCTGGATCCTTGAATAACTTTCCAAAAGAAAGAGGTATTGGGGGGTATTATTAGCTGGGACCATTTAGCAGATCCAGCAGTGTCACTCTTCAGCAGGGGATGCATTAGCACAGCCAAGGGGGTGACAAACTGTGCTTTGCAAAGGAATAGGTGGGAAGGGGATGGGGGGATAGGCAGCATTGCCACCCAAAAGAGCACCCACAGTCTGCCAAGGGGAGGGCAGCAGGCTTGCACTCTCACACATTATCTGGTGTTATGGCCAAACCTCTAGCAGTGACTGGAGCGTTACTATAATATTGTGCCACAAAGCTGCAGATTTTGGTACCACCTCCAAAGGACACGCTGCTTCTCCCTGGGGAGAAGACCTCAAAGCTTTCATCAGCTCTTGCCTCCATCTCATTACTAGCAGTCCACAGATTTCTCTCCAAGTTTCCATCTCTGTTCCTGAAAAGAAAATTTACAGCACTTAGAAACTGAAACCCACCGGAGCAGAAACACAATTTCCACACCAAAATCTGAAAGCCCCTTCAAGACCAAATACCATAGACTAGACTTGAAAGATGAATCAGTATGTGACTCCCTTAGGAACTGCAGCCATGTCGAGACTGAATATACCTATGCAGTGAGAGCAGAGATGGCACACCTGAGTGCCATCTGCAGTGGGAAAGGGATGCTGCAGTGGAGGGGCCTGCAAAAGCTGGAGGGCAAGGTGATGTGCTTAGGTGGTACAGACACATTTCTTCTCCCAGGACGGCCCAATCACAGAGGACCTGATGGAGGAAGCAAAACCAAAACTCACAGCTGGTTACTCAACTTCATGGGCCAAACTTTGTTTTTCATAGTTGGCTCCTGTTATTCCTCCTCTCTGGACCAAGCAAGTCCTGAGGGCAGATGTCATGGTGTAGCTATGAACACAACACAAGTTGGGAGAGTGTTTACAGCTATGGCACTGTTCATTGCAGCAAAAAACATTTGAACTGACCTACGAGAAAAGCTGTATGATGTTACCAGCATGCCAGCATGCACCCTACAGCAATTCTGAATGTGGCTCTAAGGGGCGATTTGAGCTCTCACAGAGGGCAAGGTAGGCTGGGAAGTATACAAAGATGGTGGGAAAACAGCACCTGAACCTCAGGACACGCTGCTGTGGGGGCAACACTGGCTCCTTGGGCTTCTTCTACTGACCAGCTGCCAGACCACTCACTGGGCACATGGCATCACGGTATGGAAATGCTTCCTGTGGGTCCTATCAGCCACGACGAGGAGCTGCGCCGAGCCAGGCTGCCCTGGGCTGGGCCAAACCGAACCGAAGTGGAGCTGGGCTGGGCTGAACCCAGCTGAACACTGGGAGATGTCACATTGGGGTGAGCCAAGATGTCCAGAGAAGGGCAACAAAGTTGATGAAGGGTCTGAAGCACAAATCTCATGAGGAGGAGCTGAGGGAGCTGTTGTTGTTTAGCCCGAGAAAAGGAGGCTCAGGGGTAACCTTATCACTCTACAAACTACCTGAAAGGAGTGTGTGGCCAGGTTGGGGTTGGCCTCTTCTCCAAGTTAACCAGTGACAGGACAAGGGGACACACTCTTAAGCTCCACCAGGACAAGTTTAGGTTGGACATTAGGTGGAATTTCTTCACAGAATGGATCATTAGACAATGGAATGGGCTGCCCAGGGAGGTGGTGGAGCCACTGTCCCTGGAGGTGTTTAAGGGAAGACCGGACGTGGCACTCGGTGCCATGGTGCGACTGACACGGTGGTGTTCGATCATAGGTTTGACTCGATGATCTCAGAAGTTTTTTCCAACCTAACCGATTCTGTGATTTTGAGCGCGGCCTGGCAGGGCTGAGCCAGGTCCTGCTGGGTCCGGCTGCGCAGGGCTGAGTGGGGCCGGGTGAGACTGAAC